>JAWZYV010008794.1:0-306015 GCA_038373885.1 Cheiracanthium punctorium | reverse complement strand
TCTCTCATCTCACTAAAAGAATCCTTTCAGTTTCTTTGGAATGTCAACCGTCCCCCGGCATCAACTAGTACTAGACTATCTTTCCACAGGAAGTGAAACAGGTGCCTCTTTATATCCCCCCCCCACCCCCTGTAATTCTCAGAAAGCCTATGTTCTTCTCTCGATCAATGGAAGCGGGTTCGGACAGAGAGGACCCAGACCGACTTCGGAACCGAATGACCGAAATGAATGGATCCGGACAGAAATGACTGATTTCGGAACCAGATGAACGAAAGGACCGGGTCCGGACCCAAAAGACTGATTTCAGAGCCAGATGAACGAAACGAACGGGTCCGGATCCAAATGACCGAAAGGAGCGGATCCGGATCCGGTCCGGATCCGGAACCGGACCGGGTCCATTTTTAGAGATGGATCCGCTCCGGACCCGGTCCATGCTCGGATCCGTTCCTCCGGACCCGTTCCGATCGGAACGACACACCACTAATACATACGACCTAATTCCAAAACCAGGCCACCTCTTTGCTCTGGATGCTTCGGCATCAGCCTTCCTGACGGCCCACGGCCCATTTCCTGACTACTTACACAGGTTCCACAGGCATAGAACCGGGTTGTGCCCCTGTGGGGTCACAGGAACCCCAACACACTATCTGTTCTCCTGTGATCTTACGAAGCAAAACCACCTGAAGCAGCCGCACAACGACATTAAAGAGAAATGGGCCCGAAGCGTACTGAAAAGCGCACCGGCCAGAAGGAAGCTTTGGTCCATATTCAGTGCGCTGATGGAAATTAATCAGCTAACTTAACTCCACTCCGCCAAAGGACTATGCATGGACCAGATTTTTAATCATGGCATGTGCTCTGCTTCCATCAGCTCCTCCAACCATTCCTACAATCGCAAAATACCACCTTAAGGACTATGCATGGACTCGATCCCAATCGCGCCATGCGCGCTGATTCCATCAGTTCTCCCACCATCAAACAATCACTTACTGGAATCTCAGCCCACTGAGAAAAGTTGCCCCCCAGTCAGTAAAGAGAGCCATTCCAGAAGGCTACCCAAAGCCTAAACAACCATCAAACTATGCAAGTTCCCGATCTTAATCGCGCCACGTGCCCTGCAGCTATCAATCTAGCCTCATAATTTCAAACCCCCATACTACCATCTAGGACTATGCATGGACTCGATCCCAAATCGCGCCATGCGCGCTGAATCCATCAGTTCTCCCATCATCAAACAAATCACTTACTGGGATCTCAGCCCACTGAGAAAAGTCGCCCTCTAGTCAGTAAAGAGAGCCTAACCAGAAGGCTAACCAACGCCTAAACAACCATCATCTATACAAGTTCCCGATCTTAATCGCGCCATGTGCCCTGCAGCTATCAATCTACCCTCATATTTTCAAATCCCCTTACTACCATCTAGGACTATGCATGGACTCGATCCCTAATCGCGCCATGCGCGCTGACTCCATCAGCTCACCCATCATCAAACAAATCTCTTACTGGGATCTCAGCCCACTGAGAAAAGTTGCCCTCTAGTCAGTAAAGAGAGCCTAACCAGAAGGCTACCCAACGCCTGAACAACCATCAACTATGCAAGTTCCCGATCTTAATCGCGCCATGTGCCCTGCAGCTATCAATCCATCCTCATAAATTCAAATCCCCATACAACCATCTAGGACTATGCATGGACTCGATCTCAAATCGCGCCATGCGCGCTGAATCCATCAGTTTCCGCATTACTTACCAGCACTATCCGGGATTCCAACTCACAGAGACTTTAGCTGCCCCACGTCAGCAAAGAGGGGTCTACAGTCCAGCAGCCTCCCTGTGAGGAAAAGACTACTCGGGTGTACTCCAACTTCTTTTTCTCTTAAGGTCACCGCAATACAGAGGGGTCTCTTGTAAGGTACAGCCCCTGCAAGGGACCAACTGTACCCGGATTACCCTGCCAAGCTGTGAATCCAAGCAAATCACCATAAGGGATCTTAGCATACTATAAAGAGGGGTCTCTTGTTAAGCAGCTGCCCTGAGGATCAAGTCTGCTCGCGTGTACCCCACCAAGCTGTTCTCAAGGGCAAGCATAAAAGAGGGGTCACTTGTAAGGTACAGCCCCTGCGAGGGACCAACTGTACCCGGTTTACCCTACCAAGCTGTACCGGCACTAAGTAATAAACGTTTGGGGGTGGTGGCGCGTGGCGGCCCTTGGCTGGTGGGCCGGTTGGCCTGGCTGATTCCGGTGGCGAGCGGGTAGCGTGCCAGCCAGAAGCTGGGCGCCGTATAAGTGGTGCTCCCAGGGATGCATTGTAACGGCTGGGTCTGTGAGGCCCTCAGCTGTGTTGGCGGCGTAAGTGCTCGCGGAGGTGCGCCTGTTCTTTCCCTGGCCCGGAGGGGGGTGGCGAGCCTCCAGAGCCTTCACGTGCTTTGGGGCATCCTCCCGGGTGGCCACCCAAAGCTTAAAGGTCGCATCGCAGCCAAGCTGGTCACCTTGGGTTCCAATTTCCAATATGGTACACAATAGAGTACCATTTTCACTTAATTATTTTTGCGTACAATGTAATTATTTATCCGTGCAATATAAAATAATAACAAATATAATAAAGTAAATGTTTAAGCATGTTTAAACGTCTCTAAAACTTAACACTTCATAGTTCACATAAAAAAGCCAGAAAACACAAATGTTGCCAGGACGTAAGAGCACCCCTAGCGGTCATTTTAGTGAACTAAGTTTTCGCCCGTTTTATTGCTGAAAAACACGACCTTTTCTCGGCCTTGAGTAGTATTACGTAGGCAATGAGCACACAAATTCGAAAATATTTTGCATAATTTTTCCGATTCCGGAATGTTGCGATAGGGAATAATTCCTTTTATGTGAAATTTAAGTATAATAAAAGACAAATTCACAAAGTATATAATTTGTTTTTTCACCACTCTAAGCGTGTTTATCCTCGTGGGTCTATCATGTAGGACTGAACGTTTTGCAGTGGAATGAGGGTGGCCTGTCACAACAAAGAAAGCTGGGATACAACATACTCTTGTTGGCCACGATATTGATATTTTTGCGATCATGGAAGCAAACGTAATACATGAGGCACTGGACTTCTTCCCAGATAGCACAATTGTCCATTTTATGTCTATTTCTGATCCAACTCATCCATAATACATCCATGTCTATGCATAGACATCCACAAGACATCTATTTATAGACATAATCTGGAAAATCCAGAATATGTCCATGAATAGACCAAAACTAGAATTAGAATATCCAGAATAAGTCCATTTATGGACGTATTCCAGATGATCCACACTATGTCAGTGATACGACATAAAATGGATGTGTGTATAAGTCCAGAAATGGATAAAATATGGAAAAGTTACTTTTTTGTCATTGATTTTCATTTTACCCAATACTGTACTTACGACGCATGAATTTACTATATATTTTTATTGATATTACATTTTACCTCAAAAAAGTTTAAAAACATTTTAAATTCTAGAGGGTTTCTTTTTTTTTTTTTTTGTCGGGGACCTTTTGAAATTTAAAATACTTTTTATGTATTATTATTTCCTATAAAAGCGGTACTGTGTAAAAAGAAACTCATACCCTGCTACAAAAAGGAAAATTCTCTAGCGACTCAATATCCAAAAACGCTGCATATTTTATTCTAAGTTCCCAGTCCGAAACTAAAAAATCTTTATTTCAACATTTTGACGCATCTGAGCAAGTCCCACTGCGTCTGGTGGCTAGCACGCTCTTCTGTGAAGTCCATGATTAAGGGTTCGAATCTGAATCGGGGCAAGTACTTATAGGTTGGTTTAAAGAAAGGAAATTAGGTACGAATATTTTTACAAAATTCGTTATTAAGATGTAACGATAAATTTAAATTAATCGTTACATAAAATTAGTAAAAATTATTAAATGTTTTTTGTTGATGTCCTGGATTCGACCGTAAAAGGTCTATAAATAGACAAACACGTCCATTATTACGTCCATATGCATGTCTATAAGACGTCATATGGGCGTCCTATAGTGCCATATTGACGTAAAATGGACGAGAATTTTACGAATCCTGGATGTTTAATGGACATGTCAGCTTGTCTATATGACGTCTTCTAGGCGTGTTCTGGACAATTTTGTGCTATTTGGGTTTAGATTTCCAGAATACTCTTTGCATCTTCTCCCGAAAGATAGATAAGTTGCTAGTGGAATTCTCGTAGGTGTCAAAGGCTACCTTAAGGCTGAAATTGAAACTTTTAAGGAAATGGGAGATACCCAGGACAAATCTGAGATTGTGAGATAAGAGTTTGGAGCTCTGGACATGTTTTTGAGATATTTGCTCTACACATTCCACCGGAAAGTAAACCTGACCCTTCACAAATACCTGTTTCTCAGAAAACAATCTTTTGGATTTCTTATTGTCGATTTTAATGCGCATTCTCCCAGATGGAGCTATCAGGATACAAATGCAGCAGGTAAGGAGGTAATAGACTTTCTGAACTCCAGCCCTTTAGATCTTCTTTACGATCTTTCTGATCCCCATACTTATCTGCATTACAATGGGACTTTGACCTCACCTGATCTAGTCTGTGTCTCGAATGAACTTACCCAATTCACACACCGAAATGTTATTGAAGATGCTGGTTCTGGGCACAGACAAGTTATTGCCACAGTTGAAATGACCTCACCAAACAAATCCACTCAAGGATTGTTAAAGATTTCTTGAAATTTTAGGAAAGCTAAATGGCGCAAATTTACATCCGTTTTGGAGCAATCATTGAGCGTTGACGCTTTTGATTTTCACCAGTTATCCGATAAATTGATAAAAAGATTTAATGAGTTACTACTTAATTGCGCAAAAAAGTGTATACCTAGAGGTAAAGTTAGAAATTACAAGTGCTTTTGGTCTGCGTAACTCAAAGATTCAAAAGAGAAAAAGAGATCGGTTGAGGAAAAAAGCTGAGATCACAAAAAGACCAGTTGACCTTAAAATGTGGAGGAAGCAGGCTGCAATATTCAAGAGGAACCTCCTTGTGGCAAAGGGAAAGACTTTTAATAATTTCATAGAAAATATAAATTATAGAGATGACAGTTTAAAGATGTATAGGTTTATCTCTGTTTTTAAAAAAAAAAGAATTCTACCCTAAAGAAGATACCTATCTTTTACCAAGGCAGAGAATACCTTTCTGATCGAGATATTGCAAATATTTTTGCAAAATCCTACTGCCAGTCTCAGAAAAAAATCGGCTTATGCTAGAAAGTCATCAAGAACCCTCAATAGGAATACCTCCAGGATTCCTTCACCCGAAACACACTGTTTGTCAGACACAGAGAACATATTCGACCTATTCTTTACTGAGGAAGAATTCACCTTTTGTCTGAACAACTTGAAACCAGGAAATCTCCAGGTTCGGATAATATTCATGCTGCATTTCTTAAACATATGGGTATTAATGCAAAACTGGTTCTTCTAAAGATTTTTAACCACATTTGGAAAACAGGAACTGTACCTAGCATTTGGAAGAGGGCTACAATCCTTCCAATCTTGAAGAAAGACAAAGATGCCTCTGATACCGAAAGCTACAGGCCCATTTCTCTCACTAGCACTGTGGCCAAATTAATGGAACGCATGGTCATTAATAGATTGAATTGGTTTCTTGAATCTAATGATTTGTTTAGACACGAACAAGCTGGTTTCCGTAGAAATCGGCCATCTGCTGATTAGGTGGCTTATTTGAGTCAAAGGGTCAAAGCTTCTCTCGACAGACGTGAAGTAATGACAGCTGTTTATGTTGATTTTAAATCAGCACATGACTCGTTTGGAGGAGAAAAAATGATCCAAAAACTCCAGAATACCGGAGTGGAAAGCAAAATGTTGCACTGGTTTTCTCATTTCTGGGCCAAAGAAGTTGCAAAGTCCGATTTGGAAGTTCGACGGCATTAGCTATCTGACAGTGAAGCCGAAACTGTAACCGATCCGCCCTATTGCTTAGACCACATTGCAATATGACTGCGTTATTCTGTGGCGACAGCTCCAATTTTAAAGAAGTAATGTCGCCAAAGTGGGCGCCAAGAATAATTACGTATTTGATATAACTGTAAAACTTTTAACTGCAGAATGCTGAGATTTTGTATTTAGAACTATTGTAACATATAATTATGCATCTTTACTTTTTAATCCGTAAAATCCTGCATCTTTCACTGTTATTTAAAAGGAAACCAACAAAATGATCCTCCATACTTAGACCAACAGAGTTACTTTATTTCGTTCAACGCTGAAGATAGTTAGCTAATGCTGCCTCCTAGTATTCATAACTCTAGGGTGAGAACTGATTCAGCCTCGGTTCACTGTGTGTTAACCCATTCGTGCCCAGTTATTTTTGCGACTTTCTTCGATTTTTGCCAATACCAGAAATAATAGCTAAATTTCTGATGTAAACATCTTGGACAAGGGATGATTTCTTTTAAAATCATTATGTATAAAAATTGAAATGTTAACATCCTACTGGGTCATGTTATAATATTTTGTGGAGTTGAGGTTCAATATTCGTGAATAAAGGCTAGGAAAAATAAATAACGTTTTCGAATGATAGCGAAAATGCCGTCCCAAAAAAGGGACGCTAGGCATGAATGGGTTAAGTACCGCAATAGTACTTACTTACTTTCTATGAACAGTAAGCTGCCAAATTATTAGGGACAGTTACGAAAAATAATATTTCTATAGTTTAGTGAAGAAAAAGAATTCGAAAAAAGCCGGTTGAATAGGATGAATGATTTTATTTTTATGTACTGTTCATTCCTTTATTATTTTCAGGAGAAAACATATAAAATTAAAGTACAGTAGGCCGCCTATATACGGTAAATACGTTCCGTGTTATATGAATTCGTGCTGTACGAGTCACAAACACATGATAAACATCAGAAGTGTTTACAGGTAATATAGGAACATATTGGTCGTATTCTTTCGCCGTGTTGCACGAGTATTTTTTAACTTGCTATAGGAAAATGATCACAAAATTTCCACCGTGTTCTGCGTATCCGCCTTATACGCCTAGGCATACTTCATAGTTTTGCATTTTGTAAATAGAGAAATTGTGTTTAACCGAGAAGGGTTTAATACATACTACTGTAAAATATTTTCATATACTACAGTGAAATACCGCAAAAGCACCCCCCCCCCCCGATGTACAAGGAAAATCGAGATCTATGGGGGGGGAGATAAACCATAAAAATCGGAAAGATATACCGTTTAAGCACCTCCTCTGTCTTCAAGTGAAGCCTTGATTTCATGGGTGCATTTACTGCAGCTCTGCAATTTGGCACGCGGGCAGCCAAGATTTCAAAACGGAAAAGAACATAGGGGGGCAGAGCGGAGTCTGAGCGGCATAGAACGGCCAGTATGAATTCACCTTAAGGGGGCGTTTATTCGGTATTTGTAGAGTAAACGAAATGCACGTGAAAAGTAAAGGGGTGGCGTTTATTAGAGGTAGGGTGCTTTTGCTGTATTTTACGGTAAATAGCTCTTGTCACGTACATCTCAAAAAAGTATTCGAGTATAAGCGAAATTTTCTATTTTGGGTTTGTGGCTATTTAACTAGTTTTTGAAAAACAGACAAATCGGAAACCCAGATAGCACAAATTTGTCCAGAACACGCCTAGAAGACGTCATATAGACAAGCTGACATGCCCATTAAACATCCAAGATTCGTCCAATTCTCGTCCATTTTACGTCAATATGGCACTATAGGACGCCCATATGACGTCTTAAAGACATGCATTGCATATGGACGTAATAATGGACGACCTTTTAAGGTCAAATCCTGGACATCAACAAAAACTATTTAATAGTTTTTATCTAATTTTGTGTAATGATTAATTTAATTTTATCGTTACATCTTAATAACGAATTCTGTAAAAAATATTCGAACTTAATTTTTTTAAAAACAAACATTTAAATACTTGCCCCGTTTCAGATTCGAAGCGGAAAAATAATCCTTAATCATGGACTTCACACTAGAGTGTGCTAGCCACTATACGCAGCGGGACTTGCTCTGATGCGTCAAAATGTTGACGTGAAGATTTTTAAATTTCAGAATGGGAACTTGGGGGAAAAAAATGGAACTATTCGTTTTTGGATGTTGAGTGGCTAGCGAATTTTCTTTTTTTGTATGAGGATATGAGTTTCTTTTTACACAATACCGCTTTTATAGGAAATAATAATACATAAAAAGTATTTTAAATTTCAAAAGTTCCCCCCCCCAAAAAAAAAAACCCCTCTAGAATTTAAAATGTTTTAAAACTTTTTTGGGGTAAAATGTAATATCAATACAAACATAAAGTATAATAAATTCATGCGTCGTAAGTACAGTATTGGGTAAAATGAAAATCAACGACAAAAAAGTAACTTTTCAGTACTTCGACCATTTCTGGATTTATGCACACATCTATTTTATGTCGTATCACTGACATAGTGTGGATCATCTGGAATACGTCCATAAATGGACTTATTCTGAATATTCTAATTCTAGTTTTGGTCCATTCATGGACACATTCGGGATTTTCCAGATTATGTCCATAAATAGATGTCTTATGGATGTCTATGCATAGACATGGATGTATTATAAGGTGACCAAACGTCCCCATTTTCAGGACGTTTTCCAAATTGTCCCCAGAATGTAAAAATGGAACTGGGGACAATTTTTAATTATTGCATTGTTTTTCAATTAAATTACTGTTAATTACTGCATTAATTATAAATGTCCTCAATTTTGTTGTCGAGGGGACAATCGGGGACATGTCCCCGATTCTGACTACAAAAATCTGGTCACCTTAATGTATTATGGATGAGTTGGATCAGAAAATAGACATAAAATGGACAAGTGTGTTATCTGGGCAGAAATATGAAAAACTGTAACAATGCATAATCGTATTCGTAATTTATACTAAATAATTTTTAATATACAAAATAAACTTAGGAAGTTTAACTTTTACCCGATTTTTTTTTTTTTTTTTTTTTGAGAGGGTGTACGAAAAGAAGAAGTGTGTCGACATGTCGTATCGAAAAATTTTGTTGTGAAGATTTCGACCATTCCTAAATTTACTTTGATAATTTTTTTCGTGACTTCTTTGCGTCTGATGGGAGGGTTTGCATCAGACGAAAGGACTGCCCAACTCCATGCGGGAGGTTTAATTTCGGTTTCGAGTCCATGGATGTTTGTGTTTGCCCAAATAATTTGTTGTAAAATTGAAATAAAGGTAATCTGTACTTAGGAACAACTGAGATGAAGATATAGCCCTAAAAGAGTCTCAGACATTGATAAATTCTTTCTGTCAAATCTCAAATGCACACACACACACACACACACACAAAAACATGTCAGCCACGGGTCAAAAATCTCTTTCATTTGATATCAAAGTCCACATCATGGGCGCCCATAAGGGGGAACGCAAGGTAGGCCCCCTCCAGAGTTTTAGTATATTGTTCTGTGTTGTAAAATCAAAACCGCATCTCAAAGCAAAATCGGAACTGAAACTGTTACAAGTAGTATGAAAAATTTTCCTCCTCTCTAGAAAATTGTTTTAAAGTCCCCCCCCCCTAAAAAAAAGATAGAAATTCTATGGACGCCTATGATTCACATCAGATTTTTTAAAATAAAAAATATGCAATCATTATTTAAAAAATAAATGTTTCATTCGTACTCCAAATCGTACTAAATACAATCGCACTCACTATTTCACAATATCGTAAAATGTATAACATTTTCAAAGACGTCACTTGACTCGTTGAGCTAGAATAATATAGGTATTACGAAAGTACCGACAGGCTTAGTGTTAAGCATGTACAAAAGTAGTTCAGAATCCAAATGGAATCCCATCAGTTCGTGGATCAGCCCCTGCCCACCAGTGCGTTTGAAAACAGGACGAATTTTTATTCCATAAAACTGGCCGAGCGATGACGTTTCCCTTTCCAAACAGCAGTCTTCTCTTCATGCCGCTGACGGAATCCGTAACGTCATGTCCTTTCAGTTTCAAGAATGGTACGACGGATACTGGAATCCCTTCTTCAAGCGTCAGCTTGCTCAAACTTTCACTAGGATGAAAGGGGAGGAAGAGAAATCAAATTACTAATGGGAAGCGATCTTTAAAAATAATTTCTTCTTTAAATTTACAGAATGTATTTCTAGGGAGCAGTAATAATTTGAGTAAACACCCTTCAGGTTTTATCTCAATCTCTTAGCGATCCTTAGCATCTTCCTCATCCATTCCATTCTCCGTCATGCCTCATTATAAGCTTGTCTTTCCACCTTAACCGGGGCCACCGTGATTCTACCGGGCCTGCTTTTGCACTCCGATGCGTCATCCAAAGAGGCCTAGGGCTGCTCACTTATTGGTTCCATCACTTAAAACGTCATCTAACGGCCGAATCTAACCAATGAGGAAACGTCTGTAGATCTCTTTCGGAGTGCACAAGCGGGCCCCTCTTTTGGGACAGCATTTTGCTATCAGTTGGAAACGTTATTTATTTTTTCTAGCCTTTATTCACGAATATTGAACCTCAACTCCACAAAATAGTTTAACATGACCGAGTAGGATGTTGACATTTCAATTTTTATACAGAATTATCTTAAAAGAAATTATCCCTTGTTCGAGAAGTTGACATCAAGAATTTATCTATTATTGCTGGTATTAGCAAAAATCGAAGAAAGTCGCAAAAATATCTGGACACAAATGGGTTAACTTAAAATTTTGACACCAGTATAAACGTTTGTAACATTTTATTCTTGATGGAAATAACATTTAAAGTACTTTTATAGGGCGCCGCTAAATTACATTAATAATGATATCCATCTTTTTTGAGGTTATTCCCAAAATTACGCCAATTTAGACGGCGATACTTATCCAAATTTGGCGGGGGGGGGGGAACTGTTTTGCTGGAAAGTGTTTTATAATCAATGAGTTTGGCATGATTTATGTTTCTTGTTATATCTCATCGATCTTCTGAATGCACTGCGAGTGAGCATAATCCACAATATTAACGGGGGGGGGGGGGAAGCAACTCTGGGTGCAGAAAGAGAATCTCCGTTAACAAAAACTCACAAAAATCTGGTGTTTGAAGGTTAAAACTAATAAGAATTGTGTAAATAAAACACATAAAAACATTACTATTTGTACTGTATTATTTTTATACGAGAATTTTCATTGCTGACTTTTTTTTTACAGACGGTTGTGCTTGTGTTGTTATGGCAACGCTATTCATTATTCATATGGCAACGCTATTCACAGGCTGATTTAAACTGTTCATTTTGCAACATTGATAAGGCGCAGCGAGTGGTGAATTTCCCTTTCTGTGATGATCATTGCTTTCAAGCACGAGTCTTTGAAAACTGATGCCTTCCGCAAGTGCGATACTGGGCTCCCACGGAGTATTCAAAAATTCAGTGTGGGAAGCAAAAACTGATCACACACAGAAGGGGCATATGAGGCAGTGAGCAGATCAAACCTGTTATCTGCTCAGTGAGCAGGGTACACCCTGTAATAATAACAGCAACCCAAAAGTGGTTGTTGCTGTTATTGTTGTTACATACGAGAGTGAGCCCATACATGGGGTTCGTACGACTTCCAAATTCGCTAAAATTCCGAATTTTTAGAAAAATTGTCCAAAAATGTCCTAATATGTGAGATACCTGAGAAAACTTCCTTCGTTATTCCATAAAAAATAGGACCATCTTTAAAATATTAGACTATTTCAGGACAATTTTTCATAAGTTAGGAATTTTAGCCAATCCAGGACTCACACGAACCCTGTTTACAGGTACGAAAGCTTCCGGAGGAGACTCCACAATTTAGAGCATCACCGTAAAAGGGTAACTGTTTTACGATGAAAGTTCCATATTTCCACCTACCGAACTACCAATGAGAGGACTTTCGGGCCCTAATTTAACGTGCAGAGTTCGGTATACTCTGCCAACCGGGTTACCACGAAGCTTCAGTGGTAGGTAAAACTCCCCAACCATTCTTTTGATTTTTAAGTGTGCCGAAGGGAAAAGGGGCGATAGCTCAATCGCTCCATCCCCTTGGGTCCAGCACTGACCCTAATAGCACAGATGGTCACAAAACAGTCGCTGGCTGTAACGCCACAGAGGGTCACAACTGTCACAGGACTATCACAAACTAGTTACATTGTGACTTGTGAGTGATGCGACTCCACTGTGTGGTCACTGCGACCCGTTCTTTGTGACCAGTCACCAGGTGACGTCACTGTGAAGTCACCCTGTGACTACTGTGTGATCGGTCACTAAGTGATCGCTTTGTGAAGTCACTGCGGGACTGATTTGTGACTGCCGGTTGTTGTGACGTCATAGTGACTGTTCTTTGCGACTTAGCAAACAAACTTATTTGTAATCACATTTTTTTGAGTGATACCTTATTTCAAATATTTAATGACCGGGCCAGCACTATTTGGCAGTAATGGGCCTGTATATATTTCGTAGTGTTGGCATAAAATTTCGTTATTTTAATTAAATAATATTGTTTCACATTCATACGGTGTAGAAGTGTTAGGGGATATAAGTTCCGGGCACCCAAAGGCAGGGTCACTGCAAAGATTTTTTTTCTTTTTTTTTTGAGGGGGGGAGAAGTTCATATTATGCCTTCAAACATTTTAGTACTAAAAACTAAAATAATACAAACGAGTTCAGTATGTATAAAAATGTTTACTACACAGACAGTGGAACCTGCACTCTGTATATGACAGGATATAACCCCCACTTTGTACAGAATTATGAATTTTAATCTTAACATTTTTATAATTTATATTAATTTTTTACAATTTTGTTAAACTTTTCCTGAAAAACATATTTGGAGACTTTTTTCTACGTTTAGCCCCTTTTAAAATCTACTGAATTAGGGTGCAGAAATATGTTAGAGAGTATTACACGAAGACCAGTCAGGGTTTTGCACGAGAGCTCAGCTCCTGTAGTCTTTTTTTCTTCAGAGAATTTTAGATTAAATTAAAAATTTTAACAGCCTACATGATTGCTTCCATTGACATTTTTACTTCCTTGTACGTAGTATAAGGAAGTAATGTGATCCCGAAAAATTTTGGGGGCCAAATTTCGACGAAAAAACCGATTTTGACTACCTCTAAATTTAATTAAAAATTTTTTTTCGATGCATCTCATCGTAGGCTAGCATGCACGATCATATTAACGCGTCTGCAACTCATTTTGACCAGTGGCGAGTCTACTGTGGCCAGTTTTTCCATGCCGTCTGTACGTACGTACGTACGTACGTATGTATGTAACTCGCATATCTCAAAAACTAATGGTCGTAGAATGTTGAGATTTGATATTTAGGATTGTTCTATGATCTAGTTGTGCACCTCCCCTTTTGGTGGCAATCGAATGGATAGTTTATGTACAGGACCGCCCAAAAGATTCGAAATACATTACGCTCTATGGGCCGAAATTCATTAAACTCGCCTAACTCAAAAGCTATTAGGCGTAGAATGTCGAAACTTCATATTTTGGATAGTTGTAACATCTTGTTGTGCACCTCCCCTTTTGGTTCCATTCGACTGGATAGTTTATCTACAGGACTGCCCAAAACATTCGAAATACATTACACTCAATGGGCCGAAATTCATTAAACTCGCATATCTCAAAAACTGTTAGGCGTTGAATGTTGAAACTTTATATTTAGGATTGTTGTAACATCTAGTTGTGCACCTTCCCTTTCGGTTCCATTCGACTGAATAGTTTATCTACAGGACCGCCCAAAAGATTCGAAATACATTACGCTCTATGGGCCGAAATTCATCAAAGCGTTTTTTAGAGGTATTGGGCTATTTCAAACGACTCAGAAGTGATATATTCTCTAAAGAGTTAGAAAATGAATTTCTCCATTAAAAAAAGTGTCTTTTTCATTTATAGTTCTGCTACAGGAACACTCAAAAGATTTCCAATACATTACGGTCAATAGCAATTTTAGGGGCATTCATCCATTTCAAGCACAATACCGTCCTACCACATAAGTTAGGTAATGGTCCGACCACGGTCACGTGCCTCCCTCAAGAACTATGCCAAAAGTCGCCAAGCTTGGCGACTTTTGGTGTATGTGTGTGCATATTTAACTCTCAAATCTCAAAAACTATTATGAAATTTCATATATAAGAATGTTGTAACATCTAGTTGTGCATCTCGATTTTTGGTTCCAATCTACTGGAGAGTTTATTTACAGGACCACCGAAAAGAATTTCAGTACCTTAATGTCTATGGACATCTTCAATATAATACAACTGTAGACAGTCATTGTTTGGTACATGCCCAAAATCTCGCCGTCTGTCCTCGACCTTGGCGAGTTTTGGCGAAATATCGCCAAATTTGGCGATAGTCAGTCATTTGGTCCATGCCCAAAGTATCGCCATTTGTTATCGTTCTTGGCGAGTTTTGGCGGAATATCGCCAAATTTGGCGATAATCTGTCATTGTTTGGTTCATGCTTAAAATCTCGCCAAATGTCGTCGACATTGACGAGTTTCGTCGCCGAAATATCGCCAAATTTGGCGCCAAAAATTATTTCCTATTTTGTATAACTCTAAAACTTTAACCCGTAGATTTTTTAACTTTGTATTTAGAACTATTGTAATATCTAACTGTTTTCAATATCTTTTTTGACAGCAATCGACTGAGAATTTATTTACATGGTGAGCCAAATGACTTTGAATACATTGAGGTGTATAGATGCATTCAATTCATTGAAAGTCTGTGGTCAATGACTACTTTGGCTATCCCCAAAATCTCGCTGACTATCTCAAGTTTGTCGGCTTTTGGTGAAATATCGCCAAATAAAGTGTCAGAAAGAAATCTTTCAAATTGAACTCAGCTTGGCGATATCGAAATATTTGGCTAGAAATCGCTAAACCTTACTATTATTGATATTTTATCTCTTTCAAACAAATAAATTTAGAGGAAGTGCATCGAAAATATTTTTGATCTAATGGACGTGCAAGGAAGTCATGTGTTGGACAGATCAGATTTTTTATTAAATTAAATATAGCAGGGGTAAAACAAAAGATTACTTAATTTTTAAATATAAATTAGGTAATTAATGCTCAAATTTGCAATAAAACAAATTAGACCTCCTGCAGCTATTTTGTTAGAAAATGCAATGAACCAGTATTTACATATTATTTCTTTCAATCTGTTTCGATTCTTATCTGTTTCGAATCAAATGTTCTATTTCACACCCTTTACGGGCCTCCTTACGGGAAGCAAGAGTTCAATATATCTTCCCAGGGTCAACTAATATCTCACGGTTGCACGATAAGGCACCAAGAATTAGAAGTTATCGCGGATTTGGCTATATTAATTCAGATTATTTATACGAAGTGCAAATGAATTTTTTATGCATTTGAAGATTGGCGAGTGAGAGAGATTGTCGATTGAGTATAGTAACCCATTCTTTTTTCTTTTGATGTTTCATTTCGTTTTGCAAATCTTGAAACGTTGAACGGGAAGCCAGTTATGAAATATGCTTTTTAGGATACAGTTTTTCCGGTGCAGACTTTCGAAAAGGTTATTGCTATAGACTAGTAAGATATCGCTGTTAGGAGCAATAATAATTATAATAAGATTTGCTTCTGCAGTGATATCTTGCTGGTTATGGATAGTGAAAGTGGATTTCAAAGTTTTACAATTGGATTTTACATTTTTTAAACAGTCGGGAAAATATTACCGGTAAATTTTTACTTTTACTGTTTTTATGTTGCTAGCTGCATCAATCTATGGCTGCATTCATATCTTGTTACAGTTATTCGACTTCATTGTGACTTAAAATGTAAGTATACATATTAGTATTATGAAATGTTTGTTTTTACTTTCTTAATTCATCATTATCTGGAATTTTCTAGTTATGTTTATCTTGTCAACATGGGCCTGTTGACTCCTTAGGAAGATAGCCCTCGTGTAACCAATCTAAAAAGCATGTTTGACGCATAACTAAACTAGAATGTCCCACATTTTAATAACGTACAAAACTTAAAATACCGTTATAATGAAATTTTAGGGACCTCAAACGCTTTCTCTTAATTTGCTTTGAAAACTAATAATTGCTTGTCTTTCAAAATAGTCCCATACGAGTAATGTCGTGACGAGGGTTGCGGTTGCGACACTTTTGTGACCACTATGTACCGGCACATTTCAGTTGCAGTGTGATCGCGACTACACTGTGACGACGCATTGTAGTCACATCTGTGACTGCGACCGCTCTATGTCGTCACTAAAGGGTCACAGCGGCAACCGTCGTCGCAGTTGTGACTACTCTGCGGGGTCGCATTGTAACGTCACCGTGGGCGGACATAGGGACTGTGGCGTGACTAAACGGTGGCGTCACAGCGACTCTTTGTGACTCTAACGTCACTGTTTCGCGTGGTCACTTTTTAGTCACGGGTGACAGTTGTGCTATTAGGGGAACTGCTTGAACTATAAGAACGACTCCACAATTTTCGTCCTAAGGCACTCAGAGGAGTTAAATTACAGAGCTCCTTGTTTCTCCTCCAATCAGATCGCAACGAGCGTCTCATCCTCAGGGCAGTTCATACTTACCTGTACCGATTATGAATTTCGTTATTTCCAACGACAAATCGAGGCTGATTGAGAGCTGTTTGGGGATCCATGCCAAACACGATCATATTCAGGAGAAGCTGCGCAGGAAGAAAGAAAGAAAATAACGTTAAAACATTATAACATAACAACACGGGAACGAATGAATAAAAATCTGGAATGACTCTGCTCGACTCTCTGAGCACTAGATCTTTACTAAGCGTTTAAATAAACCGAATTCAACTTAATCGGATGTAGCGTTCAGTAGCTCGTGCACTTCTAATAATTTGAGTGTACAGGCCTTAATGTGTATGAGAATGCTTTTTTGAAGCCCTGGGAAAAACTGTTACCCTTACACACACCAAATTATATGCAGTATATAAGGCAGGGCAGGGACCTAATTTGAGCTCAATCGAATGTACCGTATAGACGCTAGCGAATTTTAGAGAATTTGCGTCTAAAAGCGGTAATGTATGTTCTTTTTAAAGCCCTGTACAAAAACTATTAAGCCCTACACACATCAAAATATATACAGTTTATGCGAGTGTGACCCATAATATTATTGCACAAAACTCTTGATTAGTTTTCGGGTTTGTCGTTTGAATGTCCAGTGTACTAATAAACAGTCCACTTGTCAGGATGGAATACGAATTTTATTGCTTCTAGAGCTTCATCGAAAAGTCTGCTGTGCAAAATTCTGTTGTTCATTTACAGGAATTAATAAGAAGCAACTTGATTTACAACAGTCAGCTTAACCCCTTTGAGGCGCCACCCCTTTCCAGTGCTGTAAAAAGGGCAGCCGTTGCCATCGCTCGACTAAACTACCAACTGGCTTGTGCCCGGCACAGCCAGCTGTGGTCAAAAAAAGGGTCTCTAGATCTGTGGCACGCGATAAACGTTTCGATCGTCCGCCATCTTGCTGGTAGTTAAGTCGAGCGATGGCAACGGCTGCCCTTTTTTCAGCATTGGTAAATCTATCCAGCTGTTTTCACATTCTTCCACTTTTCAGCAGATGTCAGTGCTGTTAAAAAGAATCGAGACCATTTTTTTTTACGGGAAATGACGTGCTAAAAGTAAAGGATTCCCGTGGAACTATGTCACCAACTATTTTTTATAGAAATCAAATCTATTCTTCGTGACTGGCAACACTCAAAACGTCACGAGTTGACCTTTAACGCGCAGTGTTCCCAGAGCGGGAACACTGCGCGTTAAAGGTTTAACAAAGATAAACCGGTGACAAAAAGTGGATAACACAGTTGATAACTAACAACTTGGCAAGGTTTTTTTTTTTTTTTTTTTTTTTTTTTTTTTTTTAAATTACGAAAGAGCGGGGAATAATAGACCTCTCGGCTTTTCCCCTTTTCAATCCTTCGGGAAGAAACCATTTGACCAAAACTGCTTTCACTGACCAAAACTGCTGGTCGGTTCTTTCCAGAAGGTGCCCGAACCCTTTGCTCACAGACATTATCAGCACAAAAAGTTGAAGCTTGGACAGTTCAAGAAACACAGAGCAATGATGCTTCTTCGTTTCTTTGTTCAGTGTGTAGGAATGTAAAGTTATTGCGGCAAATACCTGAATTTTCCCTTGGGGTTGCATCCATCGACCACACACGCCTAAAACAGCGACCAGTTCACCGGTGGAGACGTCCGTGACGAGAGACGGAATGATCGTGTGGAGTGGCAATTTCTCCGGGCCGTAGACATTGGGAGACGTCGCACGGAGGCTCATGCCTTTCAGACGATCCTGCGAAAGAATGGGATACGACCCATTATCTTTTGTTGAGCGGTTTCGGAGGCGCCCGCTAATGAAAAGAATGGACATTTTGCACATGACGTCACTGGCGGTATTTGTTCCACCACTTGCTGGGTCGTAGCCAGAGGGGTGAATTTGTGGGCAGTCACCCCCCTGATCGGTGCTGCGATCGACGTTTCTACCCGTTTCAACGTTTAACCCTTTGAAGCGCAACCCTTTCCCAATGCTGAAAAAAGGGCAGCCGTTGCCATCGATCGACTTAACTACCAGCAAGATGGCGGACGATCGAAACGTTCATCGCGTGCCACACATCTAGAGACCCTTTTTAGACGACAGCTGGCTGTGCGGCACAGGCAGCTGCGTCAAAAAAGGGTCTCTAGATCTGTGGCATGCGATGAACGTTTCGATCGTCCGCGATCTTGCTGGTAGTTAAGTCGAGCGATGGCAACGGGTGCCCTTTTTTCAGCTTTGGGCAATCTATCCAGCCATTCTCGCATTCATCCATTATTCAGCAGATGTCAGTGCTGTTAAAAATAATCGTGACCATTTTTTTACGGGAAATGACGTGGTAAAAAGTAAAGGATTCTCGTGGAGCTATGTCACCCGCAACTATTTTTATAGAAATCAAATCTAATCTTCGTGACTGGCAACAGTCAAAACGTCAGAGTTTGGTGTCCTCACGGAGAGGATACCGCGCGTTAAAGGCTCAACTGAGTAATCCGGACCGCGTTCTATCAGTTTTCATTTTCTAGTAGCAGGCCCGATAGAAGATTCATGATGGCATTACGTTTACCAACACGTTGTGCTGTGTAAAATAATACAGCACTGTGTGTTGTAAATCCACTCACGAAATGACGTAATGACGTTGATACGCCAATGACGAAGAACATTGTAAAGCAAATTGGCACAGTCTACAGCACACCATGTGGATAAACGTAACGCCAACATCACAACGTGTTGGCGATGCGTTTACCGACACGTTGCGTTCTAATCCTTTTTTTCAGTGTGGCCGTACGATCCGTGTTTACCATACGGGTAACATGTCCGATTTCTTTGCTTTTAGTGATAGTGGACATTTGAGATCCAGCACGGAGCTCCGGCTCCACATGACCATCCTGAAACCATCGATTCCATATTCTGCAGAAAGTAACGAGATTTCGACCGACGAGAGCAGCAATTCTACGATACGATAAACTGCAATCCAGGTTAGCTTTAGTTCAAAGTTTTATCAGTTTTATCAAAGTCAGATACGTGTTGGTAAGAATATTACACGAGGTATTGCGACAATTTTTCACCAGGCAACAACTCGTTGTTGCCTGCATTTGAACGTTGCAACGTTCAAATGAAGTTTGTGTATGAGAAATCTGGTGTGAAATTTCTTCTTTTAAAGATATTGTAGGTACCCCTAAGGATGTCCGCTTTGTATAAATACGACGGAAAGCTAATCATTTACATATCACAGCATCTTGGTGTAGCAATTTTAATGGCCACTGGTGTACTTTATAATCGGCGCATTCGGCTTGATTTATTTTTCTTGTTAAAACACCGTACTTCACATTAATACTGCTACTTAAATCATTATTTAAGAATAAAAGTACAAATAATTTATCACCGGTATTACTTAATTAACTGCTTATCATTTTGGATTATTGTGTAACTTACGTGCAAAACAAATCCGCAGTTTTCTGGTATTAAGGAGGATCCAGAAAGTGAATAGATACTGCATATAAGAGAACAGCCGTTCCCTTCTTGGTCAACAACTGCGACATATGAAGTATTACTCCCCGTAATGATATGGCTGTCACTGCATAAACTGAAATATTACACAAAAAGCATTACAAGACAATAAGTACACTAACTTTGTCCTGAACTGGTTAAAACTCCGAACTTTGAACTTACTTGCCTCCAAAAAAACACCATTTTAACACCTTATTTAGTTTTTTCTCTAAAACCTTAAAATGATGCCTCTCAGGTATTTCAAATACTGTGATGTTTTCGGAGATTATTATTATTATTATTATTATTATTATTATTATTATTATTACTATTATTATTATTATTATTTTAAATTTGAAGTTTAGCAATTTCAGGATAAGTACAAGCTCTGTGTAAATTCGTTATAAAAGTTACTAAATTTTGCAAAAAATTGCAGGATTGTTTTCATTTTAAATCCATATGGTTCATACGTACATTGCTTTATCTGTTTGATACATTAAAAGCGCTTCTGATCGCATGTAATACTTTTAAGTTAATTTAATGACGGAAAGAAGGACAAAAATTTATGATATTTTCTTTCAAGTAAAATTTTGAAGTAAAACTTACGTAATTTCCCCAGTCAGTATATGTGCTTAAACTTTAGAATGTTTCGTGTCTCTGGGACAAAAATTTAAAATACTTATGTTTTACAGTACACTAACGGGAACCGGGTTTGAAAATTTTGTTTGTAGAGATGGACGCGAGATGAGACCTCCGGGTGCGAGACGAGACGAGGCCTTTGCCATTTCTCATCTCGAATGGTTTCGCGTCCATCCATAATTGACTGTATGTCGAGATACAATAAGATATTATAACTTGGTGAATACCAACCCACAAACAAACAGGAAAGCACGGGAAAATATATAGTATTCTTGCAGCTGATGAAAGGTGGACCATTTGTACGATTCGAAATGTATACGCGAGTCCCAATTTAATGCATGTGTGTTCCGAACGAATATTTTCCCTGTCTACGGGATTTTATTTATCCTCCTGAACTAAGGGATTGATTTACATGAATTAAAACGTGAATATAGACCATTTACAGCGCAGAACATTAATTTTACACTAAATTGAAGAATAGAGAAGCAAGTCAGCACGCTAATTCGTAACAACACAGAAAGCCGATTTCTTAAATTAGGAAACTAAAATTGTTTGTGTTTATCAACTTACACGTTATTGTCTATCTTGAGTTTCAATCTTCTAGCAACATCTTCAGATAACAGCGATTTGAAATTGGGGTTATAATTTGAATCGCACAGATAGTCCCAACATTCCAAAAAAGCGTATTTTATAGCTTCTGAAACGATGTGAATGTATTCATCGGAGTTATGCACAAGACCTGAAAAATAAATATTAATACTTTTTTAGACAAAATAAAAATTACATCATCAATTTAGTGAACTTTAACAGTGATAAAACTGAATTTGTGAAATTTGTGTATGGTAATGTTCCTGAAGATTTAGTTGAATCTTCACATAGTGGATTCTTCAGAAAATTCGTTAAATCGAATTCTTTATGAATTTCACTGAAAAAAAAATCAATAAATATTACCGATGTTCGCACGGTTACTAAAATTGTTTTTCTTTGTAAACAATTACAAATTAGGTAGAGTTTTGTTTTAAATTTATTCTTAAAACATTCTACGATTTTAAAAATGCATATTTTACAATTCTGTTTCAAAAAGTTCGGTTGAGAACTGAATTCTGAAAACCAGGTAGTAGTTTTACTTTTAGCCGAAACTTCAATGCAAGCTACAAAGATGGCGCATTAAATTACATTTTACTGTGTATTTTAAAAATGTATTAAACTCAAATATCTGATGCCTTAATAACGTACTTTGCATAGAACTTAAAATCTAACTTAGAATTATAGTGATCA
Source organism: Cheiracanthium punctorium (assembly GCA_038373885.1). Taxonomy (NCBI): domain Eukaryota; kingdom Metazoa; phylum Arthropoda; class Arachnida; order Araneae; family Cheiracanthiidae; genus Cheiracanthium; species Cheiracanthium punctorium. Next base: position 284,031 of record JAWZYV010008794.1, on the reverse strand, counting down.
TTTAACACTTTTAGATATTTAAATGAAGAGCTCGAAATTTTAATTATGTATGTCACACATCATTTGAAAGCTGTTATTAAATTTTTAGTGGTCAACTGACAGTTTTAAGTGTGCCTTTGGTAGTGCTTTCTTGAGTTGGGCAGGCAGGCGTATCGCAAACTGCAGCCTGTTGGAGGGCCGAGAGTTATATATATATATATATTTCTGTTCTTTCCTTCATTTAAAGTTAAGATCAATAAAATTAAATCAAGAAAGACAAATCATGTCTCTGTTTCTAATACACCCGTTTCCAACATCTTATAGGGGGCATATACATGGTGGCCATAATTAAACTGCAAGTGTTCAAGGGGTTCTGGAGAGAAAACTACCGAGAATATTCCAGTGAAATGTGGTATCTACACGTTTCAGAACATGCGCAAGTCAAATATGCAAGAAAAAAAAATCGTCATTTTCACCCGACAGATGGCGCTGTACCGTATTTCAAAGCTCACCATTGGCATATACAACTTCCAAAGCCGATAGACAGAGCATAGTGACATTCTAAGAGACATATACACAATATAAAACATCATTTACAGTTTATCAGAATTCCATACAATTCGCTTCAGTAATTAAATTTTTACAGTAACATGTAATCAAAAATTAACGTAAATTAAGATCCCAAATTAAACAATTCATAAAGACGCTTTGGAAAACAATTAAATGATTATTTATTCTCATTGACACTCATTGGACTTCTTCTTAATCGTTTCATACGCCGGTATTCTTTCAGAGTAGCTTAATAATTGCTACCATTCTGATAGAATATCTTCACTAACAATGCACGTTCCTTCTTATTCAGAGTCATGATTGACAATTACTCAATGTGGTCTTGTTTTTACACTGTTCGATGGGCTTAAAATTTGCATATATGACGTCCATAAGCATTGAAACACGATATAGCGCCATCTATCGGGTGAAAATGGTGATTTTTTTAAATTGCATATTTGACTTGCGCATGTTCTGAAACGTGTAGATACCAAGTTTCACTGGAATATTCCTAGTAGTTTTCTCTCCGGCACCCCTTGAACACATGCAGTTTAATTAGGGCCACCCTGTACTTTAAAATAGTTAACTGCTCGGTTTTCTTCATTGCGAAGACGCTGCTAGAGATTCATTTTCTGTACAGTGGTGAATCTAAGGAAGGTGGGGTGATTGTCCCCCCCCCCCGCCATTCAGCTTACTTAAGCCCACTAATGAACCCGAGTTTAACCTGTTCGCTTTCATCACTTGAAAAGATGCAATGGAGAAGACTGTTCCTGTCTGACAGATGTTGCTTTTCAGAATCGTTCTTTGAACGTCCTGCCGCAACCCAAATGCCCCCCAAGGCAGTGACAAGAAAGAAAGAAGACACAGAGACATACATACTTTTCAGGTCAAATAACTGGAGAATATTCAAAGCGACCAGTGTCACAATTCCAGTGGTGTGGGGTTTCATTTCCCAAACTCTGAATCCACAAAAGTCTACGTGAAGGGCCTCTTCTGATTCGTTGATTGCTTTGTAGGGTAAATGTTCTTTCAGATCTCCCAGCGTCAAAACCCCGCCAGCCGCACGAACTTCCTTGACGATATTCTCAGCGATTTCTCCGCCATAAAATCCTTCAGCGCCCTCCGATGCTATTATCTGAAAAATTAAAATGAAGCGACTGCATAATTTTTACCACTGTGCGGGCGGCACAGCCAGATGTGTCAAAAAAAGTTCTTCAGCTCTGTGACGCAAAATTGGTGATTCGTTTGACCGCCATCGCGAGGACACAGCGTATTAAAGGGTGAACCCTTTGAGGCGCAACCCTTTCCCAATGCTGAAAAAAGGGCAGCTGTTGCCATCGCTCGGCTTAACTACCAGCAAGATGGCAGACGATCGAAACGTTCATCGCTTGCTACAGATCTAGAGACCCTTTTTTGACGACAGCTGGGTGTGCGGTACAGCCAGCTGCGTCAGTAAAGACAGTATTAACCGTATTTCGGTCACCGACAGTGATTGGTGACCGAAAGCGAAGTGCCTTTGTGCACTTTCTTTGGACATGAAGTACTGAAATTCATCACGTTGTAGCGGGGCCGACTTTAGAAGTTATACAATTTTTTTTTGGCAAAGGAAAAAGTGCTATTTTTTACAAATTCTTTGCTAATATAAATAGTACTTTACAAATTTGAGCTGAAAGGTCACCCCGGATAGAGGCCCGGTTTGATAGTAATACTCGCACGTAGTCGACACTTCCAAAATCCAATAAACCACAAGCACACGTGGATAGTATAACATGAAGAAACCATTACTTCAGAGGTCAGAAAAAAGAAGTTAGATTAATGATCCTGTAGCAGTAAATGCAATGCAGGGAAGAAAAGATATAGAATTGTCCAATATATTTATTTATTTTATAATTCCTACTACGTTGCATGCATAGGTACTCAAACAAACATGCATACAAGCACAGGAAGGATAGTCTAGAAGCACAAGTATACTTACTTTAAAAGTGTTGGCTAGTTTTCGTGCGTAGATCTTCTCTCCTGGAGCGGGTGCTAGTCCTTCGTTCAGCAGATCAGCTGCTTGACCAGAATTCTTTATGTTCTCCTTGAATTTATTCCACATGAGAGAAGTTTTGTATGGAACAGGCGCCCCTTCTTCAGCTAGCCTGATGACTGGTGTTAAAATTTGATTCATTCTGAGCTATCGAAAAGAAGCAAGAAGTGCAAAATGTACACAGATGCGGGGATAAAGGAAATCACACTGTTACTCAGTCAATTTTTATAACTTACTATATGTGATGTAGTCAGGATTTCAGACAGGGCATTCGGGGCAAGCGCCCGGGCACCCCAACAAAAGAGGCCTTCCAAATTACCCTTTAATTTTAAATTAAAAAAAAATTGCAAATTCTTAAAATAAAAGACAGACTAATTTTACAAAAAATAATAGTAATAATAATTGCGCTGCTACTATTTCATAGAACTAGCATTATATCTACAATTTTTTTTTAGCTAAACGGTTAGTTTCAGGCAACTATTTAGAGTAAATTTATCATAAGGGCCGATTTTCATTTGGAACATATAAAAGGAAATAACTTCCAAAGTGAAGCAAAGGGAAGATCTGTCCCACTATAGATAAATGCTCATAACATTAGGAAAATAAAAACAGAAATAGAGTGAAACATGTTACTGGAAAAATACGGAAGGAAATTAAAGACTGAAAAAAACGATATGTAATTGAAATATTATTATCCTATATAATAATATTATTACCGAACTATTGCACCTCATTTTGCATATTGATTAAATAACCATTTTTATGATGTTATAACATCCTTCTTCGTATGGTGTGATTTAACCCTTTGAGGCGCAACCCTTTCCTAATGCTGGTAAAAGGGCAGCCGTTGCCATCGCTCGACTTAACTACCAGCAAGATGGCGGACGATCGAAACGTTCATCGCGTGCCACAGATCTAGAGACCCTTTTTTGACTACATCTGTATCCGGCTGTTCTCGCATTCTTTCATTTTTCAGCAGATGTCAGTGCTGTTAAAAAGAATCGTGACCATTCTTTTTACGGGAAATGACGTGCTAAAAAGTAAAGGATTCTGGTGGAGCTATGTCACCCGCAACTATTTTTATAGAAATCAAATCTATTATTCGTGACTGGAAACAGTCAAAACGTCTGAATTTGGTGTTCCCAGAGCGGGAACACTGCGCGTTAAACGGATAAAAGTTGCTTTGTAGGATGTAACAAACTTTTCGTAAGAGGGAGGCTCCCATCTCTGCAAATTGGTACCTGGATGTAATACTTCATTCTTAAACAATAAGGATAAATCATACCAAACGCATAGATTATGAAACAGTATCTAACGCGAGAGCCTTTTTTGAATCAAATTCGACGGTATATCGACGTCAAACTTGGTCAGATTTTAGGAATAACCCCAGAAAATATATAAATATCAATATTAATGTAATTCTATGATTCCCTGTAAAAGAACTTTTCTATCCTTTAAAATGAAAAATAATTTGTAATAAACGTTTATATTCTGATTGTATTGTGCTTGAAATTTATTGATGTCTAAACTGCACCAATTTATTGGAATTAGCGTTGTTTTGAGAGCTCATGTAGGAGAAAAATGCTACAGACACTGTTCTCGATGGAGAACTTTATTTTGTAATTCTCACCAACATAAATCAATTTTGTTTCGTCTGAAATAGAGGATAACTATAGAATACGTTTTAAGCAGTGTCTGCCCATTGAGCGTAATGTAATGACATTCTTTTGGGTTCTCCTATAAAAGACATACAGTGTGCCCAGCAATTAACCAAAAGTTTGAATTGTTTAGTAAAAGAGTTTAACCCTTTAACGCGCAGAGTTCCCGCTCTGGGAACACCAAACTCTGACGTTTTGAGTGTTGCCAGTCACGAAGAATAGATTGGATTTCTATAAAAATAGCTGCTGGTGAAATAGCTCCACGAGAATCCTTTACTTTTTAGTGCGTCATTTCCCGTAAAAAAAATGGTCACGATTATTTTTAACAGCACTGACATCGGCTGAAAAATGTAAGAATGCGAGAACAGCTGGATAGATTGCCCAATGCTGAAAAAAGGGCAGCCGTTGTCTTCGTTCGACTTAACTACCAGAAAGATGGCGGACGATCGAAACGTTCATCGCGTGCCACAGATCTAGAGACCCTTTTTCTGACGACAGCTGGCTGTGCCGCACAGACAGCTGTCGACGAATAAATGGAATAAAATAATTTTTGTAATTTTGAATTTAAATGAAAAGTGTGCTCACATATTATAACATTACGGATGATTAGACCTGGTTAATTAAATTGTAAAATAATAGTCAATTGTTTTTATACGAGGGCTGTAAATTAAGAAATGGCAACACATGTGTAAATCAAATTTTAATGAGCTTAAGAAGAGATAAAAGAAAAATATTTGCTTCACGTTCACGTATAAGTACACTTTTTCCGATTTAATGCATAAGAGTTTCGAAGTGCTTCACATTGCTTGCAGCAATATGACGAAGCCTGTAAGATCAAAGTTGTCCAAAACTAAAGGAATTGTTCGCAGTATGACGACCGAAATTTCAGCAGAAATGGACGAAACGAAATTTCAGAAGAAAATGAAAATCCTTTGTTCGATGGTAGAATTCGGCATCTTACTATACTGCGGACTGCTTGCAAAGAAGCGAACTTTTACTGAAAACTGCTTGCAACTTCGTGTCTGTCTGGTGCTGCGTCACAGCACAAAATGAAAACTCGTATTAATTCAAACTCGTTTCGTAAATTGTAAACCGTGTAGGGTAACCAAAAGTTACGTCAGTATGACGTCCCAAGAAATTGCCCCAATTATTGCAGTTTCAAATTTTCGGTTCATTACTGAGCACCCTGTATGAATGCTTCCTTTTCAACAAGGTATACATGGTATAGATAGAACATAAAAAATTAATCTATATAAACGTAGTAATCGATGCATATTTACACCAGTCAGTGCATGGACGGCAGACAGACAGACAAATCGAAATCATAAGCAGTTTTCAGCATTGTTGCACAGTGTTAAGGGGGTGGTGGACATTAAAAAGTTTTTTTTTAATTTAATAAGATAGGATTATGAAATTTTGTATTTTAATATATTAAACTAAAAGCATTATAAACAACTGAAAAAAAATTAAAATAAAATTTAAAAATATTAGTAATTAATTAAAAATTAATTAATTTTTTAGTTTCGAAAAAATGATCCATGCGTTTTAATTTTAACTTTTTTTTAGTAATTTTGTTTTATAATAGCATAAAAATATATTTAAAAAAAGGTCTGTGTATCGGTTTTTGATTTGACCGAGTAGTTAATTTTTTAGAAATATTTTCATGGATATATAACAAACTAATGTTTCAGTTTTCGTAAATAAAAGTGAAATTTCATAATCGAAATTTTGACCCTATTTAAAAAGGATAAACAGATTTATTGTAATATATGAGAAGAATGTTTGTAGTAAATTTTATACAATTCCGACCAAAATTAAGTGGCATAAAGCATTTTGAAGGCAAGAAAATTACAAAAAACTTGATTTGGAGAAAATACAGTTTAAAGTGTAATTTTCCATTTACCTTTAATACCGTCTCTTCTGAATAATTTTATTTATGATTTTACCTTAACAAAACATATTTTTAAAATAATTTCATTCGAATATTAGCTTATTTTGTAAAACGTTCAATAAAAATTGTGACGTGTTTATTTACGCGTTTGTTTGCATTTTTGTGGACATTTAACTGTCCCTTTTAATTTTTTCAAACCCTAATATCTTTTTAAAAAATTGCAGTAGACATACGCGGTTTTTTCTCCATGGTTCTTCAACTGTAGAATATTAGTATGTAAAAAAGAAAAAAATACATTTTTTGGGCCAATTTTGATGATTTGGGTGTCCACCATCCCCTTAATAATAAGAAATCCGACTCGAAGTGACAGTTTTGATTTTAGTCGATGTAGAAACAGAAGAAAAGTATGGCTTTAATTCTATTTTTCTATTACTCTACACAGTAAATTTTGTCCCTGAAAAGGGTTATCTACATTATTAAACAGAACCCAATTTTTGAACATTTAACGGTGACTATATTTTCACTTCATATCACAAACTCAGCATGTAAAAAACTATATAAATAAAATCATACTTTTGTTAATTTTTTTGATAGTTAATGAATTAATTTCAGACGTCTGAAAAATAAAACATTTAACGTTAAAGAAAAATTTCAAACTTTAAGCTATAATTCTAAAACTGAATGCATCTCCACATACTTTTTCCTGGAAAAATAATTTATTAAAACCGAAAGATATCAGTAACGTTTTTTTCTTTTTTCCGATTATATATTCCCTTTCATATCAGTTTATGAATTATTAAATCAGGTTTCAAAAATTTATAAGTGGGAACATGATAAATTTATTTTCCTTTGCGTCAGTATGCTTCAAACCCTCCGAAAATAATTCCTCCATCCAGACAAATAGTTTTGAAAATATGAGCTAATATAGTTTGAAACCCAATTTTATGGGACGTGATGTAAGGTTGTGCCATTTTCTATATTCTCATCTTTCAAACAGTATAGTAAATATTGATACAGAACCGCTATTTGTTCAATCACTCCGTTTTCGTTGTAGACTGAAATTTCATACCTGAAGTAGAGAAAGCTGAAATCGATCGAGCAAATAAAGTAGAACGATTTATACAGGCAAATCGAAGGTTAAATCAATATGTGTAGGTTGCACCTCAACAAGTTAAAAATTATAAAATAAAAGATCATTGGTTCAGCTGTTTTTTCCTTTTTGGCGGCATTTAAAATTTTAAAAAGCGTTGTTTAAATTCATATTTTTATTTTTTATACTGTACTTTTGATTATGTACAAGGGACATTTAAGGGTAGTTTTTTTTTTTTTTTAAAGCAAAAATAAGGAGCAATTTTGTAAAAATGTACAGCAGTATGTCTCTATAATTCGATTCTCGACTGTTCGAGTTTCACACAAATCCGAGTTAGTGAAAAAATCAGTTTAGCTCCCAAATAATGACCAACACATAAAGAACACGTGAAAGAATCATTTCGCACCATAAAATTCAAATACCTGGCGCACTCGGAAGCCACATCAGAAATTCCCCTCCCAAAGAAAATGGTTGTATTTTTCCTATAGATGCCCTCAGAGGCAATCCTGTGAACTGTGGACATGCTCAGTGCAGGATTTACGTATAAACTATACACAAGCCATAGCTTAGGGCCCCACTTTCTTGGGGGGGGGGGGCAAAAATATTACTTTTTGGGTATCTGAAAAAATCTGATAATTGCAGGGTACTTTAATTTATCTGTATAAATTCCACTCCAGACCGGTCCTATTTTGATCAGTTTACAGTTTTGTAAGGTATGTTTCACCAGATAATGGGATCCTATTGAACGTTTTCTCATTTCCTTAGAGATGGGTAGCCACAAAGGGGAAAGTACGTCTAAGATGACTACTACAAATGAGTTAAATAGATTTTAGCAAGTATTGAGGCCAGTCATATGATAGTGCTGCTAATATGTCAGGCAAATACACGGGTATGCAAGATTTTTTAGCACTAGGGTGCTATTTCGCTCAGTACGAGAATTTTGTCTACTCATTTTTGTATGCGCTATTTTGTCTACGTGATCTTGTCGACAAGTTTTGTAGATATGAACGTGAAGATATATTGTCACGGTGAAGATATTTCAAAATGTGTTTGCCAGATAACGTAGAGGGGGGGGGGCGTTAATAAAAAGTTGAAAGTCGCACAAGGTTTGCAATTTTTGATAATGGATCGCTAAATTGGGGGCCAAAACACGACAATTTATTATAAATATATTTCGAGTATAGTTAGAAAACGTCTGGCAAATATTGTGAAATAGTTTTAGTAGGCGATTTTAAAATAGATTTTAATTTCGAAGAAGTGTTTTATAGAACAGCGAAGACAAATACGGCACACTGATAGATTATGATACACTTTCCAAATGGTATTTATAAAGGTGAAGTATAGTTTGACTATGCCAGGTGAAAATTCTTAAACAGTTTTGGTAGGCGATTTCAGTATAGATTTCTATTCCGAAGAAGTGTTTTATGGAACAAGGAAGGAAAACACGGTATACTCATGGATTATGATACCTATTCCAAACAGTATTTAAAATGTCTACGCGATATAGTGGGAATATGTCTGTAGTTCGAATATGCCTGGCGAAGATTGTGAAACAGTTTCAGTAGGCGATTTTAAGATAGATTTCGATTCCAAAGATGTGTTTTATGGTACAAGAAAGAGTTGATTCCTATTTTAACGACCCCACTCTCACCAGCTTAAAAAATCCCCGTACTTTGGCGAGCTTTGCAACCATGGGTCTCTAGGAGTTATGTACAAGTTTCAACACTCCCCCAAAGAACTAGATGAGAACTAAAGTGAACAAATTAGCGATAAACGCTCCAGTTAAGGAATTTGAAGACACTTAATTATTAAAACTACATTAATTGGCAACCCAAAATATATAAAAATGTAACGGAATGCTGTACTCACATGTTGTTCCAAATCGCCATTTTAATTCTAAATTACGATTGCCACATAAATACAAAAAATCGTCACGGTAACTGCATATATTTAATGATCGCCACCTTGTCGAGAGTCAAGTAGGAATCAACCCAAGAAAGACAATAGGGAACACTCATGGATCATGATACACATTCGAACCAATATTTAAAATGGTGAAGTATAGTTGTAATATCCTTGGCGAAGATTGTAAAATAGTTTTAGTAAGCGATTTTAAGATAGATTTCGATTCCAAATCTAAAGATGGGTTTTATGAAACAAGGAAGAAAAATACGGCACACTCATGAATAAGGATACACTTTCCAATTTAATGGAATAAGGAAGTAAAATAGGGACGACGCATAAATTATGATACGCTTTTAACATACAGCACTTTAGTGCGTATTTAAAATCTGAAAGTGTTTCAGATTTTCTTCCTTTTTTTTCTAATGGCTGGCCCAAACAATGCCTTGGAAGCATTGGCCGCTACTAAGACCGGAGTTGTTGGTCACTTTATTATGGGGGCACCTAGTAGGTGGACCAAGGTTGCCCACTATGAAGGGACGGACACAATGACATCCACGCCCAGTCGGGGATCGAACCTCCCCCGCCGGGAGTTGAACCCGAAACCGTAGTACGGTGCCTTACCCACCATACAATCCGGTCGGCCGGGTATGCAAGAAATAATAATAATTAAAATTAACAAGTATGTGCATAGTAACAAGTGTTGGCCATTCCCTGAATCTTGTTGGTAGAGCAGCAGTTAACAGCGTTGTTTAGATGCAGTAAACTTTTTTGGAATTGTTCAAGAAATATATAATATCTTTTCATCATCTGCACATAAATGCGCAGTGCTGTTGTCATTCTTCTACGATAATTCAAAAGTTACAAAGTCTTTGTCAAAGACTATATGGGAAGCACATTCAATGGCCACAAGTGCAGTACTTGATAGTGGAGTAATTTCTGGATTGCATAAGCTGCATATTGACACTACAGAGAAAGGCGGAACAAGAAATCAAGCCATAAACATTTTGAATAAAATGGAGGAGTTTGAATTTACGCTAATATTATATTTGTGTATTTACTTTCTGGATGAATTTCACAAGACTAATCAATCACTGCAAGACCCCCAAGTTAGTCTAGATGTATGTAAGAAATCGTATGCTTCACTTTTGGATTTTGTTAAAGGTTCCAGGAATATGTCCCATCTTAATGAAGAAAAAGCAAAGGAAAAATTGCCTGATGTTTATTACAAGAAAAAGCAGATATAGAATAAGGCATCTCGATGATGGTGATATTATAGAGAATCTTGAGCCAAGGGACAAGTTCACAATAGGAACATTTATGCCTGTGATGGGTGCGTTAGAGCCAAGTCTGGCACAGAGGGCTGCAAAAAAAGTTTTAATTCTTAACAAAATTAGAAGATACAGAAGAAGAGATTCGTTAAAGAGTTCGTATTTTATGCCAAACATACCCTGAAGATGTGGATATGAATCTTGTTACAGAAGTCAAGCATTTCCATCAATATGTTAGAGTCAAGTCTACGGTTCAGCGGAAAACGATTTCTGACACACCAGGATCCATATAGGGTAATATTCAACGATCGTGTGCAATCAGCATTCTCTAATGTTAGAAGCAATTTTAAGATTGTTCCTTAGTACGATGGTTACAAATGACTCAGGAAAAAAGATCGTTTCTCAACTGGAGAGGATAAAAAATGAATTTAGAACAACAATGACTCGAGATAATTATGCTCCCTCAGTCTCGTGAGCATAGAAAGTGACAAACTGCGTTGTTTATCATTTGATGATGTCATCAGTGACTTTGCTCTGGCAAAGGCAAGGAAGAAAATATTTTAGTTTAATATAGTTCCTTAATCCTTATAGCATGTTTCAAAAGATTAGATAATAAGCTTCTGTAGATTGTGACTTTTAAAAGAACTCTTGTTTCTTTTTACCAGAGTTTGCATTTTTAAGTTTGTTATGAATAAAAATTATTTTAAGCTTTATTATTTCACTATCTATATACTTCTTAATTGTATTTTTCAGTTTAACCCTCTAGGTATCCGAACATCATATTTTGCACTGACATACAATATCTGGACTGGTAAAGGACCTCATATCTCAAATAGTTTAGGGCCTTATCAAGTCTAAATCCGACCCTGGACATGCTGCTTTGACGATGGCGCGATATTGCAGCACGGAAACGGATCAACGTGTACATATCTCCCCCATCTTGCTGGTAGTTAAGTCGAGCGATGGCAACGGCTGCCCTTTTTTCAGCATTGGGCAATCTATTCAGCTGTTCTCGCATTCTTCCATTTTTCAGCAGATGTCAGTGCTGTTAAAAATAATCGTGACCAATTTTTTTTATGGGAAATGACGTGCTAAAAAGTAAAGGATTCTCTTGGAGCTGTGTCGCCCGCAACTATTTTTATAGAACTCAAATCTATTCCCTATTCTTCGTGACTGGCAACAGTCACGAAGCTACAACAGCTACAAACACTGACATCAAAACGTCAGAGTTTGGTGTTCCCAGAGCGGGAACACCAAAAAAAAAAGGGTTAAAGGGCGTTAAAGGGTTAAGCATTCGTTATACCTAAACTTTTCAAAATGTCTATGAAGAAATTCAGGAGGTTGATTTTTGACCGTTCGAACAATACAGAAAACAAGGATACTCTATTATTCGTATTTCGTAGAATATTTTATTCTTCGTAAAAACACCGGCGAAGTTAGTGACTACAAACTTGTACTAGAATACCTTTAAAACGCTTTGTAACTTTTAAAAGTTAAATGAACTTTATGACAGAGTACATTCTAAAACCATGATGTTAACAAATGTAGAAAGGACACGACGAATCCTCCAATGAGCGGTGAGTACAAATGAATATCCCAACTTAGAAAGACGACATCTTCTAAAACTAAACAGTTCAATCTGCTGTTGCCTTCTATTGCACACGTCGTTTTGAGTGAGAAGTTTAAAGTTCAGTTTTTTTTTTTCTAAAGTTCTTTCGACAGATGTGACGATGTTCTTTCGCTGCTCTTTGGGGGTACGTAAAAAAAAAAAAAAAAAAAAAAAAAAAAAAAAAAAGTGTTTTGTCTGTCTCTACCAGCTGACGCTATTGAACAGAAAAAAGACGTTTGCAAGACTTTCAACATCATTATTTTCTTATTTAATGTGCGGGTATCTTATTTTTCATTTTCTAAATGCGAAAAATCGTTTTTTTAAACGTAAATGCGCGTGAAAATCAATAATTATCTTTAATATATCTTTGAAAATTATCTTTAATAATCTGCTCAAATGATTTGAGAAAATTGTCTGCTTCTTTCAACGTTTTTATTTATTTTTATTTTTGGAAACTCACAGCATAAGATTACGCGTAAGTTTTCCTGCGAAGTTCTGCAAACGTCGGTGAATTAAAACAAATTATAACTGAAGAAATCTCGTCAATAACGGGCCTCACCATGGCACAGTGGTTATGCCACTGGAAGGGGTAGACGGGCGAAGTGTGAAGGTCCCGGGTTCGGGTCCCATCGCGAGTCCGTCGACCTAACCGTTCCGAGTTTTCCGTGGTTTTCTCCGAAACTTGGCGTAAATACCGGTTAGGACAACTTTAGAAAGACTCCCACGGAGAGCAACCCCCCCCCCTTGTGTTGTCCTTCTGGCGAGGATTTATAAGCGGAAATTTGAGCCAAGCACATAAATCTGATATATATGTTCACAACAACAACTCGTCAATAACACCAACAAGTAAGTGTGTCAAAGAACTCAGCTCGACGTGCTCATGTTTGCATTCAAAATGGAGGTGCGAACATTTTCAACATTTGCTGTAAGGAATCATAATTAAAAAAAATGAATTAAATAATGATTTCTAAAATAAAATTATCATATTATTAAGAAGCATTGTGCTTCTCCGTTCCTGTTTTACCTCACAAATAAAGTTGTTGACGGATAGTTGCCACATCCGTCAGATTGAAGGGTAATGAGAAAAACCAGTGGGTACTCTTTCAACCCTTTGAGGCGCAATCCTTTCCCAATGCTGAAAAAGGGCAGCCGTTGCCATAGCTCGACTACCAGAAAGAGGGCGGACGATCGAAACGTTCATCGCGTGCCACAGATCTAGAGACCCTTTTTTGACAACAGCTGACTGCTGGCACAGCCAGCTGCTGTCTCTAGATCTGTGGCACGCGATGTACGTTTCGATCGTCCTCCATCTTGCTGGTAGCTAAGTCGAGCGATGGCAACGGCCGCCCTTTTTTCAGCACTGGGCAATCTATCCAGCTATTCTTCCATTTTTCAGCGGATGTCACTGCTGTTAAAAATAATCCTGACAATTTTTTTACGGGAAATGACGCGATAAAAAGTAAAAGATTCTCGTGGAGCTATGTCACCCGCAACTATTTTTATAGAAATCAAATCTATTTTTCGTGACTGGCAACAGTCGAAACGTCAGAGTTTGGTGTTCCCCGAGCGGGAACACTGCTCGTTAAAGGGTTAAACTGATCACCCTCTTTTTCGGTCCCTTATAAGTCTGCTTAAGAAGGGTTTCACTAGATTAACAAATAGGTGAATTTTATTTCAATTCAAAAACATTTTTTTTAAGTAGTGAATTTTTAAAAATATCTTTTTTATAGATTCCAGTTTTGAATCTAAAGTATGCAGAATTCACATCCATTTTAAGTTCAAACCGTTTTCAAAATGCAAGATGTTGAATTAAATGGTGAATTCTATTCTTAATTAAAACTTTTTAATATCATTAGTAACTGAAATCTTAAATATTACTGAAGTTTTATTTCTAAATTTATGATCAGTTATTACAGTTTTTATAGGATATTATTCATGAATGCTTCTTTTTCATGTAAGTTTAAAAAATATGTATTTGAATTTACAAAAATATGTGTTTCTTAAATGTCGACAGCTGATACTTGGACAATTTGAGTTCATTTATTTTATAAAAATCCTACAAATATTTCGCCTATTGTGTGCTAATTCATTGACTAGGATAGACACGTAATCCTGTAGATAACCTGTGTATCGTCTACTAAGTGCTTTGCAGATGACAAAAGATGACCATTCATTAAGCCTCCAGATTAATTTTTTCGCAAAAGTTCCTGAAATCTTTGGCATCGCTAGAGAAAAATCATCTCCTCGTCAAAATAGATTATCTCCTATTTGACTTTTTGACGGAGGGGAAAAAAATGTTCGAATCTCGTCTCAAATCATACCAATAGTATTTCTGGCAATCCCGATCACTAAGTCCTTCCTTTTTTTTTTTTTTTTTTCACCAGAAAAATTCACCTACAATCTTTTTTCATCCCATGGCATCACTTGGCGTTCAAATTCTAAATGTTGTATTTTCTGACTGATTAACAAGAGACTTTTTCAACTTTCCTGCCTATTGAAAATTGAATGCTAAATGAAAATGTCCATTATCTTTATCGCTGACCTTATAGATTTTACATACATTGTGTATTCATATCTCTAAAGAACAAATTCTTTAGATGCGCCTTTTCTTTCTTTCTTTCTTTTTTTTTTCTTTTGAGAAACTAGCCTCTCTTTTCGATTTAGGATTATATATTTTTATTTATTTATGATCTATATGCACGAAAAAAGTTGTTAAAATTCGGGTTTATTAAAGGAATTTGTATCGTTAGAAGTTAGCTTGTTTTCGACGTAGGTACAAAATAAATAAAAAATAAATTATTACCTTTCCAGATCCAAATTTTTGTACCAGATTACACATTCCGGCCACAGCTCCTGGAACAGACACCCAGAGTCCGTGATTATAAAACTCTCTTTGATCATTGTCAACAATTCCAGCGGACTGAATCTTTTCTAAAGTAGCATTTTTGCCGCTTCTGCCACTGTTTTAGCAAAATATAGGTGAATTAAATATTTTTCAGAATAAATAAAAAACATTAATAATTGAATAGCAGTAAGTAACAATCAATTTATTTATTTATTAATTTAACGTAATTGTGACTGTGTGTGATTAAGGCAAACCTGCGCGAGGGGTAACTGCCTAAGGTGAGGGATGCCTTGGTAGGAGGACTTTCTAAGGGGTTCTAACGCGTATTCACGTTACATCTGGAGAAAACCTACCAAAAGTCCAGACCGTTAGATCGACAACCGCGCGATGGGACCCGAACCCCGGACCTTCCCACTTCGGCCGTCTACCATTTTCGGTGATATAACCACTGTGCCATATTGAGACTTAATTTAATGTAATTAATTGATTTATTTACTTTGCACGGGTTGAAAGGAAAGGGGCCAATTGATATAAGATACTGTCAACTAGAATCATAAATTGAAAAGATAAATTTAAAAAATGAAGAATTTTTCAAAGGATGCGCTGTCAAGATATTTGGTCTATAACCATTTGCAATGTCACATGATAGTTAGTATCGCGGTCGACTCTACACTGTGAAATTACTTTAGAATTACAACGATCACGTTTGGTAACAAGCGATAAAATAAATTCATATAGTCATTTGATGGTCACACTGGCAGCGAACGATTTATGATAAGCCATGAAAAGGGTCTTAACCTCAGGCTTTACCACTTGGTACTTAATCAGAGAAGACAACAATATTTATTATCTTTATTACACAATTATATTTTCTCATTATACTCACTGTGAGTTGTGAAAAGGTAATGAGAGAAATAAGAATAAAATAACGAATAATTCCGAATATAAGCCGTCCGGATGAGATGCATGTGCTTAGGGAGTGAGGATCTTTTAAGGGTTTATGAAGCGCATTCATGTAACATCAAGATAAAAACGCCCAAAACTCCAGACTGTTAGATCGACAGCCGCGCGGTAGACTAGAACCCTGGGCCTTCACCCTTCAGCCATCTACCATTTTGAGTGAGTAAAGATTGGATAAGTTTATAAACGCACCAGATGTTTTAATAGATGAGCGAACTGTTGAAAAAAACCTGTGCTGGAATTTGAAATAAGGTCACACGAGTATTCTAAAGATTGAATTAATTATATAAAGGACCTGACTGGCGTTGGCCAGCTTGTAAATGGCTGGCACCTAAATTTTCCAATTCCATGGTTTGCCGTCAGACCATTTCACCAACCGGCAAGTTTGAAGTGTCCGTAAATCCGTGGCGGATGCGATACTAACGAAAATCTCTCGGTACTAACCAGTACTAACGAAGTACTAACGAATGGCATATGCGAAATTTTCCAATTTCATAGTGTGCCGCAGGGCCGTACCCACAAAAAAATTTCGTGGGGGGGGGGGGACCAAACGGCGAAAAAGGCTAAATTTTTCACAAAAAGGCTTCATCATTACTCTTTTGTTAACAAAATTTTAAATTTCGGGGTGGGGGGGACCAGACTCCCTGGTTCCTCCCCTGGGTACGGCCTTGGTGTGCCGGCTGGTAAAATGCACCTATGCAAATGTCAGACACTCTCAGTCTGTAGCAGAATTGTAGGCGGGAATCATTGAGCACTGGAATAATATTGATGTTAACGTCCTCCAAAGGATTGGTAAATGATCGACTATTCAAAGTCACATGTATGCGAATATATTGGATATTAAAAGTACTAGCGGGATACTTTTCGCCCTCTTTTTTTACACATTTATTTTTTATTCCTGCCCAGGTCGGGCAGGGAGTAAGTTTTTTCTTTGTAAATCCATACTTGTGTGTACAATTTCCTAGTATATTTGTATCGTTCTTATTCGTCAGTTTCGTATATAATTACGGCACACAACTACGGTGTATTTATGTAGGTGGGACACAGTGTAGCTCAACATTTCATCATAAAACGGTGCTAAATTAACTGCAACCTTCCTATGGAAAAAAGTTTCATCATGATTTACATTCACTGATTAGTTTAAGCACCAATTATGGCGGACGTTGTTCCATAGTAAGGTTGCAGCTGATTTTGCACCATTTTAAGGTGTAATGTGTACATTTCTATTTAGGCCTGGACTCCACATTGTTGGAAAACGCGACAGAAACAGAAAATCAACGACCTTTGAGTTTCTGTCAAGCAGAATCTAGCAATTGGAAATGTCGAACTTTTCTGTTTCTGCCAGCGTTTTCTGTCACGTACCAGCCAATAGGAATTCGCTTAGGTCCAGGCGGTCCATTCAGGCAGAAAATAAGATGGCGTCGTGATTGGATGGTGAAGCACTTGTATCTCAGAGGTTGGAATGTATTCTTATTGTGTTGTAAAATTTGTATGCAACCAGAAAAAAAAAGTAAAATAAAAAAAGTAGATTTTCTTAAGACAAACGTTTGCGTATTCGAAACAGGACTCTTCATCTACGGTTCGAAGATCTTCAATTAATATTGTGAATTCCATATTTCTCTTTTTCTGGGAAAATCTTTTGAACTCAGAATCTATGTTTACGTTTTTTAATTTCATGTCTTCTAATCAAAGGCATCATAAACTGAAAGTTTATTAGAGCAAGGTATAAATCATTATTCGTGTATTTTTTGGCGCTTCTTTTCAATCATCAAATGTTCGAAACTACAAACGATTCAAAATGAGACGATAGATGGCGCCTGTGGTATCTGTTACGGCGTATGCCAACGTAGAATCAGCTTGAAATTGGATCGCGGACAGAAAATGAATACAGAAAACCATTCTGTTCTCCAAGAAAATTCTGCTTTCTGTCCATATGGAGTCCCAGCTTAACACTGTACACTTGACAGCAATTATTTACAAACGATTGTTTGTAACGACAAATCACATGTATGCTATATCACGATTTTCATGCATTCAAAAACATCATTACCTCCCGTTGATTGCATAAATCTTCTTGTCGGCCTTCCTGAAAAACAAGCATTGACAATCGCCTCCGATTCCGCAAGCGAATGGCTGCAGCACGGAAACAGCACACATGGTTGCTACTGCTGCATCAGCTGCATTACCACCCATTTTCAATATATCTGAGGGGCAAAAATAAAAAAGGATTTTAGATTTAAAAAAAATGAAAACACAAATAAATTATCTCGAAGCTTTCTATTTACAAAACACGTTTCAACACAAACTAATTTGCACATATGCTCGCGAGTACTCGCATTTTACGCGTAAATCGATATTTTTTGAAAAAATTGACTCTCACTTTTTGAAACTGCGAGTCAAATTTGACTCGCAAAATTTCAGCCGGACAGTTATGCTACTCATGTCTGTAATCTAGTTTATATTAAGCGTGCATTGTGAGAAATCAATATGTAGGTGAAAATTATTAATTACATGAGAAAAAAGGAACGTCTTTATTTTCTCTTTCCTAAATTAAAAAAAAAACTAATTTTTTGACTTTGACTCGCAGTTTTCAAAAATTGACTCTCACTTTTATTGACTGCGAGTCAAAATGACTCGCAGATTTTAAAGTCTAGCGCGAGCCATGTATGCTACTCCGTAAATAGGGACGGCAACAGGTGGGGGGGGGGGGTGCTGCTGCTGCAAAGCGCCCGGGCCTCGGCTTCAGAGGGTCCCCCAAATCAAAAGTAGCTCTGTATGTTTTACTTATCTTGTATTTTGTCTAATGCAACGAGAAATTTCAAGAAAGCATTAAATTATGTTAGTTAAATGAAAGTATTGCTACTCGGCATCTTCAAAAGTTGAAACATCATTAAAAAGAGGGTCCTTTAATACAGGGTTTAATAGGATATCCCATATCACTTCTCTTCCACCTTTTGACCATTTTTCAAAGGAGGGGGGAAAATATCTGCACTCCAGGAGTGCAGAGGTAGAGATGCACTGCACAGTCCTCTTACCCCATTTTGTCTGTTGCTAACGCTAATGGTTTCCTATGAATTATCGGGCCTGGGAACGGAATTTAAAATGAGTCAGACTTCATCATCGAAATCTTCTGAAAAAACTAAGTATGGAAGACAAAGAAGGAGATCTGAAAGAATCCGTCTCCAGAGTGAGGCCTGGAGCAGACATCGCTCCATCGCTCGCATTCACACATACTTCAAACATAAGTAGTTTTTTGAGTATATTGATCATGCATGTGTACGTATGTCTGATGCACGTACATTTCTACCGTAGGTAACAACGTCGTTTTATAATTTTGGGGGCCCCTCATTCAACGAGGTCTCCGGCTAACTGCCCTGTTAGCTCTTGACTTAGGCTCTGGGTTCTGGGAATAATCTCCTCGCGAACTCGTTTTCTTTGTCCAAACCCCTTTCATAAATTTCCCAGTTCGCTGTTTCACAAAGTTATTAAAAAGATCATTTCATGCTTGGATACTCACTATATTCGGGATTTCAAGAGACTAGAATTTTGGGTAGGCTTTTATGCAGTGGGGAACTTCCTTAA
This sequence comes from Cheiracanthium punctorium, assembly GCA_038373885.1. Classification (NCBI taxonomy): domain Eukaryota; kingdom Metazoa; phylum Arthropoda; class Arachnida; order Araneae; family Cheiracanthiidae; genus Cheiracanthium; species Cheiracanthium punctorium. Next base: position 264,666 of record JAWZYV010008794.1, on the reverse strand, counting down.
TGCGAACACTCATGAAAGAAATAAATATTTGTTAGAGTTAAATTAGTTCATGTTATCTAAACTGCAAACATAGTAAAATCCAAAAACACCACTTGACGGTACACTTCAATCTACTCTCCTCTGAAATTTACTAGACTTTCGCTGTAGATTTGTATGAAATATAAATGTAGGTACAATAAAATATAATTTAATTTGTATGAGATATAAATGTAAAGGATTTATTCAGCCTGGCATTGGCGGATCCAGAGGGGGGCACAGGGGCACGTGCCCCCCCCCCGAGACGAATGAAGTTTACACTATAGAAGATTGACTTATTTTGTAAATTCAAGTCATTCTATAAGGAAATGTGACAAAAATTGTCTTGTGCCCCCTCCAGAATTTTTTTCTGGATCCGCCGCTGCAGCCTGGTACTATGAAATGAGTCCATGTATAGTCATTATTTTACTTTACATTTACGCAATATTAGCTAAAACAATTTCGATTGTAAAAGTTCTCAAAAGTTATATCTTAAACTGTGTTTTAAGCTTTTAATGTCGAAGAAACAAAATCTGGCTCGATGTCGAGTTTTGTACACAAACTGAAGTAATTGCACCAGGAATTGAAAAAAAAAATTCAAGACGATTTATTAAGCTTCACTACAGACTGAAATAAATAAGAAGGCGGTGCCTTTTATGAAATTTTCAGAAAAAGTTCTTAAAAAATGGAACTGCACAGAAAAATTTTCGAAACTAATACACGTTTATCATTTATTATAGTGCGTAGCTCAGCTTGTAAAGGAGTATCCTAAAAATGTTGAAGTACTTGACATAAATAATTTTTATTTTAATTTAGGTACCAAAATTAAGTAACTTTTTCGAAATACCCAGCTAATTATTTTGGCATTTTTACATTATAGGTACAAATAATATATATATATTCCCTTTCCCCCTTAAACAACAACAAAAAAAAAGCTCCGTTTTAGTAAGCTTGTGAAATAATCAGGTCCTTTTTGAAAGTGTTTGGTTAGTTTTAGTATGTTGTTGTGAACATGTATATCGGATTTGTGTGCTTCCCTCGAAGCCCGCTTATAAATCCTCGTCATAAGGAGAACACAAGAGGGCGTACCCAAGAGGCTGTGACGACATCTGGCTGTGCCGCACAGCCAGATGTCGTCAAAAAAGGGTTCTAGATCTGTGGCACGCGATGAACGTTTCGATCGTCCGCCATCTTGCTGGCAGTTAAGTCGAGCGATGGCAACGGCTGCCCTTTTTTCAGCACTGGGCAATCTATCCAGATGTTCTCGCATTCTTCCATTTTCCAGCAGATGTCAGTGCTGTTAAAAGTAATCGTGACAATTTTTTTACGGGAAATGACGTGCTAAAAAGTAAAGGATTCTTGTGGAGCTATGTCACCCACAACTATTTTTATAGAAATCAAATCTATTCTTCGTGACTGGCAACAGTCAAAACGTCAGAGTTTGGTGTTCCCAGAGCGGGAACACTGCGCATTAAAAGGTTAACGGGAAATGATCAGTCAAAAAACATCGCTCATATTCGAGCTAATACGGTAGATTAGTTGTGTTTAACATTCACGTAACAATAAGCAAACAATCTTTTAAAAGTTAATAATAATAATGATTGTCTGAGGTGTCAGTCTCCTTCATTATCCAGATTCGCTAAACAAAGCTAACTAGTCACAATTAAAAGACGATAACTATTGAAAGTTAACTATTCACAGCTAAATCACAATGGTAACTACAAGAAAAATTAAGCCTTAAAAGTCATCATTTACTAAATATATGAAGCTCAGTTAATTATGGTTTTTTTTTTTCACATCTTGTCTTTTAGCGAGAGGCCTATGAAACGTTATTTCTCCCGTGTGATTAGTTATATTTGATTTACTAAACTTCGCGAAAACTTTCAAAAAGAAAAAAAAAATCTAAAGCTTTAGATTTTTCTCTTTATACTTTCATTTTTTTCTCCCCTCTGAGAATAAATGTAAAATGATTTAAAGGAGCTTAACCAATAAAAATTTTAAAGACATCCTAAAAGCTTTTCTTTCTTCTTTTTTAGTTTTCAATTTTATTCCTTTCTTGATATTTTAGATAAGAGAAAAGCACTTTGAGCTTTTGATTAAAAGTATAAATGAAAAACTGAAAAAAAAGAAGAAAATCTGAAACACTTTCAGATTTTAAATACGCACTAAAGTGCTATATATTAAAAGTATATCATAATTTATGCGTCGTCCCTATTTTGCTTTCTTATTCCATTATGTTGGAAAGTGTATCATTATTCACGAGTGTGCCGTATTTTTCTTCCTTGTTTCATAAAACTCTTCGTTGGAATCGAAATCTATCTTAAAATCGCCTTCTAAAACTGTTTTACCATCGTTGCCAAGGATATTACAACTATACTTCACCGCTTTAAAGATTGTTTCGAATGTGCATCATAATCCATGAGTGTTTCTCTTTCTTGGGTCCATTCCTACTTTAACGCCTGACTCTCGCTAAGGAGGCGATAGTTAAATATGTGCAGTTACCATGACGGTTTTTTATATTTATGTGGCAATTGTAATTTAGAATTAAAACGGCGATTTGGAACAACATGTAAGTACAGCATTCCGTTTACATTTTTGTTTATTTTGGGTTGCCAATTAATGTAGTTTTAATAATTAAGTGTATTCAAATTTCTTAACTGGTGCGTTTATCGTTAATTTATGTTCACTTTAGTTCTCATCTACTTCTTTTGGAAGTGTTGAAACTTGTGCATAACTCCTAGAGACTCATGGTTGCAAAGCTCGCCAAAGTGAGGGAATTTTTTAGGTTGGCGAGAGTGGTGGCGTGTTAAAATAGGAATCAACTCTTTCTCGTATTATAAAACACATCTTTGGAATCGAAATCTATCTTAAAATTGCCTACTGAAACTGTTTTACAATCTACGCCAGGCATATTTCAACTATACCGCGTAGACATTTTAAATACTGTTTGGAATGGGCATCATAAACCATGAGTGTACCGTGCTTTCCTTCTTTTTTCTATAAAACACTTCTTCGGAATAGAAATCTATATTAAAATCGCCTACCAAAACTGTTTAAATATTTTCGCCAGGCATAGTCAAACTATACTTCACCTTTATAAATACCATTTGGAAAGTGTACCGTAATCTATGAGTTCACCGTATTTGTCTTCTCTGTTCTATAAAACACTTCTTCGGAATTAAAATCTATATTTAAAATCGCCTACTAAAACTATTTTACAATATTCGCCAGGCGTTTTCTAATTATACTCAGAGTATATTTATAAAAATTGAAAAGTGACATGACGCGCTAATTGCAGGAAAATCGTGTCGACACAAAATCCGCGATCGAGCGAAATAGCACTTAAGTGCTAAAAATCAATATATGGGCAGGAGGATCGGTTTAGGGATTCTACAGCGTATTCACATTGCATCTGGAGGAAACCGCCCAATAACTGCAAATCTAACAGTCTGGAGATGTGAGCGGTTTTCTCCAGATGCAACAAGAATAGGCGGTAAAATTCCTTGTGATGGAGTGGTTTAAGAAGCACATGTTCGAACATTGGTTAATGTCCCGGCCACCTAACTCACTAGATCTTAATCCAATAAAGCACATTCGGGATGTCATGGAACGGCAGCTCAGAGATCAAACACCACCATGCAAGGTGCCCGTACTTACGGGCGGGGAAGGGCCACGGGTCCCCTATATCTCCCATATTATTGTTATAATTTTCATACTGGTATAACATAGAAGTGGTTTGACCTTAAATATAGTAATTTTCTGGAGCAAGACTGTGGATTTTCCAATCACATGGGCGCCCATATCACCTTGTGTTAACCCTTTAACGCGTAGCGTTCCCGCTCTGGGAACACCCAACTCTGACGTTTTGACTGTTGCCAGTCACGAAGAATAGATTGAATTTCTATCAAAATAGTTGCGGGGGATCAAAATAGTTGCGGCTCCACGAGAATACTTTACTTTTTAGCACGTCATTTCCTGTAAAAAAATGGTCACGATTATTTTTAAACAGCACTGACATCTGCTGAAAAATGGAAGAATGCGAGAACAGCTGGATAGATTGCCCAATGCTGATAAAAGGGCAGCCGTTGCCATCGCTCGACTTAACTACCAGCAAGATGGCGGACGATCGAAACGTTCATCGCGTGCCACAGATCTAGCGACCCTTTTTTGACGACAGCTGGCTGAGCCGGCACAGCAAAAAAGGGTCTCTAGATCTGTGGCAGGCGATGAACGTTTCAATCGTCCGCCATCTTGCTGGTAGTTAAGTCGAGCGATGGCAATGGCTGCCCTTTTTTCAGCATTGGGAAAGCGTTGCGCCTCAAAGGGTTAATGTCCTATTGTTCCTTGAAGAACCTCGGAGAAAGAACTCAATTTAACTCGGTTCTTCGATTGAATCATTTTCGATAATTTAACCGTAACTTATCCAGGCTTTGAAAAAGTACTATATACAAATAATTTTTAAAAAATTACCAACTCCGATGCTTGATGCCGATGGCTGATCACTGCTAACCGCTGCGTGCTCTGCAACGACAGCTGACATCTGCAGCCACTTATCCATTTTCTTCCAGGGGTACTCCAGACAATCCTGTTGAATATAATTTTCAGATCAGTGGGAGCGCGGTTTAGTAACATCGACTGCATTATGATGAGATAAAAAGTAAATCGTCAATAAACTGCAAAGATATCGGAATTGTATACAGAACAAATATGATTCGTGAAAGGAAAATCAAAATACTTAACAGTCGCCGGCCATATTAATGGGATCACCAACAAAAGGGTTGGGTCCCCCCGCCCGCTCCCTTTTTTAAGAAAAAAACTTCTATAAATAAATTTCTATTTTTCAGGAGTGGCAACTTTGTTGTGAATATTTGCCAACAAAATTTCATTAGCATGACAACAGTAGTGTTGTGGGAAAACTATCCATATAGAAGACCAACTAGCTAGGTTACCCAAATGGCACAATGCTGCTGACAAAGTGGCTAGACAGTCAGCTGTTGTGGAAAAAGCTTTTGAATCCGTGGCACGTTATTAACGAATCGATTGACTTGATCCAAATTGCTAGTGGTTAAATCAAGCGCTGGCAACGGCTGTATGTTTTCAGAGTTGGGCAGTCTAACCAGATATTTTTTTTTTTTTTTTTTTTAATCGACAGGGCGAACCCTGAGAAAAAGTCTGAAACTTTCCCCGGTTTTATGTGTGTTTAAGCTTATTATTCTTAATTGGTAGCAAAACGCCGATGGAAATTATGATATTGATGTCTAGAGTAAGAAACTGCTATTATTTCTACCGTAAAGAGCGTTTTAAATCGTTTAAGTGGACTAAATAATTAAATGAAAAGAATGCATTTATTTAACTCTTTCGCAGCATTTGATGAGATATATGTTTGGTGAAAGATGTTTCAAGAAAAATCTTTTCGAATCTCGCTCTTGCAGTGTGGAACAATTTAATCAAAATCTCTCTATTTTTCTATGAAGTAATTAGTATTCAGGTTGATTTATAAACAGGTAACTTTCTAAAACGCAGTTTACAAAAACTTATACATATTTTTAAAGCATATACTTTTTAAAATCGTTTTACGTTTAAAGCAACTACAAATATTTTCATTTTAGCGTTTTTGTCTATTCACCAGCTTTAAAATATGTAACAAGAGTACATTAAATTGGGTAAAAAGCTTTTTTTCCTAAGATATTATCTTCAATTCAGGATTTTGAAAAAAAAAATACTTTGTTTGGTGCTCAAGCTTTCAAAAACCATAAAATAATCAATATTACTGCAGCACTTAAAACACCTAGAAGTCAGTAGAACTGTAAATAATTAAAACAGCCCCCAGGAAGTTGTAAAGCTCAGTTTAATGTCCCCTCATAGATAAGTAAAAAAAAAAAAATATTTCTGCTTGGTTACTTAACTGTTCTTATACTCATTAAACAGCAAAACCATATTTTCTTTTGCAAGAAATAAAGTATGCATAGGTATTTGCTTTTAAAAACGGAAGCACTTAAAGTAGTTCTACACAGCATGACAGTCATTGGATAGCACTATATATTGTTTCTTAAATGGCTCGATATTTTCCGCTCTATACCCCATAAAATGAATCCGAAATTTACATATACACTTCTATTAACTATACCAAAGAAGAAGAATTGAAACAAATGAGCAGAAAGAAACAAAGATAATTCTTTTAAACAACATAATTATGAAGATCTTTGAATGGGATGCTTACGCAAAACTATTTTACGTCAACTAATCTAAAGCCTCTTTGATTAATGACTAATGGTATAAAAATAAACTCCTTTCCAAACTTTTAGTCCGACAAAATAGTTATGAGAATCTTTCTACTGATGCATATAAAATTTGTTTTCTTTCAAATCGATCAGAGGCGGCTAGCATTTGTGTACATAAAATCTACTTTTCGTCGTAAAAATGGTTTGTGGTCGACTTGTCATAGGCGTGCTGTAAGTGGTGGGAGAGAGGCATGAAATATTTTACTAGGTTTATAAATTGTGTTTCATTACATTACAAGGTGCGCATATGCGAGCTGTGGACAAGTAAGCGAAATATGTATTCAAACGCATGTATTTCATACGTGAGAAACAACATGATTAATTATTTAACAAACCAAAACAGTCACGTCAAGAGGAATTAAAAGAACATAAATAATTACTGGTAATATTTATTCAAATTTTTTACAGATACAGACAGATTTAGAACATATTTATTACCTTAACCCTTTGAGGCGCAACCATTTCTCAATGCTGAAAAAAAGGTAGCCTTTGCCATCGCTCGATTTCACTGCCAGCGAGATGGCGGTCGACCGAATCGTTCATCGCGCCACAGATCTAGAGACCATTTTTTGATACAGTTTGGTTGTATGGCGCGTACTGTCTTAAAAAATGGTTTCTAGATCTTTTGCACACATGAACAATTCGATCGACCGCCATCTCGCTGGTAGTGAAATCGAGCGATGGCAACGGCTGCCCTCTTTTCAGCATTGGGCAGTCTATCCAGTTGCTTTTCTATATCAATATATTTTCATCGTATTCTCCAATTTTCAATAGATGCCAGTGCTGCTAAAAATTATCCAGTTGCTTTTCTATATCAATATATTTCCATCGTATTCTCCAATTTTCAATAGATGCCAGTGCTGCTAAAAATTACCCTGACAATTCTACAAATAATCGACAATGTCCTCCTTAAGTATTTTTTATTGAAATCAAACTTATTCGTGAATTCAAACAGTCAAAATGTCAGAGTTATGTCCTCACGGCGAGGGCACCGAACGTTAAAGGGTTAAGATTAATGGGGAGACTGAGCTTGCGTGTCTCTAACCAAGGAATCATGATTAGGTGTATAGTAGTAGTGAGATAGCAATCATTGCCCTAACTGTGGGCCTAAAGTAGTGCTCGATCGTGTGGTCTAATCGGTTTCTAAGTTAAGACATATCGATCGATCGACCAAAATTGGTTTCGCGATCGACTTGCTGGCTGATATATCAGATGGACATTGCCGGGATGCACTTTTAGCAATGGCTGGTCTCATACTACTATGTATTGCAATATTTTGCGCGTGCTTGTAGAAAAACTATTCTACTATTCTAGCAACATGCACCGTCATTAATAGAGTCCTTGCTACAGTACATATGCATAACGTGTACGTCATAGCAATCGGCACTTGGACCACAGGTATACTGAGAGACAAAAGGAATTCATAAACACTTCTCAAATTTGCTGGAAAGTGTTAAGAATATGTAATGAATATTACCCCAACAATATTTTAAAGATAATAAGATAGTCTTTTTCCAGTGTTTTTTCTCCGTTATGGCAAATCTACTTATAAAAGATAATGAGCTATGCATTAAAAAAATAATCCATCACTGATTTTTTTTTAATCAGAGAAGCGTTCGAAAATCCATTAACCAAAGTAAATCTGGAGCTTATCCTACAAATTTTTTTAATTATAATGCCGCTTCATTAAAAAAAAGTATTGTTTCTTCTTAGGGTGAGCTTGAAAATAAATTAAAATTCCTGACTTCACAAATATAATTGAATTTGAAAAAATTTCAAGGAGTGCCGAATAAAAAAGACTTTGCTTTTAGCTTAATCCTTTCAGACCTAATTAAATAATTTCTCGTTGTATTAGTTTTTTTTATTTTCATAATAGAGATTAAATTTGTAATTAAAAAAATAAAATCGTGATTATTAAATGTTCGAGATTTTTTTTTTTAATGTGTACAAAATAGGACATCCACCCAGTGCGATAAAACAGATAATTTTTGTGTCTTCAATTGTGGAAGCAATTTCTGAAAGGGTGAAGATTTTTCGAATTGTTACGAATCTAGTATTCTCGTCATCTAGCACTCAATGCAAAATTAATGCAGACAAATAAAAGGTAATAACTTTGTTCCACGATGAGAATTTGAAAATTACAGATAGTTGTTGTATCGACCGATGGATGTATTAGCGTAGCATTCCTTATAGTTTCTATGATGAATATAGCAAACGTTTTTTTTTTTTTAAATTATACGTAAGATGTTTATTAACACAATATAATGTGCTTTAATCCATATTATCGTGGTCCACCATGACCGAGTAAATAAGACACTGAACATAGGGCTGAAGAGTGAAAATTCCCGGGTTGGGAGCCTATAGCGCGACTGTCGATCTAACGGTCTGGGGTTTGGGACGGTTTTCTCTATATGTAACGTAAATACCCGTTAGAACCCCTTAAAAAGTCCTCCGGCGAAGGAACTCCCCCCCCTCCCTCGTAGGCAGATGCTTCTCTTGTAGACTCGTCGTAACTAATCTCTTTATTTTTAAAATTCCCAATCTAATGTCAAAAAATTAAAACAATTTATGTGGAATCTGAAATGCTCAATTTAAATATTTAAATCTTGCACGGTTCAGCAGAAGAAAGTAGTTTATTTATTTTAATCCCGTAAAAAAAAAACAAGCAGTGTAATCTCGAGAAGCTGTTTAGAATAGCACAAAATAGTACATTTATTTCCATGCCTGACGTAAATTTCGTGTAAACTTTATCAATCTCACGCACTTTTTTATTTATTACATCACGCGTTTGACTGCCATAAAAGAAATCCCAGTAACTTGCTAGCGGAGTAATTCAGGATGGGCAAATTTATAGGTTATACAGTTAGGGAGTAAGTGTAAACAAACAGCAGGCGCAGATCTGTGCGAGCGTTTGAGAGTCAGAAGTTGCCTGATCGATTGGTTGAGGGTCCAATGTTCTACCATTCAGAGCTCTACGATGTTTACGAGCGACGTCAGCTGCCCTTTTATTGAATAAAATGCATGAATTTGAATAATCGAGCAATTTTTTTTTCGATTATGCTGAAAAAAAAGAAAGGTTGCAAGAATTCTCATTATTCTGGGGCCAACTGCTTTCGATGGCTCTTATACCTTACTTACGAAATGGGATGCAACGGTTTGAAACTAGAAGTCTAGCACAGCATCTAGGCCGGAGACGCGTTGCTGATTGTAAAACACTGAGCAGCACGATATTGTTTCCACGTACACCACTGCTAACGATAGCCAACCCTTTAACGCGCAGTGCTCCCGCTCTGGGAACACCAAACTCGGACGTTTTGACTGTTGCCACTTACGAAGAAATAGTTGCGGGTGACATAGCTCCGCGAGAAACCTTTACTTTTAGAACGTCATTTCACGTAAGAAAAAAATTGTCACGATTATTTTTAACAGCACTGACATCTGCTGAAAAATGGAAGAATGAGAGACCAGCTGGATAGATTGCCCAATGCTGGAAAAAGGGCTGCCGTTGCCATCGCTCGACTTAACTACCAGCAAGATGGAGGACGATCTAAACGTTCATCGAGTGCCACAGATCTAGAGACCCTTTTTTTGACGCAGCTGGCTATGCGGCGGCACAGCATTAATTAACCACCATTACAACCTTTATCCATCAACCCTGTGATATGGGTAATTTTATTTTCTTTTGTAAAAGACACATAAATGGTTTCATACATTATTTTCCGTGAAAAAATATTTTTTTCATAAACGTCAATTACATGTACACCCTCTCAAAAAAAAAAAGTATTCGAATAGAAACGAAATTTCCTATTTTAATGAGTTTTTGAAAAATGCACAAATGGACAGAAATCTGAAAATTTTTTAGTTATATGTAATCTAATTCATATTTTATGAAAAATAATTTCTAATTTACGAAACTAACTCAGGAGTTTTGATTTTTAATGATACTTTTTTTAGAGGGTGTATATTAATTTTGCTTTGTTTGAAATAGAAGAGCATCTCTGGAATATATTTAACCCATTTGTGCCTGGATATTTTTGCGACTTTCTTCGATTTTTTACTGATAACAGAAATAATAGATATATTTCTGATGTCAACTTCTTGAACAAGGGATTATTTCTTTTAAAATCATTATGCATTAAAATCGAAATATCAGCATCCTACTGGGTCATGTTAAAATATTTTGTAGAGTTGAGGCTCAGTACTCATGAATAAAGGCTATGAAAAATAAATAACGTTTTCGACTACTAGCGAAAATGCCGTCCCAAAAAAGGGACACTAGGCATAAATGGGTTAAACAGTGGCTGGCCCATAGACTGTGATTTTTCTTTTTGTGTGCTCCCGTAAAAGAGCTATTTAACCAGTTAGGACGGTCGCAAAAAGTGTAAGTCGCAAAAAATATTCAAACATTCATTTTTTTTTTCCAATTTTCATTTCTCGGATAAAAAATCTGCTTTTTCACAAAATACTCAGTGACAACAAAGTAAAATGTTAGTATTCCATTGTTTTATTAATATATTTAGAAGAAAATGTATCGTTCATATCCTACAAATGTCGGAAATTTATTTATCACTTCTGGCATCAACATAAATTGGAGTACGTGCTGAAAAAAAGTCGGGCGCTAACGGGTTAATAGGGTTCAGGGTATAAAACATAGAAATAACGTGTATATACAGGGTGACTAAAAACTCTGGGTGGGGACGATGTAAGGGGTGGTAAGAGGGAACCAGAACCGCATGGCAGTGTGAGATCGGAAACGTCGTCTTCATGTACCTGTTAATACTTTGAGAGATATGTTGAAGTACTAGTGAACTTTCTGACTATGGTTGTCAAAACCTAATGCACTTTTCACAGAAAATACTTGACTAAAATTGATAGTTTACAAATTCTATTTCATTTGATTGACGGAATTGTCGGAGAAAAGCCTATTGTTTATGAAACTCGATTAAGAAATTAGACGAACAGTTCAACACTTCTTCCAAAGTGACTATTAATGGGTGCATGAACACTACGTTTCCGACCCTACATTACAGGGATGTAGCCAGGAGCGGGGTGCGTAAGGACTTGGTACTTCAACCTGGATTTTTGATTTTTGTTGCTTGGATGTCAATAAATCAAACATTTTTACCTTTCGGGCAATCCCGAAACTCTTCTATTGCTACGTTCCTGCTACATTGGAATGTGATTCTGAACTGTTTTGGTTCCCTCTACCATCCCTTACAATTTTTCCCTCTAAGAGTTTATAATCACTCTGAATATTTCGTAGCAATTGAAGCCTATTAACGACAGTTACAGCTAGATATATTTTTCAGATGGAGATTAGATTACGATAACTTTTCTCTTTCAGATGGCGACTACGATTAGATTTGTGTAATCTCAAATATTAATTTTGTGAATTACGATTGATTACGGTTATCCCAAATATTAATTTTGTCGATTACGATTAGATTATAATCATCAAACCAATAAAAACTTTCGATTGCAATTGCGCATCGTGAGATTACGATTAAATTACGATTACAAAATATTTTTGGAGAACACTCATAGCTTTTTAATTGTACAATTTTTACGCAGAGGACAAAATTAATTAACAAAAAACACTCACAAACTCGTATTTAAAAGATGAAATAATTGAAACTTTGTAAAATAGCACACATAAAAGGACCCTGAATGCAGGTTTAACCTGCTTAAGCAATTTCCTGCGATAATACAACAGCTGAGATTTTCTCCTTTCTGTCTCCAGCGTTGCTTCCTACCTCCCACAGATCTTGGGAATGCCTTCTTTCGCCGAAAGAGGACCGATAAGAGGAAGTAACGCTGGCTACGGAAAGGATAACTTTTGGCTTTGCGTCTTTGTAACAATGTTAACGAACATGTCAATCTGCGGTTCAAGATTTTTTTCACCATTTTGAATACACTTGTCAAAAGCAGGAGAACTGAGAAATTTATCGAAGACTTCACACACAGTTTAATGACTTTTTTCTGTTATATTCATTTGATGTAAAAACTAAAACGGAGTGAATGTAATCCTGTAATCTTTTCAAGCGATTACGATTACGTGATGCTTAAGATTACAACTGCACGGCAATTCTTTAAACATAATCTAGAAATTTAATTTCTGGATTACGATTACATGGAGATTTAAGTTTTCAGATTACGATTGCATTAGATTATTCGCAAAACCGAATTTCTAGATTGGATTACGATTACATAAAAAGTGTAATCGATTACAATCGATTACGATTACACGAAGCATGGTTACACCATCGACAGACAGACAAATCGAGATCCTAAATACTTTACACCATTACCGGAAAGTCCATTAAAAAAAAAAAAAAAAAACGAAATATGAATCGTCGAAACTCTGAAGGAAAAGTGTTTTATTTTTTTTTTCAGCGATCCTTCTGTCGCGTTCGTTGCCAGGAAGCGAACAAAACAGGCGCTGCGTTTCTCTCCGTGTTGCCACCAGCCGTACAGCTCTCACCTTTTCCCGGAGTGGTGCAGTCCGCGGCGTCTATATCGATCGCCACAGGGGGGCGTCTCTCTCGCCCAGGACGCAGGCAGGCACAATCCCTTCCCTTCTTTTTGCCCGAGTTTCCCGTTTTTTTTTTTTCTGAAAAGCCGCTCCCGACGACGGCAATGCCGACGACCAGGGCATTTCTCGGCGATGCCGGAACTCGCGCGAAATCGTGCGTGTGCCATCCTAAGACCCGGGAGCAGAGGATATTCGCCTAGTCATTCGAAGAAGAAGAGAAGCGACCACGAAAGGCTTCAAAGGCATGCGCGCCCAGCCCTCGGCCACCAGGTGCTCGTGATCCGCCGCCAGTGATACCGCCACACAGAATACCGCGAACGAGAAAGTGGACAGTGGTGTGGTGACCTTGAGCCGGGAAAAGTGTGTGTGTGTGTGAGTGTGTGTGTGTGGTGCTGGTCAGAAGATACGCCAAGAATTTCAAATTCCGGAGATAACGCCGGGATACAGTTATCCGAAAGCACGACAGTGTGGTGCAGTTTAGCATCTGAATCGCGAATCCCGCTTCTTGGAATAACTACGAAGATTCACCCTTATCCTCCCATCAACACGCTGGATGATACCTCTCCAAAAATTCAAGGATTCGCAGCCAGCAGGAATTTTCACGCCATCACCGAAGCTGGTGTACCACCATTCGGGGGACAGCTCTCTCTCTCTCGTTTTGCATGAGGCGCGGGAGGAGTGACCAGCACACGACCAGACGACTACTGGACGACTCGATGACTGGCGACCACTGCCGATGACTGCCGAGGTGAGCTTCACGAAGAGGGCAGCAGCCGAACTCAGCCGCCGCTTCAACGGGCTGACCGTCCGCAGCCGGGGGTCGTCAGCGCCATCGTCCTCCCCAGCGGCGGCCAACCCACCCGTCCAGCCGACCTCCAAAGGCGGACAGCTGACCGGATGGGTGGTCGAAGGGGTCAAGCGACAGCAACAGAGGGGAAACCAGAACAAAAGGTAAGCTCGTCAGCCATTCAGTTCACTCTTTGCGCAGCTTCCATGTTAACTCAGAACAGCGGAACTTGTACAGCAAAATCTTTGTGCAAATCCACAAATGGCTGATGGCCCACTGTCATCTTATGGTGGTTGGTACTTCCTTCGAGCTCGACAATGATTAAAATGTCACTACTAGACTACATGGCATTTATCCTCACATTCATTCCGATTTCCGATTGAACAAGACATCAGATTTCTGACAAATTACCATGGGTATGTCGCCATAAATCTCTGACCCGCTGTCAAAGGTGCGTAATTGTCTGCTCTTGAGGTTTATCGCTTGGTAGTATGAAATCGTGGCTTTTTTAGTAACAGCGATCACTGATTTATTGCGCAATCTCCATTCTTCACCTAATGAAATTGGCCTTTCTCCTAACCCATTTGTGCCTGGATATTTTTGCGACTTTCTTCGATTTTTACTGATAACAGAAATAATAGATATATTTCTGATGTAATTTCTTGAACAAGGGATGATTTCTTTTAAAATCATTATGCATAAAAATCGAAATATCAACATCCTACTGGGTCATGTTAAAATATTTTGTAGAGTTGAGGCTCAATACTCATGAATAAAGGCTAGGAAAAATAAATAACGTTTTCGACTAATAGCGAAAATGCCGTCCCAAAAAAGGGACACTAGGCATAAATGGGTTAATAGTGTGACACATCGGACTGAAAGTGAATGGGGGGCCTCTCACACTGCCGGTGGAAGCAATTGTTGCGCTGAGTGTGAACTACGCCTGGGTACGTGGGCATCCGAGATGGGTCTCCATACCAATCCACTAGATAGCTGTTGACCATGCATCCGTTGTGATGATGGACAAAAGGAAGGTACTGGGCAGCTAGCGCTTTCCAAGTGTTAACATTTTATTGTGAATGATGTAAACTTACCTTAAACTTCTGAGAGTTTCAAACATGAAACTCAGTTTATACGTGCAAATATTCCTGTCTTACACACTTATATTTTCCGGTAACTAGAATACAAGCATTTAACTATATTTAAGTATAAGCATCTTTTACATTTTAAGTTAGTTAAAGTTATTTATGCTTAACAATAGTTTTTTTTTAATATGCACTACAGTTTATGAAGAATTTTTCCAAGTAAATGACACGTCCTTTTCTACTTTTTACATTTATTTATTTTCATATATTTAGTATTAGGTTTAACCGGTTCTTTCTAATCATTTAAAAGACACAACTGTTAAATTCTCGCATCTGAGCGCCCATACTGGTTCCCAGTTGAAAATTCAAAGACTCATACTTGGAAGCCACGCTGAGGGGAAAACATCTGAGTAGCCTCTATAAAATGAATGAACAGGTTAAACTTTGTTTTAATGGTGAGTTAAATTTCAAAGCAACTCCCTATTAAAGAGCGATATTGTCTAAACTTGGATGTAATGAAATCAACTCCACACTGTTACCTTTTTTTAGTTGCTAAAAAGATATAATGTATTTCGTGAGTACCCTATAAGGTTATTCTAGTGATTCAAAATAAATGTAAGAACATCTTGTCTTAAAATGCACCACATACTATTAACATACTATTACAAATAGTAAACTGTTCAATGAAATTTTCATTAAAAAAATCTGAAACATTTAATATGTTGTCGCGAAGTAAAACTTTATAAGATACTTTCTGCGAGTTTCACTGCTTATATGAGTTAGTCAAACAAAAGAATACAAGGCGTAAATAAAAGAAAATCATAACAAATAATAAGAATAATAACAAATAAAAAGTAATGTGAAAAAGAAAATACTGTTTATGATAGCAATAATAAATGATATTTTCTTTTTTTACGAGAGAGGTTTCTGACATTATTTTACTACTGCATTCGTTGTTTCAGCATAAAATAGCCTGAATTATAAAGTATTTAAACAAATCAGCCTAAAAAATTATTAAATTTGAGGTACATACATTTTTTTAAGTAATAATGTTTTTATATTTGATCCATTTACCTGTATAGTGCCAAAAGTAATAGAAAAAGTGATGTGGTTGTGTAGAAAAAAAAAGGGGGGGGGCGGTGGTTATTGCCCTCTTCAGAAAAAAATAATTTTTTTCCTAATAAAAACAGCAAAAGGATATCTCGAAAGAAATATTTAAGTATTGCCTTACCTTCTGCAGATTCTTCCAGAAATAAACACCAAATTGAGTTAAATTCACTTAATTATTCTTTCTAATGATGTTTAGAAAACCGCAATATAGTAAAAAATTACAAATAAAACAAATAATTTTCTGGAGGTAACATGTTTTGAAACTACACGGATGGGGAACGAACAGCAATGCAAATTATCATCTTTCATAACACATGCGATTAAAATAGA
Organism: Cheiracanthium punctorium; assembly: GCA_038373885.1. Lineage (NCBI taxonomy): Eukaryota > Metazoa > Arthropoda > Arachnida > Araneae > Cheiracanthiidae > Cheiracanthium > Cheiracanthium punctorium. The sequence goes on along the minus strand of JAWZYV010008794.1, from coordinate 248,526 downwards.
GTATGATTTAATGTAATTTCAAAAGTTGACTTTTTTATGTAGTTTGGAATTGAAGCCAAAATTGTGTTTGAATTTTTCTCTTCAAAATGTACATGCATTAAGATTTTGTTATTTAAAATGGGTTATTAAAATTTATATGTTTCACACTTTGCGTAATTTTGAAGCAAAGTATTCTGCAGAATGTGCACTTCAGTTTCAAGATGGTTAATGGTAATTCTAAATCTAGCTAAATATATCATATTCATGAAGCTCAAATTTTATTTATTTTTTAACCTTGCGCATGAATTATTCATAGTGTAATATTTTTTCTTACATTTTAATAAAGGTTTACTGAAAGCTATGTAATGTATACAGGTAACTTGATCATGATAAAATACTATTTTAAACTATGGTAAATGAGAATGATACTTTAACAAATATTTAGAGGAACCTATAGATATTTGAATACCCCTTCTTGCTTTTTTCGCCTCCCTTTATTGTTATTATTATTATTATTATCATTATCATTAAAACTTTTTAACTTCTTTAATTCAAGTCTCAAAAACGTAAATTCTTCATCGGCTGGATATTTTTAAAAATACAATTATTTCTGTGGCAACACATATAAAGTGTCCATTTACTGTATTAGCATAGATGTAATGTGAATTCCCTGATATCACATGTAAAATTTCTATAGGATGTGCTCAGATTCATGGCATCTAAATTCTTCTACAACACTTGCAAAATGTTCACCATATTTTCTATATTTTTTAAAATCTATGTATATTTGGTATTCTGATGTGTAGTTAAAATTTGAAAGCCTTTAACTTCTCAACCCCCTCCCCCCATCCATGAGAATTTCGTTGTTTGAACAAAAAATAAAATTAATTAAATTAAATTAAATTAAAAAATTCTATTGATACAATTGAGGGGAAAATGAGCTGTTTACATTTCACTGCATCATAACCCTTTATACAGGAAAAGTAGTTTTACAGGCAAAGGAAGAGTTGCTGCTCATCTTGAAAGGGTATCAGTTATCAGAAATTGAAATCTGGGTAGTGACTATAAAGCTTTAGATTATAACTAAACATTTATAAGATTTTATAAATCTATATGTAAGCATAATGGTACAGAAGATATAAGCAAGGCAAATATATTATCATAATTGAAAATTTGGATATCACTTGTTCGGAAGCAGATTTTGTTTGCATTTCACTGCATTATAACTCTTAAGACTGAAAAAGTAGTTTTACAGGCAAAGAAAGATCTGCTGTTCATTTTCAAATGATATCAGTAATCAGACATTGAAATCTACTTAGTGACTATAAAGCTAGTCCTGTTAAGACTACAACTAAAATTTTAGAGGCGTTTATAGATGTATATGTAAGCATAATTATAAAGAAATAAGCAAGAAAAATATTTTCTTATAATTAAAAATTAGATATAACTTGTTCGGAACAAATTTTGTTTACATTTTACTGCATCATAACTCTTCAGACAGTTCGACTAAAGTTTAAAATGGGATTCAAACAACGAAATTCTCATTTATGTTCGGAAAGACAATGTTTATATTTCATCGCATTACAACTCTTAAAGAGAAAAGGTAGTCTTACAGGAAAAAAAGGTCGCTCATGAATTTTTTTCATACGATATGAAGGCAACCAGAAGTAATAGACTGATTATATATTGATTATAAAATTGTAATTATTCATTAAAACTAAAAACCAACGTCCATCAACGTATTAATTAGATCAAAATTCAAAAAGCTATATAAATAAATAAATGAAAATAAAAAGTAAAAATAAAAATAAAATAAAATAAAAAGTAAATAAAACCGAAATGCTTATTTGCATTAATCAACCTGAAAATGCAACTTTATATCATTGGTGAAACAATAGGGACATTTGCATTTCAATGTATTAAAATATTTTATGGAGAAAATTTGATTAAAAAAAACTATCTGCAGTTCATCAAACAAAACAGAAATCAAGTACACATAATAGAATGGATTCTCATTCAGTAGGTTCAAAAACAAATCTGTATGAATGTGTAATTCTGACTAAAACTCAAAACTGCAGTTCAAATTTCAAAATTCTTGCTTGAGATAGTAATTTTAAAAGGATATGGTGTGATATCATTTAAAAAATTGTAGTTCTTATTCATATTTCCCAACATCGTGCGTTTTTATGCAGAAAACGTAGTTTTACAGTCAAGGAAAGTTCATGAAGCATTTCAAAAAGTATTGATGACTTCGAGTCCAATGATTGATTCTAATGCTGTTCTTATTAATTCAGACTAAAAGTTAATTTCTATAAAAGGTCAAATCTTATTTGGAAAAAAAATCATGAAATTATCTTTATGCTGAAAAAGAAGTTGCACATCTTCAATATATTACGTCTGCTGTCAGTCATTGTTTGGACCATGCCAAAAATCTCGCAATTTGTCATCGACCTTGCCGAGTTTTGAGGAAATATTTCCAAATTTGGCACTAAAAGTAATTTCGGATTTTGCATAACTCTGAAGCTTTTAACCGCAGAACGTTGAAATTTTGCATTTAGAACTATTGTAACATCTAACTGTGTATTTCCTTTTTGATTGCAATCGACTGGATAATTTATTTACAGGGTCACGCAAATGACTTTAAATACATTAAAGTGTATGGATGCATTCAATTCATTGAAAGTCTGTGGTCAGTCACTACTTTGGCTATCCTCAAAATCTCGCAAACTATCTCAAGCTTGTTGGCTTTTGGTGAAATATTGCCAAATTAAGTGTTAAAAACAAATCTTTCAAATTGAGCCCAGCTTGGTGATATCGGAAATATTTGGCTAGAAATCGCTAAACCTTAGTATTATTGCAGTATTATATCTCTTTCTAACAAAATAAGTTCAAATGAAGCAAGCCGAAAATATTTTGATTAAATGGACGTGCAAGGAAGTCATGTGGTACCCACGTTAGATTTTTTAAAGTTAAACTAAAAGTTCCTCTGAACATTAAAACAGAAAACCTAACATGAATATCAATATTAGGTGTACAGCTCTCTCGAACGTTTTCACTACTTTCTCAGAAACAACTAAAGTAATCATCCCCCACTCCCCTTTTCGACATTTTTTACCAAAACAATCATTTATCAGAAACGAAAATAAAATTACTTTAAAAAAAAATCTAAACGAAAAATTAAAGCAATGATAAATATACCGATAATGTTTATATTTTAAAAAGAGATGCTCACTAATCGAAAGTTGTTTAGAAATTTCCACGAATGTGAGGCAGAAACTTTCAAGGGGGGCTATTTATTAAAAAAAAACTGCTCCGAAAATACGTATTGATTGGAAGAAAAGCTAGAAAATATCTACCATGTGACAACCTGTATGAAGCAAAGGAACTTTCAGGATTTCCTTCCATTCAATACGCAAAAGCATGGTAAATTTCCTTTAAATAATTTACCCTCTTAATACCAGGGGATGACATCAATACATAACAGTAACCCCAAGAAAAGCTCACCGACCAGGTTTTTGGCCTTTGAATAGAAAGCTTTTTTTAGCCTTTTTTGTAGGATCTAGAACATAACAAATAATAACAACTACAATATAACAATGAATGATATACAAAATAACATTTTCAATGTAAAATAACATTAAAATTACTTTAAGGGCAACATACAAAGGCTCAATTTTTTTTTTCAATTATCGCCCTAAATCATGGAGATACGATTCAGTACACAAATTATATATGCATTGAATCGCAGATCGATACTGTTCTATACATATATAACTTGTGTAGGTTTGGAATACATAATCATCCAAAATATTCCTTTAAAAATCCAAACAAACGTAGTGTGGCTACAAAGCTTTAAATAATGGTAAACAGAACAGTCTTTGCTAGAATCCATAATTTCTACTGTTAAAAGTGTTCATCGTTCTTCGTCTGATAAAAAAAAAATTCAGCAAATGTACATATGATAAAAGAATCCAAATGATAGTTTCAACCATTGCTTATCGAAAAGCTTACCCAAAATTTTTTATATTCCAATTAGTCTTTGAAATTGGGTGTTTTAGATGCTGTATCTGTCTTAATGATGGTGCTTACAGCCTCTACAAAGTTATGAAATATTTGGGAACTGGCACAGGCCATAACTTAAAGTATTCCTAGAGAAATATTGATGAAACACGAGATAGAGACGCATCAATCAGTTTCCAAAAACTTTCTAAATCAGACAGAGTTAAAACAAAAGAATATATGATGCAGAAATGTTAAATAAAAATGATTGTGGTGCTGGAACTTTTTAAAACAATATATTTTAAGATTTGTGAGTATCTTTTTTGTTTTGTTTTTGTTTTGTTTTTGTTTTTTGTTTATTTTTGCTTTTTCCTCAAAATGTGCTTTTTTATGCTTTTGTACACTTTTCTAAAAATATGTTTCAGGAAAACAGTTAAAACTTTCCGAAATTGTTTAGCTATCTTGTTTCTTTAAAAATACCAAAAATTAGAGATCTGAATGAAAAAAGTTTGAAAATAATGACTTCTGTTTCTTCAATTTTTTGGATAGTTGAAGTGTATTTTAGTAAAATATTTTTTGTTTGATATCTTTTTAGTCGTAATGAAAATTGATTCTTATTATCAGATTGTATGTTTTCTGATAATCTGCCAAATTTTAAAGTGATAAATTTAATAGCTTTTTAGAAAAGTGTACCAAAGAGGCATACTGTTCAAAAAATTTCGTAGATATGTAAAACGTTAATTAGTTCTTAAAAACTAATTTATACATCAAATTATTTTTCTTAATTTATATATAGGCAATGAAGTGTATATACAGTGAACAAAATGGACTCGACGAGATGTTCTATGTTGTGCTCTGAAATAAATATATACATATTCTGAAATCGTGCTATTTTTGTTATTATTTATAATCTTGTTATTATTTATATCCATTCGTCAGGGTGTGGCCCCTGACGAATGTCTCAGATGTTATAAATTTCCATCTATTTTTGTTTTAATTATGGCTCCAGTTTTTATGTTTTTTCGCGTGATTGGCCGTCTGTATTTGCTGCCAATAGTCTGCATCGTTAATCAGTTTTCTTGAGGGGCTAAGTCACTTTTGCAATGTTTCCACGTGCTTTGCTAATGAGTTTGATGAGGAAAAGCAGAAATTAAATGTCGTAAAGGAGCCAAACTAAAGAATGAACACAATAATAAACAAGGAAATTAATAGTACATCTCAAATTTCATAATACTTTTTTAACTGAATTTTGATTAAAATTGTAAAAAAAAAAGAGAATGTTAAAAAAATAAGTGTTCTGCAAATATTAATAGGTATCAATAAATAAACATAATCCTTGAAAAAGGGATTAAAATAGGAAGGAGAATTTTAGGTAGCACACATGAGAAAGTATTTTAGAAAACGGGAAAAGTTATATGTGTGACATCATTTACAAGTGCATATCGCCCTTTCTGAGTATAGTTTTCCCCCCCCTTTCATCTCCAGGTACGAAAGGATATCGGAATACCTCGCTAATCGATACCGCACCCTGGAGGAGCTATGGCTGGATCCATCCTTTCTGGCCGCCCTATTTTTTTACGTGTCGCCTTCCGACAGGGGCATCCTGGCGCAAGTCTGCAAGACCTGGAGAGATGTACTGTACCAGCCAATATTCTGGACCGGCATCATGCCCGTACTGCGATGCAGGGAGCTCAAAGCCACATCAGGAGACTTGTCGTCAACCTCGGAACTCAGGAAAAGGGTAAGTGACTGCCCTTCTTCCACGAGGGTCATAGAAAAAGGGGGGAATTAGATGGTTTAATAATACCTCGATATCTTTGTTATGTTGGTACACGACTATTTGTATTTTGTTGCCCGTCATTGGCAGATCCAAGTGAGTAGGGGGCGATGGAGCAACAGCCCCCTACTTGAACACACTTAAACATAAAAATCTATCGGGTTGTCAGGGAGTTTAAACCACTATCGAATTCATGCTTAACCCTTTGAGGCGCAACCCTTTCCCAATGCTGAAAAAAGGGCAGCCGTTGCCATCGCTCGACTTAACTACCACCAAGATGGCGGACGATCGAAACGTTCATCGCGTGCCGCAGATCTACGACTGCCACAGTGACGACAGCTGGCTGTGCGGCACAGCCAGCTGCGTCAAAAAAGGGTTTCTGCCCTTTTTTCAGCATTGGACAAGCTATCCAGCTGTTCTCGCATTTTTCCATTTTTTCAGCAGATGTCAGTGCTGTTAAAAATAATCGTGACCATTTTTTTACGGGAAATGACGTGCTAAAAAGTAGAGGATTCTCGTGGAGCTATGTCACCCGCAACTATTTTTATAAAAATCAGATCTATTCTTCGTGACTGGCAACAGTCAAAACGTCAGAGTTGGGTGTTCCCAGAGCGGGAACACTGCGCGTTAACGGGTTAACAAGTTCGCTCTCATCATTGAAAAGACGCAACGGAGAAGATTCCCCTTTGACCAGTGTTGCGTCCCATCATGAGTTTAATGTTATGTTAGAACAACTTTGGGTACGACTTTGCGACCGCCATATTCCTATAGATGGCTGCAGATTTAACTAATGGTCGAAATAACAGTTCAAGAATGGTGATTTTCAAGTCGAAGATCGGCATAGATGAGGAAGAGAAAATTATTAGAAGAGACGAAACTGAAGGTAAGAATTAACAAGATCATTGAGAGCGACATAACAAGCAATTTCACCTTTGAGTCATACATCTATCTGTAGTTTCTTATAATAAAACCTCGAATTTCGGAGGGGGGGTGTAAGCGACAGAAACTAAGTTGTACAAGTAATAAAAAATACTCGTGATTAACCCTTTGAAGCGCAACCATTTCCCTATGCCGAAAAAGTGCAGCCGTTGCCGTGGCTCGATTTAACTACCAGCGGTCGATCGATTCGTGCATCACGTGCGACAGAGCTAAATAACGTTTTTGACTGACTGTGCGGCTCTGTACTTTTTCGGTCCTGGACAGTCTGTCTAGTTATTCTTCGACATCGATGCATAATTTCATCGCATTCTCTAGTTCGCAACAGATGCCGGTACTGATAAAAATACTTCTGACATCCATTTTACAATTTAACGACCATTTTTACGGGAAATGATGTGCTACACAGAAAAGGATTCTCGTGTAACTATGTCCTCCTTAAGAATTTCATTGAAATCCAATTTATTCTTTGTGAATCAAAGCAGTCAAGTTATCAGAGTTTTGTGTCCTCGCGGTGAGGACAAAAAACTTTGACAATTTGACTGTTATCAGTCACGAAGGATAAATTAGATTTATATAAAAATACATGAGTGTGGCATAGTGACACGAAAATCCTTTAATTTTTCTCGTAAAAATTGTCAGGATAATTCTTAACAGCACTGGCATCTGTTGAAAACTGGAGAATACGATGGAACTATATTGATATAGAAGAATAAAGGGCTAGACTGCCCAATGATGGAAAAAGAACAGCCGTTGCCGTCGCTTGATTTATCTACAGACCAGCAAGATGGTCTCTAGATCTGTGGCTCCTGTGGATCGACCGCCATCTTGCTGGTAGTTAAATTGAGCTTTTGCAACGGCTGCCCTTTTTTCGGCATTGGGAAATGGTTGCGCCCGAAGACCAAATCCGGCCCGCGGGTGGAATTTTAATTTGCCGGTCCGACGGAAATTGAAAGAATATATATATTTATATATTACATATCCATATTAAGAATTACAAAGATGGCTTGCAAAAAGTGCATTTTGAGTTCGAACGCAGATTTCGAGATTTCAGTGCCATTCAAACAGAATTGGCTATTTTTACCATGCCTTTCAACGTAAATTGTAAAGCAGTGAGGTCCGATTTGCAGCTTGAATGAATTGAATTGCAATCTAACAATCCTCTCAAGCAGTTGTTTCTAAATATGCCAGAGTTTTACAAATCCTTATCGAAAGTAAGTTTCCCAAATTGAATATCTCACGCCCAGAAAATCAGTGCTATGCTTGCTTCATCTTATATATGTGAACAAATGTTTTCAACTATGAACCTTAGAGAGAATTCTTTCAGAAGTAGACAGACGTACAGATGAGCATTGAGCCTCGTTCCTTAGAATCAGTGCATCTCACTTCGAACCTCAATATAAGGAACTTTTAAAAATGAAATCGCAATTTCATTCATTTCATTAACCTATTTAATTTGTAATACTTAATATATTGTTTTTAAAATTTTAGAAGAATTTATATTGGCCCGCCAAACTTTTTTTTTTTTTTTTTTTCGATTTTTGGGCCCGCGACCGAAAAAGTTTGCCCATCCCTGGGTTAGAGGGTTTAAAAACTTGCTATCAGCATGTCCGAGGCCTCACTATTACAGCTCACGCTTTCTTCTTTTTTTTCACCTTCAGGTGTACTCCAGTCTGGCGAAGCGCGGCTTCACGTCGCTCTGCCTGTTCGGAGCTTCGGACGACGACGTCTTCGACGTGGTCAGTAATTTTCCCGGCGGATACGCGCGCACCGTCCGCTGGCTCGCCCTCCGCTGCTGCAACGCCACCGACAAGGGCCACGAAGTCCTGCTGGAGTTCTTCGGCGAGGTGGTCCGCCTGGAAATGTCCGGATGCAACGAGGTCACTGACGCTGGATTATGGGCTTCACTACATCCCCGCATCGTGCACCTGACTCTGGCGGACTGCATCAACATCGCGGACGAGTCCGTCGCCGCTATTGGTAAGCCTGGACACCTCTTACGCAGTGGCGTGTCTATTAGGGATGAGTTCGGGCTCATTTTTTGAAGCCCGAGCCCGAAGACTTTTAATCCGAGCCCGAGCAATATTATTAAAGTTGGAGCCCGAGCCCGCCCGAGCCCGAAATTTCAGCTAAAGACAAATAAAATTAACTACTTCATTAATAGGATACAATAAATTTTGGAGCTTCACACACCTTCTAGTCCCCCGTGCCGCTATTTTTTTAAAATAAGTGCGTCTATTTATCCCATGAATCACTTTTTAAAATCTGTTTCAAGGAGTATGTTCAACAAAGGAGAAATTTTTCACGAGCCCGAGCCCGCCCGAGCCCGAACGCAATCGTGAATTACAGAGCCCGAGCCCGAGTCGGGCCCGGGCTCGGGCTCGGGTTTCGGGCTCGGGCTGAGCCCGTCTCATCTCTAGTGTCTATTAGAGATGAGACGGGCTCAGCCCCGAGGCCGAAAAGCCCGAGAAAAATTTTTCATTTATTGAAAATACTCCTTGAAACAGATTTTAAAAAGTGATTCATGGGGAAAATAAAAGTACTTATAAAAAAAAAAAAAAAAAAAAAAAAAAAAAAAAAAATTAGCGGCACGGGCGCCTAGAAGGTGCATGAATCTTTTTGGGTATTCCAGAAAGGCGGCTTAGTGAGTCATGAGATCGGACATTATTTGATAAACATGGATATAAAGAATTAGAAAGTGCATTGAGAGTTTGCAACTCTATTTTTAGTTAATTTGCACAAACGGCAAAATTTATTGTATTCTATCAATGAAGTAATTGGATTTTTTTATCTTTAGCTGAAATTTCGGGCTGGGGCGGGCTCGGGCTCGGACTCAACTAATATTGCGTGGGCTCGGGCGGGCTCGGATTAAAAGTTCTTGGGATCGGGCGGGCTCGGGCTTCAAAAAATGAGCCCGAACTCATCTCTAGTGTCTATGGCGCAGGGGTTCCCTAGCTATTTTCGCCGCGGCACCTTTCTCCGGCTAAAAAGTTTCGTTGCATGTTGCCTTTAATCCTTTGAGGCGCAACCCTTTCCAAATGCTGAAAAAAGGGTAGCCGCTGCCATCGCTCGACTTAACTACCAGCAAGATGGCGGACGATCGAAACGTTCATCGCGAAAGGTCGCTAGATGCCACAGATCTAGAGACCTTTTTTTGACGACAGCTGGCTGTGCCGGCACAGTTTGCTAGTAGTTAAGTCGAGCGATGGCAACGGCTGCCCTTTTTTCAGCATTGGGCAATCTATCCAGCTGTTCTCAGCAGCCATTTTTCAGCAGATGTCGGTGCTGTTAAAAATAATCGTGACCATTTTTTTACGGGAAATGACGTGCTAAAAAGTAAAGGACGTGGAGCTATGTCACCCGCAACTATTTTTATAGAAATCAAGTCTAATCCTCGTGACTGGCAACAGTCAAAACGTCAGAGTTTGGTGTTTCCAGAGCGGGAACGCTGCGCGTTAAAGGGTTAAAGCAATATGAGTATGAAGATTAGAATTAAACAATTTGGATGTATTTTTCATTTCTTTTATGGTTATTACGAACATACTCTCTCGGAAAAGGGATATAAAATGTTGCCCCCTCCACATCTCGGGAATTTCTGTAAAAGAGAGGCGACTGAACACTGAACTCTCTCGAACTTCAATGAAATATTTTTGTTTTCGCCCAATGGGTCATCGGGTTGGCTATCTTTTTGTTGGATATCCGTTAAGAAATTTTTTTGATTGTACTCCACCAAAAGTTAAGACTAACTTTATTATCTTTACGGCACCCCTTGCATACGCTCGTGGCACCCCAGGGTGCTGTGGAACACAGTTTGAGAACCTCTGGTTTCGAGTACGGCAGGTAGGGCACGCGCCATGGTCGACACTTTTGAAAGGGGTAGACTTTGAAGATTTTCATTGCAAGATAGACACAGCGAAAGAAGCATTTAACCTGTTCTCTGCCATAATCGTTGCAAATACAAGACGCGAAGCATGAGCGTTCAAAGACCCATGTCTGTAATCTATGATGGATGCAAAAGGAAGAATCATTGACGTTGTGTCCTTGCAAAGAAGGGAGCGAACAGGTTAAAATCAATCAGGCACTAAAATAACCAAGCCTAAGAGAGTTCTTTCATTTGCATAACGAACTCTCACGACTGAAAATGAAAATGGTCATTCTAAAGAAATTTTAACGTTCTAATACCCATGGTAGCGTATAGGCTACCACCTTTTGAACGCTATTTTTTTACCGGAAAAATGTTTCAAAATTCATTTTTAAGTCATAAAACCATTAATTGTACTTTTAATTAATAATAATAGTAGTAGCTAGTGTTCACAGATGCCACCATTAATGGATGAAAAATATTTTAGGAGCAACATGGAGGAAGTAAGCAAAAGAAACTTGTTTCCAATGATAAGTTTTTCCACAATTTTAATAACACGCAACTTAACACTGAAGAAAAACTTAAAAACTTAACATTGATTGTCATATGACACATTTTTAAGTCAACTTGGACATATTTTTAAGAATGTTCAAGGACTACAGTAAATTTCAATTTATTGGAAGAGCTAGGTTTCAGTACTGTTTTGTTTGATCTTCAAGATTGAATAAACTTCTTCACTAAAACGAATATGCTCAGTGGGGATGATATTGTTTTAACATGAACAGTTCTTAGATGTACTGTCAAGATTTGAATAGGGATTACGTGTGATTTTAAGATACGATTTATTAGAACAGCTTTTAACACGAACTTTCATCGTGAGAGTTCCCGTTCACGATGTCAAATCGCAAAATATTTTTAGACGGAAAATACTGAATGAGTCGCAAGCATGAAGTAGAGATGGCAGGGGGACGGTGATGGATGGCTTTTACTACTTTTATTATAAATGAATACATTCTGTATCATTTATACTCACTAAATTATGATAAGTGCCAGTGGCGTAATTCATCGGATAGAGCTCTCCCTCATTAGTACAGTGGGTGTTTACACATTTTTAGAACGATTTCGGGGCCGTTTAATTATTGTTTAAAATGTAAAGACTATTTTTTTAAATGTTCGATCTGATAGCCTTTTTTCTGGACTATAAGTCTGCATCGTGATTTCCATGATAGAAGAGCTTTTCGTAAAATTTCCAAGGGTATTGCTTTCCATTCCTCTTCCACTACTTTCCAGAGTCCATCTATCTTGGTGGGTTTGCGTTTAGAAAGAGCTTTTTTTAACAGACCAAAGGTACAATCGCCCATAGGTGAAACGTCAGGGGACTTCGCAGGAATATGTTGAAAAGGTATATATGCAATACCTGTATCAGTCTTCATTTTTTCAAGGAGTGCAGTGGTAGTTTTCGAAGTATGACCTGATTGAGCCACTTGTCTCGGCAAAAGCTGGTGAACATTATGTTTTTTAGCTTGTTTTAGTAGTAAATCTTGTTTTATTATTTTATTTATTGTTGCTACAGATTTATCTAAAGACGTTGCAATTGATCTCTGTTTTGGCAGATTTTCTCTTGTTACCAGTGATTTCACTTTAGAAACATTTGAAACAGTACATACCTTTTTTGGATATTCGTTTGGAGTCTTCTTTCCATGTAGAAATAATGATTGACGGTTTTTACCTTGCCGATTAATAATGTTGCTTATTTTGCCCTTAGAAACTTCAATACCATGCATTTCACAACGTTTTTGAATTATGGAATAAGAATATTTCTCTTCGGAAGGCGCAAAAACATATCCTTCAATCCACAGCTTGTTTACATATGACATTTTGAAAGAAGAATAAATTTAAAGTAGCAGACGAGATATTTCTCATTTCAAATAATAATCTGTTGCCAAAAATTTTTATTCTGAAACATTTACTTTTTTTAAAATTCTTTATCGAAATCGTTCTAAAAATGTGTAAACACTCTCTGTAGATTAGATGATGCCCGCTTGATTACTATTCTAAAACAGGGCGATATTTTTCTCACAAATACCTTCAAATCTTGATACTTTTTGTTGTTGTTTAATTTGTGAATGCACTTTAGCAGGTAACTTAAATTAATTGAATACAAAGCTTAAATTTTTTTACTGAATTTGGTAATAATAAATGTCAGGATCATCCTGTGTTTGCATCCCTCTCGAAAGGGCTTCTAGCACCATGCCTGTCTTGTCACCCTATTAGTACGCCTATGATAGGTGCATTATGTTATGCAAGCTTTTTTTTTTTTTTACCTGTGACTGATATGTTGTTCTGTTCTGTTTTGTGCAGCTCAGCTGTTGCCCAATCTGCGCGAGCTGAACCTCCAGGCATACCACGTGACAGACGCAGCCCTCTCGTTCTTTGGGCCACAGCAGGGAGGCACTCTCCAAGCTCTGCGGCTCCGATCCTGTTGGGAGCTCACCAACCACGGATTGCTCAACCTGGTCCATGTACTGCCCAACTTGACAGTGCTTTCATTGTCGGGTTGTTCTAAAATCACTGATGACGGAGTTGAGTTGTTAGCTGAAAACCTGAGGCAGTTAAGAGTTTTGGATTTATCTTGGTGCCCCAGGATATCCGATGCAGCTCTGGAATACATAGCATGTGATCTCAGTCTGCTGGAAGAATTAACGCTAGATAGGTAAGAAATTAACTTTTAGTGATGATGATGACGTTTCTACTGAGGAAGTTTGTTTGATATCGTCTGGCCCGTGACTACACAATAACAGAAAAAAATTCTGGAGTGACTCCACTCGACTTTTCGAACACTTACGATTAAGATCATCACCAAGCAATTAAATAAATTTTAATCGATGAATAATTCAGCAATATCTCTTAGTTTTTTTCAATTTGAGCTCAATCGAATGTACCGTTTAAACGCTTGCGCACTTTCAAGAATTTTCCCCCCATAGGCCATAATGTAAAAGAAATCTTTGTCGTACCCCTGTACAAAAACTATAAATCCTATACACACCAAAATCAATACCGGTCTTACAATGGTGGTTTATAACATATATATCCAATTTGAGCTCCATCGAATGTGCCGTTTAAACGCTAGTGCACTTTCAACAATTTTCTCCCATAGGCCATAATGTAAAAGAAATCTTTGTCGTAGCCCTGTAAAAAAACTATAAGTCCTATACACACCAAAATCAATACCGGTCTTGCGATGATGGTTTATAACATATATATCCAATTTGAGCTCAATCTCCTTGTTTTGACGACGCAGCTGGCTGTACGGCACAGCCAGCTGCGTCAAAAAAAGTGTCTCTAGATCTGTGGCACGCGATGAACGTTTCGATCGTCCGCCATCTTGCTAGTAGTTAAGTCGAGCGATGGCAACGGCTGCCCTTTTTTCAGCATTGGGTAATCTATCCAGCTGTTCTCGCATTCTTTCATTTATCAGCAGATGTCAGGGCTGTTAAAAATAATCGTGACCATTTTTTTACGGGAAATGACGTGCTAAAAAGTAAAGGATTCTCGTGGAGCTATGTCACCCGCCACTATTTTTATAGAAATCCAATCTATTCTTCGTGACTGGCAGCAGTCAAAACGTCAGAGTTTGGTGTTCCCAGGGCAGGAACACTGCGCGTTAAAGGGTTAATTTGTTATGTTTGATAATTTTTCTTCACCTGTTATATTTCCTGCCACAAATCTATGTTAATAAGGTTGAGTTTTGTTTGTTCCTTCGAGTAAATGATCTGTTCTATTCAAGATTAGTTTTTCATTTTTTTTCCTATCATTGGGAGAAGTGTAATCGGGCGATATAAGTTAGACGATAACGGATCGTTATGTGTTTTTAAAAAATAAATAAGTTTACCGATTTTCCAGCTTTGAAGGAAGTAATTTAGTTCCAGGAATTCTCATAGACATTTTCGAAAAAGGAAGGTTGTTTTTAAAATATTATCCTTATTGTCCTATGATCTGCATTATTTTTATTGTACTATGATCTATATTATCCTAGTAGAGAGCCTCATTTATTTTGAAGGATTCTATTACGTTTTTAATTTTATATAATGTAAGGGGTAGTGATGCATTTTAGATAACCATATTTCCCCTTTCTATAGTATTTTCTGAGGGTCCAAATATTATTGTCGTCATGTGTTTTAGGATTTTAAATTTTTAGCTGTTTTCGTTTTCACCTATTACACGATATATCTCGAGGCTCGATATTATCAGTTTTTGTAAAACCAAATTTATAGTGAATGCCATGCGGACTGGCAGCGTTCCGACAGAAAGATGTGCAAGATAATGTTTTAGCCTTAACCCATTTGTGCCTGGATATTTTTGCGACTTTCTTCGATTTTTACTGATAACAGAAATAATAGATATATTTCTGATGTCAACTTCTTGAACAAGGGATTATTTCTTTGAAAATCATTATGCATAAAAATCGAAATATCAACATCCTACTTGGTCATGTTAAAATATTCTGTAGAGTTGAGGCTCAGTACTCATGAATAAAGGCTAGGAAAAATAAATAACGTTTTCGACTACTAGCGAAAATGCCGTCCCAAAAAAGGGACACTAGGCATAAATGGGTTAAGATTTGTTTGTTATATTTTACTCGCATTTTTAAATATTGTTGTGGGCTATTAAGAGATTTATGGTTGCGATGAAGTGCCAGTTTGTTTTTATTCTTAAATCGTTGTTCCGATAGTAAACCGTTGTTACCAATAGTAAAAAAGACAACTATTCATTGAATAGTTGTATTTTTTACTATTAAGAGATAGTATTTTAATATTTTACTATTCTTAAACTCTTAATATTTTACTATTAAGAGAGATTTAGAGCTATTAAGAGATTTATGGTTGCGATGAAGTGCCAGTTTGTTTTTACTCTTAAATCGTTGTTCCGATAGTAAACCGTTGTTACCAATAGTAAAAAAGACAACTATTAATTGAATAGTTGTATTTTTTACTATTTGGTTTTTTTCTTTATATTTTTTGTTCAGTTCCTCTTGTATTAAGTTTAATATTTTAATGTAATGAAAGTCGAAATCGTTAATATATTTTTACAAATAGTGAAGGATTCATTTTGAAGGATTCATTTCTTTTTTATTAATGAATATATAAATTTAAAAATTTGCTGTGTATGTGTTTTATATCTCCTTTTAGGTATGGCTGGAATGTATTTGTCTATTTCATTTTTAATTATTCTATAGTCCGTAAATTCTAGATCTCCTGACTACTCCCACTGGCAGATGTATTTAAAAAATGATGACGAAGCCGGCGAGACGTCTAGACAACCACACCTAATAGTATGCTCATACGTTGGTTTAGAATAGGGGCTATTTAATACCACGAGTCTTAAGTTTGCTATTTGTCTCGTCAAATCGTGATCTCTTGTCTTCTCGTGAGTTTTCCCATAGGGGGCTGCATTCGTTAAGTCACCTCTAATTGAAATAGGTCTTTTTATTCTGGGAAGAGACTCTTCAAATCCACAGAAAATTCATATCAAGGAGGCCTGTATATGCTGGCTGAGGATATTATTTCATTATTTATGGTGATATTTACGTTAACTGTATTATTTTTCTTTAATGAGAATGAGTGAACTAGGTTGTTATTTAATAATATAATGTGTGTTATTTTTCTAAGGGGGAATATGCTGACAATGATAATGGGTAACCGTAAGGTCTACTGTTGAAAGTATGTGCGTCTTGAAATAGTCCTATAGCATAATCATTTTCTGTAAGATATAACATAGCACTAAGCAGATTGAGATTTGCTGCTCTGTAGATTTAATTGGGCTGTTTCCATTTAAAGTATAGAAAGAAATTTAAATTAAATCTAAATAATGATTAAATTCTAACTTATATTAATTAATACATAAATAATGCTTCATTAAAAACTTCGCAATTTTTTTTTTTTTTTTTTAATTTCTCTCGGCGGCCTTTGCAAAGTTAAATCCAAATACCGGGCAACTTCGGCTATAAGCCAGATTATTTGCCTTATAATTAATTTTCTTGATGAAGTTGTGATGATGGCAGTTAATGTAATGCTAGGTTTCTGAAGTACTGTTATTTGTTGTGTGTGAGGCAGAGCAGTTATAACAAGTTGGCTTTATTTTGGTAGGAACGAGCAGTGAGGTCGAAAGCTTGGCATTGGAAGCATCGTGTAACGTCAATGAAATGTTGAAAGCGACACGTTTTGAAATCAACGATACGTCGCTTGTTTTTATCTCGCAGATTTTGGGGAAATGTTGATTTAGGCATGTTTAAAATGAAATGCTTACTATGTCTTTTTCCGACGAAGATTTTTGGAATGCGAATATTGCCTTGAGAGATTTTTAGTTGTCTTGAAAGGGAATGTTTTATATCATCTGTAGTTTTATCCAGTGGGGTATCGGAGAGCATTATGAGCTGAAGTATAGAACTTTTCAGTTCAAATTTTGACATTGAGTTCAAACCATCATTCTTTTGAAGGCTTTCTAAATGTATTTTTAGTGGCGTCATTGTTCGTGCCTTTTGAATAAAATGAAACCTTGTCGGGTTATTCTACCGCTCTTATTTCTTCAGAGGATACATTATTTTTACTTGCAGGTTTTATTATTATCATGTCTTGATCACTTGGCCGGGTGGCAGTTATTTCAGCGTACATTTTCCTTTTGCCCTGTGCAGAACCATTTTCAGTTTTTCTTTCTGCTTGTTCTGGAACCATTTGGGTATGTTGTTTTCAGTTTTTAATGTTAGAACTTCTGTTTCTAGTCGATTTCATTCTTCATTACATAAAGATTATTTTTAAATTCTGTACAAATATCTTTCGCATATCTACTTTCGTTAGTAATAATTCTATTCTAGTAACTGTATTCTTAATGCAGAGATACTGCCAGCCAAGTTTGTGGATGTTGTGGTAGTGATTGGTTGTTCTTGTTGTTTGTCCTGTTCTGGTGGTGATGTTAATTCCTGTATTTTTACCTGTAACTGAGCCATTCGAAATATTAACGGTTTCTTATTTCTTTTTACCTACGTCGTTTTTAACACGCATTCTGATATACTATAATATCACTCAAAATGGATAAAAACTATGTGGATTTAGTAACAGCCGAAAGTGGGCTACATAATAAAGTTTTCCATAGCTTACGTGCTCGGTACTCTAGATCATTTGATGAGGTGACCTTTGGATCGACAAAATTTTAATCACCCTTTAAAAACTATAGTAGTGATTAGCATACTTTTCTTTTTAATACTCGTGGTTCAAATACATGCAAAACTTGCCCTTGTACTTCTACCGATCTAATAGATAATAGTAAAAAATTATATTTTTTGTAAAATTTATAATTATATACATAAAATTAACAGCACTATCTGTAACATCTATCTGGCTTATATTGGACAAAATCATAATCCGTTACACATACGCATCAACCTCCACCGTAACAATGTAAAAAATTATATTATTATATCCTACATCAGTCAACTTACTAATGTAGAATATTTATATTTTCACTCACATGGTTTTGAAAATGTTATAATTGAAATAAATGCGTACAAACTAATGCATCTGAAATGCTATTTCTGGAGTCATAACTCACCGATCATCACAATACCTGTTACCCTTATGGTCTCAATAAAATAGTACAGAATAAAGATTTGCATTACTATTCTACACATACTGATCCCTCCAAATATACACCTGTCTACAACCATTTATATTTGACATTATAAAAAGAAAAACTAGTCGAACCAAACGAGGATCACATGAAAAATCTATTTTTATAATGTCCAATAAACACATCAAAACTGAGTTGAGCAATCTTAATAGTAGTTTTGAGATTGGACATAACTGGCCGAAAGTACGTGCCTACATTTTCTCTCTTAAAAAGAAGTACCTCCAAAAATATTACAAAGTTTTCTCTTCATACACTTTCACAGATCATTTTTCTCACTTGTTTTTTGATTCATTAATTGCTGGCGCAAATGCATTAAATTACAATTTAGTATGTAACAAACAAAAAAAAAATGCTCTGTCAAATACTAATTTTGCCATTAATTACACCAACACTGCCTTTAACAAGATTAACTTCAATAAACTTTTTCCGTATCACTCTGATCTTTTCCCTCTACAGCATATAGGTTATAAAAAAAATATCTCAAATACCCTATACCGATGGGTAGAAAGATCTTTAATTATAACTCTTTTTGTAGGAGCTTTGTACCTGATGATGAGGTACCTTGTCTTTGTGAAAGTGATCAGTATAATTCTTTTGTCAATTCTGATTTTGGATATGTAATTACTGGTGATCAACTTCAACAGATCATGAAAAGAGGAACTAATCATAGGCTACCTTCTAAAGACTGTATGGATGGAACAATGGATACATTTAAATATGATATATGGATTTACATATATGTAATACTTCTATTAAATGCAATATACCTTCTGCTTTCTGTAGGGAAGGGAAATGCAATATGCTTACAAATTTGCATAAAATATTACTTTGTTCTTTCAGTTATACTAATAAAATAAATTTAAGTACTCAAATAAAAGAATTACAGGATAACTTTATTATAACTCATTTTGATAAATCTAGTCACAACTAAGCTTTTATATGTAAGAAGCTTTATCAGAATCTCTTAGCATTATCCATAAACAATAATCCTAACTTCAATATAACCAATATCTCAGAGTTAACGATGAATAAAAAGATATTAGCTTACTGCAAATTACTTAGCATATATGATAATCTAAAATATCCTTATTTAGTACAAGTACCTTCCACAAAACTCCACTTTTCAAAATTCAGAACAGTTACTGTAGGATGTAACACATATAATAACAGAGCTAGCAAAATATCACTAAAAATACATACTTCTATGCATGATCTTTACCTAAAATCTAATAATTCTTCTATATCTACAGGTAATAGCTACGAACTAAAAAAATAAGATTAAAGGTTTGCATAATGTGAATAGAATTTCAACATTTGACTTCAAAGACCTGTTCAGTAGCATGCAATTAGAAGATTTATACAATGTTATATTAAATCTGTTTAACATTAGTGTAAATAACATTAATTTGCCTTCTGATATAGATACTAATTATTTCCAAAATATGTTAAAGTTCATAGTTTATAATAATTAAGTTCTGCATGATAATAAGTTATATAAGCAAGAGTTTTAGGAATACCACAGCGTGGCTTTAACTTTAGTTACTTAGATGACCTATATTTATATCAATATGAAAATAATTACAATAATAAATCACTTATATATAGATACATAGATGACATAATTACTATAGCTACAGATAATAATTCTAGGGATTCTGACATTTCACCAGTAGCTTACCATTCAGCCCTAGAATTAATAAAGAATCCTGATGATGATAGATTGATAAATTTTCTAGATTTACAAATTCAAATTAATGACGATGAGAGTCTAGCATTCAATATATTTAGTGAGAGAGACATTTTTTATTTTCATTTTAATGCTTTTACACATTTCTATTCGCGTGTGCACATTTCTGTTTTTAGGAATATAATCACTAATCATAAATATAGAATGCAGTCTCTATATACCAATAGTACAGTTTAGACTAACAACTTAACAAACCTGTATAAAATAGCTCTAAAATATCAATATCCTTGTAGAACTTTAAAATCAATAATATATACTCAACTTGCTAAGCAATCTTGTATGTCCAAATAGGAATTTTTGAATGAAGAAGATTAAGGATAAGTTATGGTTCTTAATTTTAAAAAAAAATTTAAATTTTAAAAATTATAGAAAATGTGCAAAATACCATAAAATATTGGGCTGTACGGAAAGTAATGTCAATATTTTATTCATTCGTACGACAAAACTATCAAAGATAATAACACGAAATTCGGCAGGGACGTGAATTTCTTAGAGTAGGTGCTAGATTGGAAAGCATTTTCCAAAATTCGTAACTTATGTAGGATAGGGGGCCAAAACATTCTTTTCACATATCCTGCGTGATCTCCTGTGTGATTGCAAGAAGAAAAGAGATATCCATAAAATTCTTGCTGTAAAATACAGCCCTAGCGAAGGCCTAAAAATCGATTCAAGAACATTTCGAATAAGATTCTTCATGGAGGGTAGAAGTGAAAAAAGGGCGGGGGTGTCCGTTTTTTTTTAAAGAAGAAAAGTATTATTTATAAAATTATCCCTTTAAAATTTAACAAATATGGGTTCTACGCTTAGGCACAGCTTGTTTGTAAATCAATACTTGTTGAAAATTTATTTGTTTGAGTTCTATGTAAGAAAACGACACTACTTTCCGAACAACCCAATATATATTTACATATTTTACACAAAAATACTTTATTTAAAAAAAAAGAAAAAAAAGAATTGTTGATTATTGGTACAATTTTCTTTTCGGGATGGTTTATTTTTTTATTTTTTCCTTACTTAATGATCCCGATATACGCCATATTATGTGTATTGCTAAAAATATATTATTGAGTAGTATAGGCACTAATAACATAATTAATTACATATAAATATATATAATTTATAATAATAATAATTATTATTATTATTATTATTATTATTATTAAAAAATTTAAAAAGTTTCATTCTATATATTAATATCAGTATAATACATATTTTTTTCTTTTCTTTTTTATTCCTTTAGTACACTTTAGCTATTTAAGCCTGTTCTTTGTTGTTCATTGGTTAGCTAGACTAAATTTTAAGTATTTTACACGTCTCCCCCCCCCCTCACCCATTCTCTGTTTTTGTTGTTAAATAATTCTCTATGTTTAACTACCTGGTTCCTGCTACAATATTATTTGGTTGTTTAAATTTTCTCTCTTTATTACTCCTTGGTTCTTACTGCTTTGTCGCTTAAATTTCTATGTCGGTAATACCTTATTTCGAATTTTAGTATTGGCATCATCTCTGAGCTTCTTCGTCCTTGGATCTTTTGCACATTTTTCACTTTCAATAGCTGTGGTCATGCCCCTAGGTTGATTCTAATGACTCTTTTTGTCATCCAACCTACAGAAACCTAGCTATTTGTTGTTGTTGTTGTTGTTTCAATTTAACTAGACGAATTCAAGCGGTGGCATCTGAGTACAGAGCTTCATTAATCTAGTTTTCAGTTCACCTCCACTTTTTGGGGGTTCTTGTAGTTAGGCTTAGGCCCCCGAAATATCACTTGGTATCTAAATTCTACCTTTCTTAGCTTTTATATCTCTGTTTTCTATTTGCTAAATAAGTTTCTGTAACATTTAAGGCCTATGTCTCCATTATTATTCTTCGTTCTAGATCTTTTTTTATGCTGTTTATGTTTTGTGCTTACACTTGCTCGAAGGATTAATAGGTTATGCATTTTGCGTAGGTTTAGCTGTTTTATATTGCATATAATAAAAACAAAATATTTACAATATCTCTGGTAATTGTTAATGCATCTTTTATACGGATAAATAAAGAGGAGAATAGGTTATCCTTGCAGTTTTGCCTCAGCAGTTGTAACTTCTAGACTCATGTGAGTGAGTATGGGTTGTGTAGCCTTCTTATTCATTTTGTACTGTTTTGAATAGATGGATGAGGTCCGCTACATTGTGTAATTTTAAACAGGCAATGACTGTTGTTATTTAAACATTTTAAATGTCTTCAAGAGAGTTCATGAAATTATTTAAGATAGCTACCAGGGTTGGCAAAGTGGGCCCAGCCCAGAAAAACCCACACGGATTTTTCTGGGTAGGTCCATCAACAAAAACCCGCCTGGGTTTTTGCTTAAAATCATTTTTGAGTCTGCAAATCCCAACTATAGTATTTAGAAATACACTTTACCTTTTAAGCCCAAAACCTAGATGGTTTATCTTATCAAAATTACATAAAAATAAGTCATATTTATGGTAATCAGATGAAGTTTACCTCAAAATATTTATTTTCTAAAATTAATTTCATTAACTGAAAATTTTGGAACTTCTAGACAGTATAACAACAGTGTATTTGACAGAGGTAGAGTCGTGATCCTTCACAGAAAACAAGCTTTTTTTCTACTTAAAAAATATTATTAATCATACTTCAATTACTTGTATTCATTATTGATTAAGAATTGTGTAATTATATATATATATATATATATAAACTTGTTGTTCTTTTGTACCTTTTCTTTAAGAATTTCCCACCATTTTGAAGCTGAAAATTGTGACACAATATTTTCTGAGAAAAGTGATTTAGGAAAATAGTCTATGTCTTTAATTTTAAAAGCCATTATTGCAGGTAACCACTCTGATACTGTATTATCCATGCTTCAGCTTCTTCCTCTTCCTCTGAATTAAGCTCCCCCCCCCCCCATACTTTGCATCCATTATATTAGCTAAAAAATGCTCAGGCCTCATAATCTGTTTATAGCGCTTCACTATAATTCCTTGTGCTGTTTCTATTCCGATTCCATTAAATTTTTCAATATTTCTACAGAACGTGACAGTGTGGTTGTATCTTTTTGCCGTTCATCAAGAGCTGAAGATAAAATTATGAGCTGCTTGTTTAAATTCAAACACTCCTTGTAAATTGACACATTATCCAATATTTTTGCAATTCGTGTCTCAAATTCATTTTGGTGCTGAGATGCGATTGTTACATATTTATGATAATTGTCCAAAAAGCTTGAAATGCATATTTTGTGTGAATTCCAACTTGTGTTGTTAGGTATTTGTGGCATCAAGCAATCATAATCTTTGAGCCATCCATGAGGTTGATGATGATTCCTGAAATATTTTCGAACCTCAACAACTTGGTTCAAAATGCTTGTAGGCGAAATTTCTTTTGCCACTAGATTTAAAAAATGTGCAGAACATCCAAACATCAGTACATTAGGGTGGTGTTCCTTAACAAGATCTCTCATTTTTTCCATTTTGTACTCATTATCCGTACACACATCCGTTATTAGTCCGTTATCCGTTCTTAGTACTTAGAAATTATAGTATTTTTATATGAAAAAATTCAATTAATTAATGCTCATACATATGTAAACAGATACATTGTATAAATATACAAACATACAAAAAATAACAAAAACCCAGGTGAGTTGAGTTTTTGTACAAAAACCCGGGTTTTTGCCAACTCTGATAGCTACTGCTACTGCCGATGATTTGTATTGGGTTCAAACATTAATTAGTGACTCTTAGCACCGCAATTAAATGATTTATCATAAGCGTGAATTTTTATTTAAAACACATTTATCATAAAATTAAATAAAATTCACACTCAGTTTGGATGGATTTTTCAACAAAAACGTTAAAAGTTTGGATGGATGATACATTTGATAGTCTTTCGGTATTTTTTAATGCCAACTATGTCAGCTCACAATATTAACACAGACGTGAATTCAGCATTTTGTATTAACAGCTAACAAAACTATTTACATTTTCATCTTTGATGGTAAACAAAATAGGAGCATTATTGAATCTAAGATTGCAAGGCCCACTAGTGTCTCGATGCAACAGTAACCTTTCAGCCTTTGTAACAGCGTTGTGCTTAGCACTTGAACAGTTGCCATTAACTCTTCGCAGTTAAAAATATTCTTAAGCAAACATTTTCACTCAGCTTTCTTTCATAACTCTAATCACAGACCTTTAGATTCAGTGCAATATTCAAATTACTTATCTCTGTACAATTTTACAGCATTGCAGGTTTATGAGGAAAAGAAATGCTCGAGTTAGTTTCACGTTTCGATTTAACTGGCTTTATTTATTCTCGGAAAAAATCTTATTGGACCTGGGAGAGCCGATGGATTTGTATCTAGGGCAAATCCGCCGGAGTTTTTCATCAGTGACTAACTGTGTTACACGCTTTCGTTCATTATGTTGAAATATTTCAACGATTTCGACATCGAAATCCATTCAGGCAGCTGATTGGCTCTTCCATCCGCAGGAATTTATCTTCAATAGGCATGTTTCTATTCCTGGAAGAGTCGGAGGATCGGTATCTATGGTAACGAACTCCACTAACGCGCTTTCAGTTCAGTGAATTATTCGAAAACGATAAGATTCCGGTGTAGCACTGCTCCCTTCCCCCAGACCTTTTACTCCACTCCTTCTGTAGTCTTTTTCTTTCCTTTCAAGACATTTTTAATGAAATCCTTTCAGCAAATTCTATGAAAGTGGCAGCCAAAATTTAACGAACACGAGCAAAAAGGTTTAAAATCTGTGATTAAATTTTTAAAGTTGTCTTTTGCGCTGTTTACACTAATGAAAGGAACATGAAAATCAGTAGTAGATTAATTTTACGTATCTGTAAGCACTTAACAGGGTTTTTAATGATATATTGTGCTTAAAAATAAGATCCCCTGTCAATAGATGACTTTGTGTTCAAATCGATTTTCATCTTACAGGAGTTTGGCGTAACATGTACTATCTTGCAGTAAATAAATAAATTAATTAAATAAAAGCTCTTTCGTTTGGTACCAAAAGAATGTAGCTCCAATTGTTAGCTCTTACGTTACTCAAGCGATGAAGCTACTTGTTTCGTTAGTTTGTGTTGAATTCTCAAACATTTTTTACAGTTTTCTGCAAACTTGAATAATTGTAGCCATCTCCTTTTTACAGCAAACATTTCAACTCTTAAACTTTTAGTCAATTGTAAAAAATAAGTCGAAATTATCAGGCTGTTAATTTTCCAAATTACTGTTCTCGATGACTTTTAGTTAGAAGATGAACCTAAAAACAATGAAAAAGAAAGAAATTAAAAAATTCTGGTAGATGGCGCAGAAAAACAAATTGCTTGAGCAGCGTACGATCAAATCGGAGAAATCACCTTGTACAGCAGCAAAATCAAACAAACAAAAAAAGCAAGAAAAATTAAATCATGCTGAGCCCAATGATTATGAAGCTCTTTCCAACAGATTTTATTTGTGCTTACGTAACTGCTCAAATACTGCGATTCGTACACAATAAAATGCTTCCGAACTCTAAAATCTCTGTCGAATTCTCGAGCAGAACTCTTAAGTGCTCCTCAACATATAGCAAAGAATTTAGTTGCAGATATCAAAATACAGCTTTCTAAGATATCTGGTGATTCCCTAGAATCACCAGCCCAAAGCGATCGCTGGTTTTTGGAAGACAACCGACGACCGTTAGCGATTACATAATAGGTCAAAATTGTTTTTCAAACAAAGCAATCCTTAAATAATTATTATTATTACATCGTTTACTTAGTCTTATTACCTACATCTTTAAAAAAAATTAATTTTCTTTGATTATTTATCTTAAGAAGTAAAGGATTATAGCACGCTTCAAACTTTTTGGGGACACCCTGTATATGTGTCGTGGGGTGATGTTACATGGCCTATAACCTTCTCCGTTAAGCGTGTTCGTGTTGTCTAATGCAAAATTTTTCAAATTGGACTGGTAGTTTCAGAGATTAGCGAGTTCGAACAAACAAACTGTGCCTCTATTGTATTGGTATAGGTTAGTTTCTTTTTGTTTAAAATGGATGAACATATCCGGAATACAATTTCAGGAGTGTCTGCCCATTCATTTTTAAAAAATAGATTTCTGGGTCTCCGTGTAAATAATTTATTAATATATACGCCATTTACAACTGGCTATATGATATAGATAATTTTCACAAACGTATGAATTTCGTAGAAATCATGCCTTTTGGTTGCAATTAGAACAGGGACAAACAGTTAAACTCGAAACTGTTGAACTTCCTTGGAAAAGTATTACAAACGAAATGCTTCCCTTAGAAGATATTTAACAAAGAACATTTCTCGAGAAATTTTAAATTTTTTCGCATGCTCATTCGCGTAAATAAAAAAAAAATTCATCACATAAACTTTTTTAATAGGTTAAAAGTTATTATCGAAACCTGTATTTATCCGTCAGAAATTTATTTTCCAATTTCGAATAACGGTATAATTTTAAATTTTTTCGCATGCTCATTCGCGTAAATAAAAAAAAAATTCATCACATAAACTTTTTTAATAGGTTAAAAGTTATTATCGAAACCTGTATTTATCCGTCAGAAATTTATTTTCCAATTTCGAATAACGGTATAATGATCTTATTCAACAGACAATTATAGCTTATTTTAAGAGATCTGGCACGTACAGATCAAATGTACCTTGCTGTTGAAAATAAACACTAAAGATATATTTATTTGTTAAGTAAATAATAATAATGCTAAATATAGTATTTTGCAAGCATTGAAAAAAATTAAAGGACTTCGTCACGAATTTTAATCCGAAATGTATGTTATGAAATTAGTGAGCTGGGGAGAATAAAATAAAACAAAATGTCATCCTAAACAATGTAATTTTTGGGGGTGAGGGGTAATTTAATTTAAAAAATCTTGTTTGATTTAAACAAAATCTACCATAAAGCAAATCATTCTCCTAAAGCAATGCTTTTTTGTGGGGAAGGGGGATCTGAATCCCCTAACCTCTTCCCTGATCTTGCCACTAGGAGCACATGTAGAGTTTAAGCGGCCTTAGGCAAAATATATTTAACGGTCTTTCAAAATTCTCTACTTACTCAGTTACAGATCTCCCTCCCTTAAGAAAACTCCTTCCGCTAATACATTTATTAACTAATATTTTTTATTCTATACATTTATACAAGGCATTGGCTACATTTTGTGGGTCTAAAACTTTTTGATTACATTTTTTCACTGCCTTCTGAAATTTTTAAATATCTTGCCTGCTGCCTGCTTTGAATAGATCGTGAAATTGGACCAAGTATTCCAGGCGTGTAGCCAGGAAAAAATTTCAAGGTGGGACAAAAATCTGAGAAAGGTAGAACTTTTCACAAAAAGGCTTCATTGTTGACATTCAGTTAATAAAAATCCGAATTTCGGGAAGGACCCAGGCCTACGTGGCCTGCCCATGGTTACGTACTACATTTTAAGTAAAATTGTAGAAACTGGGAATATTTGGAAGAGGGGAGATTTTTGAGAAACTGGACATTTTTAAGAAAAAAAGAAAAAAAATGTATATATACATAATGTGATTTGACTATTTCGTACCCATGAATTCTTTTTAGCTGCCCCAGACGATTGTCCAGCTTTCCACTCCTTAAGAATGCACTGCAAGTTCACACACACTTTTATTTTTATTTATGTGTGTTCATGTATGTCTGTTCGTATGTGTGAATACATATTTATTAATGTGTAAGCCTAAATCATTGTTCCATTTCATATTTCATTCGCTTCTTTTATTTGAAAGGCCTGTTTCTAAAAGCGTTGTCATTCCTTAAAAAAAAAAAAAAAAAACAGAAGTCCTAGCAATAAAACTTTTCATACTTTATGTTTTCTTCGCCGGGTAAAGAACATTTAGCATTACTTTGATGTACGTCAGTGCTCCATAACGTTGGCAATGAACCAGACTTCACTTGGAAAACTAATGATGCTGGATTTTCAGAAAAACGCTATGAGTTATGATTAAGTACGTGACTATAAACGAAGTTCGAGCCATAAATTTAAAGCGCTCCAACTTATCGAAGGAGTCATTTATTTTAGTGGTAGTTTGTATGTAAAGTGTTCTAGAATATACGTAAGCTTTTCGCTTCGAATAACGCCTATGACGTTAGATTAGAGTATGAAGGAAGTACTAGCGGGAAAACCATCTTGTGAAAATGCATGTTAATCACCGCTACCTTACAGAGTGATTCAAAGTTCTGCTTTCAAACCATTAAGAACGGTGAAGGGCACGATGAATGATCATGAACGTATAAAACTCCACGATTATTCGAGCTACTCTCTACGATGGTGAATCTGAAAAACTGTTGAATTACCTCACTTCCTAAGTTACGTCACATCTTGTAACTCTGGACTTCTGTGTAAGATGTATACAGATGCATCAACTTCAGCGCTTAGAAATGTTTCTAAACAAACAGATATCGGTAATATAATGCAGGCTTATCTTTATATGCACTGGTGTAATAAATTAAGAGAATTTGCAGACTTGGTCGATTATCTCTAGAACTGCTGGACCGATTTTAATGAAATTTGATATGTACATACATTGATACAATATAACACAAATAATCATTCAATAATTGTAATACACAAGCATGATCGTGCGTAACACATGTTGGAGTCGGAAGGTAAGAAAAGCGGTTGCAGAATAAACAAAAAAATTTGGTTAATAGGGGATATAGTCTCCTCCTACACATATAAAGGTCTCGCAGAGTGATTTCATACTTGAAATAAGGCAGATTATCATTTCCTGTGGCAATGGGTTCCCACTCGTTCAGCAACTCTGTTTTCATTCCCTGAGTGGTTCTCGGAGGGGGTCTGCGAGTTGCATTTGCCCTCCCCAGAGCATCTCATACATCCTCTATAGGGTTAAGGTCTGGAGATCTGGCTGGCCAATCCATACGGTGAATATCCTCACTCTCTAGAAATTCGTTGACCAGAAGAGCCGTATGAGGCCTCACGTTATAGTCCATTAAAATGAACTCAGGGCCAACTGCACCCCGGAAAAAGCGAACACAGGGCTCCAAGACCTTATCCCTATACCTCACACCCGTCACAGTGCTTCTTTCAAAGGCATGGAGAGGTGTCCAACATGATGCCTGCCCAGACCATTAAACCTCCTTTGCCATGATACTCGATTTCGCGGACATTGGAGGGTAGGTAGCGGGTCCCATGGTTCTCTCCATATGAACGTACGGCGAGAATCGGTGTTTAGGCTGAACCGGGGCTCAGCAGTGAAGAGAACACCATCGCCCATTGATCCATACTACAATCTTTATGCTCTCTGCACCATGCTAAGCGGATTCTCCTGTTCATAGACGTGAACGGGACAGCAGGTCTTCTTGCAAACAACCCTCTCTCATGAAGTCTTTTGGAAGCAGTCACCCTTGATGCACGGGTTCCTGTGCCTGCATACAAGTCACGAGAGAGCTGAGAAGCTGTAGCACGCCTGTTACGCCTCGCTATAATGAACAAATGGCGTTCTTCTCTGGCCGTCGTGGCTCTTGGGCAACTTTGCCCAGGCTTTCTTCCGGTGGATCCAGTATCCTGGAACTCTTTCCATAAGTTACATACGACGTTGTGCGTTAAATTGAACTCTCAACAAATCTGGACTTGAGATTGGCCTGATTAGGGATGGACGCGAGACGACTTTTTTGCGAGACGAGACAGAGGTTTAGAGCTTTTTTGCGAGACGAGACACACATTTTTAACATTACGATATAGGGATTTTTGCGAGACGAGACAAAGCTTTTAGGTTATTTTGCGAGACGCGAGACTCCTATTTTTCGTCTCGCGTCCATCCCTAGGCCTGATTCTAACCTCCCCACAATTCGCCACCTCCTTCCATCCTCTAAACGTTGGTGGTTACTCATTTTTACTGTTGCCATTCGAAATTAACCGATTGCTGCAAAATAACACCAAGAAATTCGCCGAGGTGTGCTAGCGAGCGAACGAAATGCGTCTTAACTTACGAGTGCTTATAGAGCCTGTTTCTCTACTGGCCTCGCCTATACACGGGTGTACTCTTACGTATTTGACGTACAAGATTTGCATTTTTGTCTCAGAAGCAGTGGTTTTACATTCAGTTCAGTTCTTTTCAAGAAATTCGATAAAATATGCAAATCCTCTTAATTTATTTTACCAGTGTCCAAAGGAAGATGTCCTGAGTGACAGACGATCAATACCTAAATCTATTGGACATAGAGAGACACATGAAATTTTAGGAGCTTATAGCTTTTGTCATTTAAGGGTGGCGGGAGACGACGTTCTTTTCACGTCTCCTTTTTCATATCTCAAAAAAAAAAAAAAGGAGACAGCCATGGAATTCTTGCTTTGAAATGTAGCTAACAGAGATACCTAAAAATTATTTTTAGGAATTTTCATACTTCGCACTCAAACGGGGATGAGAAGACAAAACTTTCTAAGCGTTCTTTTCACATTTTCCATCATATCTCAACAGGGAAAAGAGGTAGCTGTAAAAATCATGCTTTAAATGTAGCAAACCTAAATTCTTAAAAATCATTTTCAGGGTTTCTTAGAATTTGCCCCCAAACTGGGGTAAGTGGACAAAACCTTGTTTTCACATTTGACTTCATATCTCAAAATACAAATAGATCTAAAATTCTTTCTTTGAAATGTATTATAGATACTGAAAAATTCTTTTCATGGTTTGAAATCGAAATTGAATGCTGCAAGTTTGGCGAGTTGCTCGGCGGAGATTACCTTCAAGCCTTACGTGGCCCAACTGCGGAGTTTCTCTCTATTTAAGAGGCATTGCAGAGGCAAATCGGGCAGGTCGTTCCCATCACCATCTCAGAATTTCATGATTTTCTTTTATTGTTTTGCCTTACGCAAGGAAAGAACAAATCTGAAATATTTTTGATTTACCTCTTTTAGTTTTGGAGTTATGGGGATTCAAAGTACCCCAGAGGAGCAACGTCGAATTAATTTAGGGCCATTTTTGCCACTTTATTGTCTCGACTGTGACTGGCTCAGAGGTGCTTCAGAGAATTTTTTCATTTTATCCTATACTATACCTTGTATATTAACATCTCAATTTAAAAATTCATTCGAAAATTGCCAGATCCCCAAATTAGGGCCCCCCAAAATATCCCCAATTTCATAAAAAAATACAGTTTTAAGAATGCTTTAAATCTTGGCTCTGACGTGATACAGAAAAAAAATTTGCACAGTGCAGTTATATATCTTCACATAAAGTGAATACAATGTTAAAAATTTTTGAAGGCCACCAGGGCCCCACGGTACGGGGCCCCAAACAGGGTCCTTAGCGCTAATTTACGCAATTTCGAAGCATTGGTGCAGCTGAAGCCGACTTCCCACAGGAGAACTATTTACATGGAGATGTAGTATCAACATAGTAGTGTTTGATATTATGAAAAAACATTTCTTGAAGGTACAACTGTTTCCAAGAAAAATCCCAAAAAGTACCTCCCTATTTGGGACATTCCACTGGCACACATGTGGGCATTTCGGCATTACTTTTAGAAGTTTAATCGACAGTGGCAATATTGAAAATTAACATATTCTTCATACATCTCAAATATATCCTCCATATATCACAAATAGTTATTTTATATGGGCACTCATAAGAATTATATTACGCTGAATGGGGATCTCTGCAACTAGTGAAGCGATTCGAAAAAAATTTCCACTGATAGAAAGCTACACTATTCCTGAGTATTATAAGCTACATTTCAGCATGCAGCATAATTAGTTCTTTTACAGGGACACTCAAAAGAATTCCAGCACATGACGCTATATGGACATCTCTGCAACTACTGAACGGATTCTAAAGATCTGTTCACTGAAAGCTACGCTATTCCTGAGTAATATAGCCTGAAATTCATGCATGTAGCATAATTTACTGGAACACTCAAAATGATTCGTAAATATTGTTGTATCTGTCTTCATTCGCCACTCAAATTTATTCAAATTTTATTCAACTCCATTCAAAATTTTGAACAGTGATTCTAAAGATCTTTTCACTGATAGCTACACTATTCCTGAGTAACATAGGCTAAAATTCATGCATGTAGCATAATTTACAGGAACACTCAAAATAATTCGTAAACATCTGGGGGCTTTCAAAAACATTTAACATTGGATTCACTTTATATGAAGATATATAACTGCACTGTGCAAATTTTTTTTCTGTATCACGTCAGAACCAAGATTTAAAGCATTCTTAAAACTGTATTTTTTATGAAATTGAGGATATTTTGGGGGGCCCTAATTTGGGGATCTGACAATTTTCGAATGAATTTTTGATTTGAGATGTTAATATACAAGGTATATTATAGGATAAAATGAAAAAATTCTCTGAAGCAACTCTGAGCCAGTCACAGTCGAGACAATAAAGTAGCAAAAATGGCCCTAAATTCATTCGACGTTGCTCCTCTGGGGTACTTTGACCCCCCCATAACTCCAAAACTAAAAGTGGTAAATCAAAAATATTTCAGATTTGTTCTTTCCTTGGGTAAGGCAACACAATAAAAGAAAATCATGAAATTCTGAGATGGTGATGGGAACTTTTTTCTATTGACCTGCCCGATTTGCTTTTGCAACGGCTATTAAAAAAAAAAAAGGAACGGTAGCCGCCGCCGCAGTCAAGAGCTTGTTCGGCTATCTTCTCCTAAATCGTGGGGATTTGAATTTCCAGAAACAGGTTCATGGATTCGGAAAATTCTAAGGGACCTGATAAGCTGACTTAAATTTTGAAAATCGAATTATTTTAGAAGATATTAATAAAAAACTGAAAAAATAAAACATATGGTTGCCAGATTTGGCATAAAATCATTCATTCCTTTGCAACAAAGCAACTCCAAGTATGTAGAATCGCGTGAAATTGACAAACATGAAGTAGAATGGCACCCATTTTGCGCCAAATTAGAAAGTATATGAAATAAATAACTCAAAGTGTGTTACACAAAGTTGACAATTTTCAAATAGTAAGCTCGCTTAGACAACAGGAGTTTAGAATTCGCGATTATTCTTTTTTCCCAAATCAGAATAACTAATTGTAATTGATTTTAAAAGCGCCATCTTGGCATTGGGTACAATCTGGCAAAATGGTATCTAAACCGCGTGTTCCAAAATGTTAGAACCCAGTATCTTGAAAATGAAAAATAATAAAATGCAGATTATTTTAAGGCCAGTTCGGTCCAGCTGGAGTATTTGCTACCAGTAGGCATATTGGGTGGCGTTAACTATGCCATTATAGCAGTTATAGTATACTTTGGATATTTGCCAGCTCGGCGAGATGATATAATTCGTGGTGTTAAATACACCAATCTGCAAAGGATTATGTGTATGAAAATATGAATAACGGTTTTCTCGGTAACCTTACATCGACAGTAATTATACGTTTCGAGCATGTGTAAATCGACAAATAAGAAACAGTAGCCATTGGTGGCAAGCTATCGTAGCTGTTCCGTAGTTTTTATCAAAGAAAGCACATGAAGTTCTGTTTTCTTAGAGCTAATTATTAACTATACATATACGCAAGTCGCTAAATTATGAAAATACGCCATAATTGGCTAATAAGCAAGGTGTTCCATGGGTTTCACATAATTAAAAATAGTGCGAAGTTTAATTTTTATGTTCCAAGCAACATGCCCTAGCAATGCGTAGCTCGATCATATTCTGTCTGATAGAACCTTTGGGTTTTGTTTGTTGAAATTATGCCTCTTTTAAGAATAAGCCTTATTAGGGGCCGAATGCCTCATACGAAAAGCGAGCGTAAGGAGTCTAGGGGCCTTGGCCCCTAATATTTATAAAAAAAGTAAGAGAGAGGTTTTTTACAAAGTTTTGCAGAGAAGACAAGGCACAGAGGTTTCCCATGCAGAGGCTTGTGTCAAAAGTGTCCCCGCTTAATTTACATGAGATCTTCATGTTATACGGCACAGAATTTGCACCCTAACTAACTTGAGAACCCAAAACGTTCTTTTCTCATAGCCCTTCATATCTTAATAAGAAAAATAAATAGCCGTAAAATTCGTGCTTTAAAATGCAACGAGCTCAAGTACCTAAATGTCCTTTACAGGATTTTTAAAAATTTTTGTTTAGGATAGGAAATAATTGGCAAAAAAAAATCTAAAATTTTGAAATAACAAAGTCTGGTGTATGACGTTCTTGGCATCTTACTTCAGAGTTCTTTTAATTTTCCACACAATTCCATTGAAAAATGTCACATTAATTTAGCTTCGGCCATGTCCCAGATTTTTAAGTTAAATGTACTTGTACAGGTATAACATCTACATCTCTAAAACTCAAAAAGGAAAAAATTTAAATTTATTTTCCTTATTTAATAACCTCCTCCCCCCCCCCCCCCGGGGAATGGGAGTAACAAATGATTCTTAAATTCGAAACTTGAAATTCGATCCATAACTACAATGCTTTTTTTTTTTTTTTTTTTTTTTTTGTCTGACAACGTGCATTTCGTCATTCAAGACTGTAATATGAGATGGCGCGGATCGCATGCGAAAAGACAATGAATGATATGGACCTTCGCTTGTAATGCCTGATAAGGCATACTTTTATCGAGCTCGTTCAATATTGACGCTGGTCATTTATTGCTTCACATCCCTTACTATTACTGTGGCACCCGAAATAGATTGGAGAGAGTCTTCGATGTCTGCTAATGTATGTCAGTCTCTAATTTCTAGGCTGCGGAGCATGACATTTATTCTGTAATTGTTCAAGTTCGCTTTGCTCGAATGCAGCGGAGTTTGCTGTTACTGCGGTTTTTTCTTAGAAATAAAAATATTCTATGTCACTGGAACTATTTCAGTTCGGTTTACTCCCTTTTCCCGCATGGCAATTTTATTGTGTGTAATAACTGCAGAAGAAAAACCAGCGCAGTTTCCCTATAACCCTTTGAGGCGAAACCCTTTCCCAATGCTGAAAAAAGGGCAGCCGCTGCCATCGCTCGACTTAACTACCAGCAAGATGGCGGACGATTGAAACGTTCATTGCGTGCCACAGATCTAGAGACCCTTTTTTTACGACAGCTGGCTGTGCGGCACAGCGAGCCTTTTTTCAGCATTGGGCAATCTGTCCAGCCGTTCTCGCATTCTTCCATTTTTCAGCAGATGTCAGTGCTGTTAAAAAAGAATCGTGCCCATTTTTTGTACGGGAAATGACGTGCTAAAAAGTAAAGGATTCTCGTGGAACTATGTCACCCGCAACTATTTTTATAGAAATCAAATCTATTCTTCGTGACTGTCAACAGTCAAAACGTCAGAGTTAGGTGCTCCCAGAGCGGGAACACTGCGCGTTAAAGGGTTAAATGAACTCCCTTGGCTCAAGTTAAATTGTATTGTGTATGAACTCAAACCTACACGAAATGGGTATCCGTCTAAGGAATGGGGGGTGCCCAGGGTATAGGACTTTTTAAGGGGATCTAACACGTATTCATGTTACATCTGGAGAAAGACGCCCAAAACTCCAGACCGTTAGAGCAACAGCCTCGCAGGAAGAGAGAACCCTGGACCTTCACACTTTCAGCCTTGGTTCCAATTTACTATAAGAAAATTTCACTGTACGGAGATTAGAGATTTTCGGGTTTTGGAGTATTATATAGATTTAAGTAATTGGTACAAAATTTTTAGAGAATTCAAGAAGTTCAGAAGTATTTATTTATGACTTTCAACTAACATTAAATTGATATAAGGTGAAGAAGCATGAATGGGACATTAGCCAGTAGCCCTCGAGTATACATCATTTCAGTATCAAATTCTTCTAGTAGATGCAGCTAAAGCAGCAGATTTAAATTCGCTTAGAATGAACAAATATAGCTCCGAAAGATTTTGACCCGTTTGGAAAATCTTTCGAAGCTATTTTTGTTTCTTCTGTGAGTATTTAATTATTTTTTTTTTCTTTTTAAGCGTTGTAGTGTTTTTATATTTTAAATAATTTGATACATTTTACAATTTCAGACTTTAAGTCCTATTTATTTGACCCCAAATTTATTAGAGAAGAAAATCTTGTTACAAAACAGTTTTTGTGATAAGATGTATAAAAGTTATTATAAAAGAGAATTCCCAGCCAGGCAACATTCGTCTAAAATACATACTTTTGACGTTAGGGGAGCGTAAGTCTATCGAGAAAAATTTTCAGCTTAGTTTATAGTCAATGAAACGTCGGAGAAATACGTAACCAAAGTAAATAAAACGTAATCAAAGAAGGTTAAGCGAACGCCGATCGCGTGGCTAGGAGAGACAGACTTTACCTGGTCCTTTCGAACGATCTTTGACTTCCACTGTTTTGTGTCAGACCCCAAGTCCACTCCACCCGTCTTCTCACAATTTTGCGCAACCCTGTCGTCCGTCACTTCACAGATGCTTTTTTTTTCTTTTTGTGAGTGTATTCGTTCGTATTCTTGGTTCGTCTTCGTAGCTCACATTTTTTTATGCAAGGGCAAAGCCAAACCTCCATTTTCATCGCGAGGTCAATGGCTGAGCTCAGCTGCGCTGCACAGAAGAGTAAATTTTCGATAGTTTTAACTATAAAAGTGGATATTTTTCAAGAATCTCTTGGAATATTTTATAAGTTTAATGCTAACATGATTCATTGTTAGCTTGACATATTAATAAGTTTGTCTGGCTCTCTTTAAATTGTGTTGGCCGGTGTTGTTAAAGTTTGTCGGGGTAACTACTAATTTTAATTCCAGCCGACAAAATTTTAGAGGGGAGTTAAATAATTATTTAACTAATAGTTATGTGCTTTGTTTCTTTTAATCCTTTTCTTTTTAATCGCTAATTATAAGTCTTCTTATTTTGTATTATAGAGTGAAATATACAAGTATAATTAGCATAAAATCAACTGTATAGCTTAAACATATACTATATTTTTTTCTTGTAATAAACAGGATTTTACTTAATGTGAACTTATAATAAAAGTCAACTTTATTATTGCATTATGGCATAACTTACAATGAAATAGATTAGAGCATTTTATGAAAAGGTAATTTTCTCTCTCTCTATGCAAAGGTAATTTTAACACATTCTCTAAATGTCTAGAATTTCGGCATAATTACTACGTTTATAAATAGTCAGGTTTCGACGAATTCTGCGAAGTCTTTAAGGAACGACTTCTATTAAACGTATATAAGCCGGTTTTCTCTGGCCTGATGGAGCAATTCGACGATGTATAACGTAAAATCAGCCACTATGTGCTGAAATTTATGGACGGATTCCGAGAATCTGTCTCCCTTTGCCGTTATAGCGACGAGTGTTCGATTCGACCAACATCAGGGATTTTCTCCTCGGGATGGTCCCTGTTTTTCATTCTTGCCGACAAATGTCGGGAGGTTGTCTGTGCTGCTACATAGATTTTGGCTCCTAGCTTTCGTAACGTTGACGTTGGACGGGGCTTGACTTTCTGCAGTAAATGGTCCACACCACAGCACACTGGACGACCGGCTCCAAGGTTTATGGTTAATCTCCATACCGCCGCTAGGAAACTTATGGCCTTATTACACGAAGGAATTTTCGTGCGATTTGATTGCTGCAAGTTGCAACCAGTTGCAGAAACCTCTTTCCTGGAAATTTCCCTCGGTTACCTAGGCATGGCTCACTTGGATAAATACAGGCTGTCCGAAAACCAGTTTCTCCTATGGGATTTGGCGTACGAGAAAATTTTCGCTTCTTCGCCGATTTGTCGCTTTTACCCAACGAATCACTGTTGCCATCTCTGCCGGAGAAAATATGCCTAAAATCAAAGCTAAAAGTATCCAGGAATGGATAACAATGGCCGCATTCGTAAACGATAAACTCGTTTGGTGTTTACGAATGCGGCCATTGTTATCCATTCCTGGATACTTTTAGCTTTGATTTTAGACATATTTTCTCCGGCAGAGATGGCAACAGTGATTCGTTGGGTAAAAGCGACAAATCGGCGAAGAAGCGAAAATTTACTCGTACGGAAAAACGGAGCTTTTTGGACAGCCTGTATATATCCCAGTGAGCCATGACCTAGGGAACAGTCAACTCCAACTTTTTCGTTCAGAGGCGAAAAAATTGCAGGTTGCTCGAATTCCAGCCAATCGTAGTGCTTCCTATTTCTACGTCATAACACAAGATGGCGGAAGAGTCAGCGTCAGCCATACCGCTCGTAGTGAAAGGGATCAGCGTGAGCGAAAACAAATGTCCGTTAAATGCAATATCGACATGGAAATTGATTTGATTGACGAAAATAAAAATAAATAAGAATCCGATCCGAAGATAGACACGAGGTATAAACAACCAACGATATGCTATTTATAATTGCATGCTCTAGCTACCGCCAATTCGGCGAAACTCAAGCATTTGTCAACACAGCAGAGTTTGTTTACTATGGCAACCCTGCATTCTCATCTGGGCTCACTGACTTGCGGGAATGAATTGCAGCAACTGATTGCTGCAACCAAAATTGCTCTAAATTTTGTCCGTGTAATAAGGCCTTTAGGAAACAATCTACGGACTGACCGCTCACTTGTCGTGCCCGCACCCAACGTTTTGTTGAAGTTGGCACTGTTGCAGCCTCCGGAACTCGTATTGGATCACAATTCGCACATCGCGTTTCTCCATCCCTTTCCTAAACGTTTCTTTCCAGTGTCATGACTGGCATTTATATAGTGTGGACTCTTCCACTTCACGTTGTAGGGGGTGTTTGGTGATGAATCACTACTTTGCCGGTCGGAACGATCTGCAGAAGTTGCCAACATCAATAAATATGGTACAACCCAATATTTCGCGAACCAATAGCTGAATTTAGATGTGCTGTTTGGAGGAAAGAAAATAACCTTATCATTTTTTCGTTTTTCTGCTCTATCTTTTGAATGAACCTATCTTAGCTGAACCATTTGCTCGTCCAGTGGTTTGAACCAACCTCCAAAAATTTCAGACATCATCCAAGACTTTTTACTTAATTCATACGTCACATCTAGAGACTTTATTCATTGAAGCCCTTTGGAGATTTACTTTGACCAATAAAAATTACCTTCAGCTTTTCCTCGGCAGCCAAGTTAGCACATTACAAAACTGATTCCTCTATGGCATCTCCTCATTCAGTCTTCTATAAAAACGTGGCAATCTTTATTAAATGGCTATCGAATTTCTTCAAAAGAATTTAGTTAAGAGGAGTCATACTTTACCTATGCTCTCAGCGTTCGAATTTATTCAAACTTTTAGAATTGGGTGTTTTGGTAGCTACTCACACTTTTGTGGTGCCTTCATTTATTTTTCATTTTTTTGTTTTAGAGTGTAAATAATTAGGACAATACTAATTTAAAACATTTTTAGTTCATGGAAAAACCAATCACTTGTTATGAGACATAACTCGCAAAGGATTAAACGTAAATTGAACTTAATTTTACATAGTTGGCTCTCTGCGACAGTTCTACAATGTTTGAACAAGCAGAGTGTTGGAAATCGGACAAGGCTCCTGTTAACAAGAGAGTAGAGTGCAAATATCTCGATCAAAATCGCAATGGCATATAAATGAATTGCAAAGTCACGTAACACTATGTGTCCATAAGGTTTATATTTCACTGTTCTCTGGCTGTAAATCACCTGCTTAACCCTTTAACGCGCAGTGTTCCCGTTCTGGGAAACACCAAACTCTGACGTTTTAACTGTTGCCAGTCACGAAGAATAGATTGGATTTCTATAAAAATAGTTGCGGGTGACATAGCTCCACCAAAATCCTTTACTTTTTAGCACGTCATTTCCCGTAAAAAAATGGTCACGATTCTTTTTAACAGCACTGACATCTGCTGAAAAAATGGAAGAATGCGAGAACAGCTGGATAGATTGCCCAATGCTGAAAAAAGGGCAGCCGCTGCCATCGCTTGGACTTAACGACCAGCAAGATGGCGGACGATCGAAACGTTCATCGCGTGCCACAGATCGAGAGACTCCTTTTTACGCAGCTGGCTGTGCGGCACAGCCAGCTGTCGTCAAGAAAAGGGTCTCTCGATCTGTGGCACGCGATGAAGGTTTCGATCGTCCGCCCTCTTGCTGGTAGTTAAGTCTAGCGATGGAAACGGCTGCCCTTTTTTCAGCATTGGGAAAGGGTTGCGGCTCAAAGGGTTAAGTATCGATTCCGAGAAGTATGATCTGTCATAAATAAATTTAACCCTTCCTTTTACAGGTTAAGCAACTATCTTCTACTTTATTTTGCTTCGTGTGAGATTCGGGGAGGGGGGGGACTTTTAATCTCTCTTGCCATTCAAGATTTCTCATTTTCCTTTTACATCTGCAAACATCGCATCATCAACTGAAAAATCACTCAAAATACTGGTGTTAAACGATAAAGTAATTAAAAAACTTTGTAAAAAACACACATAAGAAGTAAAAGGTAAGAGGATACGCACGTTTCGTTCAAAAATTGTTTTGAACTTCTTCAGTCCAAGCCCTTCGTCGTAAAGAACTACGACTAAAGTTTTTTAATTACTTTATCGCATCATCACTATTTAAATTTATTTCTCCTCTTGTGATCCAGTAGAAAAGAAGAATTATATACAGCTTTCACGGGGGCTCTTTTGAGGGAGTGGGCCATTATCACTATGGTTCTTCCATCTAACTAATTTATGCGAAATTAGTGCAAAGAGGAAAGGAAGAGTCTTGGTTATATTGGGTATGCCAATTCCTGACGTTAATTCTGGTAGATCCCGCACTCACACTTGGTTATTGATCGCAGTTGCTATGGGTACCTCAAAATCGATGCCCAACTCTCCAAATATGAAGCAGTCTCCGAACGATTTGTGAAAAGTTCCCAAATTGCTCACTCCCCCCCCCCCCCAACACACACACACACACACACACACACTTCTTTCTTTCGCTGGGAAAATATTCACAGTTGCTAAGAGAATGTTTCCGTTTTCAAGTGCAAATTTGCCCATTGCGTGAGAAAGTTGGAAATCAAATTCCCCCCATTTAAGTTGCTCTTGCGTACTAAAAATCACCAGACAGACATGTTGTTGTGACACACATATAAATCGCCCGTGCCCTTATTGAGAGTTTTAAAGAGTTACTTGAGGTTTTAATGAAATATTTTATTGTTTGCAAAATCGATCTTTTTAACACATTTCAGTAGTGTTGTAGAATGTATAGTGTTGAGATTTTCTTTACTCCTCCCGTGTTCTGAACTGTCATAAAAATGCATGGATTGCTGCGCAATTTATACAGGGTGTCAAAAAAAAGGTTATAACATGCTTTAATTCTTTATCAGTTAGAGGGCAATGTAAATCAAAAATATGTTCAAGATTAGGTTAAAAAAAACCATTCCGTTGTAAAAAAAATCCTCCCGTTACTTTTTAAAAAGTTAACATTTTCTAAGTTTGTGTCCGACGCCCGTAAAAAAATCCAGTTAGTGAAATGTGCCACATACATACGCCGGTAGTTAAATATGTGACCATTCACTGAACTTTCCGGGCGCACTTTATATAATAGTTGGTTTTCAATCAAAATAAATGGCTTTGATCCTTTTTTTTTCCAAACTTTTTATTGACTTTTTAAATTTTGTAAAAATTGCGCATAATTTACATTGGGTATAAGTATAAAATATCTAGTTAGTTAAACAAAATTTACTTGCAGGTGAGAAGATAAATTGAAGTTGAATAATAGTCCAAGAGCCAGAGCTAAAAAAAGTCAACGATTTC
Source organism: Cheiracanthium punctorium (assembly GCA_038373885.1). Classification (NCBI taxonomy): domain Eukaryota; kingdom Metazoa; phylum Arthropoda; class Arachnida; order Araneae; family Cheiracanthiidae; genus Cheiracanthium; species Cheiracanthium punctorium. Next base: position 206,846 of record JAWZYV010008794.1, on the reverse strand, counting down.
AGCAAGCCTAGTTTTTTTATAGCTTATTCCATTTGTTGTGTACGCATACATACTGCTGTCAGTCAAGTGAAACTGAGAATTTGTGGCTCTGGTGCGCTGTCAAAGCTGTTGTTTTTTGGCGAGGCAATCAATGAATTGAGCAAGGCTGAAAATCATTGTACAAACTGGATATTGCTTATGAATGAAAGTTATGACAGTCAGTCAGCTGAATGAGGGGACAGGGTTGGTCTGTCGGCCCCATTGTACGTACAAAATTAAATACTGTGCAACGTGTTGAGCTAAATTCAATTTTTTTAAGAGTAATATTTGTTATATGAATCATTAAAGAAATGGTCAGTCAACAATTCAGCGGGACAATGTCCGTCAGTCAGGAAAAAAAAAAAACTAAATAAATAAAATTTGTACATAAAATGGAGTCGACTGATCAGCCCTGTCCCGTCACTCAGCTAACTCAACATCATAACTTTCATTTATATGCAATATCCAGTTTGTATAACGATTTTCAGCTTTGCTCAATTCATTGATTATACCTCGCCAAAAACGACAGCTTTGATAGCGCACCAGAGCCACCAGTTCTCAGTTTCACTAGACTAGACTGACCGCAATCTGTTTGTGTACACAACAAATGGAATAAGCTATAAATAAAAAAAACTAGGCTTCCTCAATTCATTGACTTTTTTCGGCGCTGGCTCTCTGACTATAATAATATTTGATTTCTTCCGATTTAAAATAAATAAATCAATAAGAATTTGAGAAAAAAAATGAAACGACCACTGAGTGAAAATGACTGTGAGAATGAAGTGAAACTTTGTTTCACATTAAAGTGTTATTGAGTTTAAAATACAGGCTTTGAATTTTCTACAAATTTGAATACTTTTTTGAGATGTGAAAAATGTAAAAAAGTTTTTTTTCGCGCATCAAGTAAAATCATTTAAATACGTGGTCGCCGCTTATTCTGGCGGTGGTTTATCCGGTGAGCCATTTATCCCGGCGGAAATCGGTGTGAACAGAATGAAATTTTTCAAATTGCTCTGGTTTTCCGCCGTTTACATTGGTAGTGAGCGCCGCTTTTTCCGGTCAGGTAATCTTCGGAGATTAGGTAAAATTTCGGCATAATTAGCTTTTGGGGCGAAGTGAAAGCCAGTCAAAGATGATTCCTGTTTCTATGGAGGTGTTACGGTATTCATTCAAGACAAACTTTAACAACTGTTAAAAAACTTTACTGAATTGCAATAAAAATAATGCTAATGATAAAAAAATAATGATTCTTTTATAAATGTATGTATGTGTTTTCTCACTTGTTCACTTCATTATTCTTACATGAATATGCGCATACGTTAAACTATTGACTAATACATTTCATATATTTTGACTTGATTTACTAACATTTTTAAAAAAATTCTCACTTTCACTTTGGTCCCGCTGTTTGCTTCGGAATTCGGTTATTCCGGTCAATCTCAATCCGTCCCGATGTGACCTTAATAAGCACATATAAGCATTGTATTGGGTTGGCAACAAAGTAATTGCGTTTTATGGTATAAAATTCAATCAAATAAGTTTTCAACAAGTTTTTAATTTACAGGTAAGCTGTGCCTGAACATACGATTCATATTTGTTACATTTTAAAGAAAGAATTTCACTGGCAGTATTTTTTTTCGTCCATAAAAGATGGCCACCCTCCCCCTTTTTTCGCTTCTATCCTCCTTAGAGGACACTATTAAAAATGTCCTGAAATTAATTTTTAGGTATTCGTGACTGCTGTATTTTACAGAAAGAATTTCACGGATATCTCTATTTTTATTTGAGATCACGCGGGATATGTGAAAAGAACTTTTTGGCCCCTTACCCCCCTCCCCCCTAAGATTACGAATTTTGGAAAATGCTCTCTGATCTAGCACCTATGTTGAAGAACTCACGTACGTGCCAAATTTCGCATAATTAACTTCAGTAGTTTTGGCCAGGCGAAATATTGACATACGGAAAAACGCAATTACTTTGTTGCCAACCCAATATAACACAAATCAAATTTTGCAGTGTTAAATATAGATCGCTTGATATTAAAAAGCATTTTACAGTTATTCTCTTTCCAACTTAATGCACTTTACCAGCATCAACTCTTGTTAGCTTCTTGACCTTAAAAGCACATTCCACTAAAAGAAAATATTAATTTTGAAAATTAAATATTTTCTCTATTGACAAGTTTTCTCTACTGACGTTTTGACTGTTGTCATTCAGGGAGAATAAATTTGATTTCAACATTTTATTTTATTTTATTTTATTTTTTTTAATGAGGGCAGTATCTATGTATCATTGGGCTATGTATCAAATTCAGCTATAAGCTAAATATCAAATTGTAAGCTAAGTAAAGTGTCCCTTGTCGGGGGGGGGGGCTAATACCCCTCAGCCCCCTTTCTTTCTACGTTCCTGTCTGTGGGTGACATAGTTACAGGAGAATCCTTTACTTTTTAGCACATCATTTCACGCCAAAATTGTCGATTAGTTCGTAAAATTGTCGGGATTATTTTTAACAGCACTGGGATCTGCTGAAAACTGGAGAATACAATGAAAACACATTGATATAGAAGAACAAGAATGCCTGAATAGAATGCCCAATGCTGTAAAATAGGGTAACCATTGCCATCGCTCGATTTAACTACCAGCAACATGGCCGTCGATCGAATCGTTCATCGCGTGCCACAGATCAAGAAACCTTTTTTGGAACGCAATGAACGATTCGATCGACCGCCATCTTGCTGGTAGTTAAATCGAACAATGGCAACGGCTACCCTTTTTTCGGCCTTGGGAAACAGTTGGGGTTTAACCCTTTGAGGCGCAACCCTTTCCCAATGCTGAAAAAAAGGGTCTCCACAGCCAGCTGCGTGAAAAAAGGGTCTCTAGATCTGTGGCACGCGATGAACGTTTCGATCGACAGCCAGCTGTCGTCAAAAATGGGTCTCTAGATCTGTGGCATGCGATGAACGTTTCGATCGTCCGCCCTCTTGCTGGTCGTTAAGTCGAGCGATGGCAACGGCTGCCCTTTTTTCGGCATTGGGCAATCTATCCAGCCGTTCTCGCATTCTTCCATTTTTCAGCCGATGTCAGTGCTGTTAAAAATAATCGTGGCCATTTTTTTACGGGAAATGACGTGCTTAAAAAGTAAAGGATTCTCGTGGAGCTCTGTCACCCGCAACTATTTTTATAGAAATCCAATCTATTCTCCATGACTGGCAACAGTCAAAACGTTAGAGTTTGGTGTTCCTAGAGCGGGAACACTGCGCGTTAAAACTGTTAAAGAATTGAAACCAATTTTCCTGGATGTTTGCTGATGTTCTTATATCTCCCTTTCCCTTTCAGGTGCGTCCACGTGACGGACATCGGCGTGGGTTACCTTTCCACCATGGTGAGCCTCCGCGTCCTGTACCTCCGTTGGTGTTCTCAGATAAGAGACTTCGGCCTCCAGCACCTTTGTAGCATGAGGAACCTGCAAGTGCTGTCACTCGCGGGTAAGCCTCCATTCATTCACTTCACGAAAATCGGAATCGTTGTGTACAGTCAGTCGCACGCATAAATTTATAGATGAGCTCTTGGGAAAAATTCCCTTTTCCATTTTATGTATGATTTACCTTAACACTTTAACGCGCAGTGTTCCCGCTCTGGGAACACCAAACTCGGACGTTTTGACTGTTGCCGGTCACGTAGAATAGATTTGATTTCTATAAAAGTAGTGGTGGGTGACATAGCTTCCACGAGACTCCTTTACTTTTTAGCACGTCATTTCCCGTAAAAAAAAGGGTCACGATTATTTTTAACAACACTGACATCTGCTGAAAAATAGAAGAATGCGAGAACAGCTGGAGAGTTTGCCCAATGCTGAAAAAAGGTCAGCCGTTGCCATCACTCGACTTAACGACCAGCAAGATGGCGGACGATCGAAACGTTCATCGCGTGTCACAGATCTAGAGACCCTTTTTTGACGCAGCTGGCTGTGCCAAGATGGCGGACGATCGAAACGTTCATCGCTCGTCACAGATCTAGAGACCCTTTTTGACGCAGCTGGCTGTGCCGGCACAGCCAGCTGCGTCAAAAAAGGGTCTCTAGATCTGTGACACGCGATGTACGTTTCGATCGTCCGCCATCTTGCTAGTAGTTAAGTCGAATGATGGCAACGGCTGCCCTTTTTTCAGCATTGGGAAAGGGTTACGCCTCAAAGGGTTATATTGAAACTGCCGCACAGCCAGCTGTCGTCAAAAACAAAGCAGCGGTCGAAAATCTTGTCGTCAAAAATCTTGTTGGTCGAGCGATGGCAACGGCTGCCCTTTTTTCAGCATTGAGAAAGGGTTGCACCTCAAAGGGTTAAAAAACAGTTGAAAAAAATTCAGTCAAAGTCCCACTTTTGCCCAGCCGACTTGTCTCGTTTCCCAAACGGGTACCGAACGTAAAGCGGCGCGGAGCATGGTCTGTGCTTGGGAAGGTGGCAACCTCTCTCGGCTGGATCGATGTGGGACCACGCACGTAAAATCTGTTCTGGCTTTAGCGACCCCCATAATCAAAAAATACCTCTGGGGTGCCTATATCCGAGTAATAGGTCTCTCATTCTGAATATGTTCAAAATTAGAAAAACATTCATAGAGGCTAAAATGGGCCTGCCTACTAGGAACCCTCCATAAGGTTCTCCATCCCTTGTAGTGGTCAAGCTAGTAGTCGGCAGCTGATCCGACCATTAGGGGAGGGGGGAAAGTCAGTCAAATGATTTTAAGTTTCTTCCACAAATGTTCAAGGTATGCCAGTAATTTATATATCAGATAAAGAAGGGAGTTTTTCCAAGTGCTCACATATTTATGCAGGTGGCTGTATAAACACGATATGTCTTTTTTTTTTCCCTTTTGTGTTGTACAGCTGTTTAGGGAAAAAAAAAGTCAACCCTACACTGGCGGATACAGAAGTTTCAGGGGGCGGGGAGGGGGGGGGAGTAAGTATAACGAAACATATTATCAGAGATGGATCACTCTCTCTGGTTTCTTACTTGTGCATTTTTAATCTAGAGGTCGTGCTTCATCTGTTCGTCCTCATCATTAGAAAGGCCCATAGACTTGCGTCCATAGGCCTTAATGTACAAGAATTCTTTTTTGCAGCCATGTGAACAAACTATTTTCTATGCATCGGTTAAAATCAGTACAATACATGTGACGGCCACCTGTAATATACATACATAATTTTTCCTCAGTCAATCGAATGACTGTTTAGACGCTGGCGCACTCTCAAGAATTTGCATCCATAGTCCATAATGTAAAAGAAAGAGTAACGAGTAGTCACTAAAGTAACGAGTAACGAATGCGTAGTAACGGGTAATGAGTTTCAAAGCAACGAATACGGGTACTAATTATTTTGTTTCTGTTACAATACTACAAGGTAACCGAACTGAACAACAGGTTGCAATCCAAGAGATGGTCTACAGAAACGCGCCAATTTAGCAGTTTGTTGATAACCGCCAAGCAATGGGCTTAAGCACATTTTCACGTTATTAAAGATTACCAAATGAAGCTTTCAATAGGAAACACTGTTCCAAAAATATTTAGTGAATATTTACATTATCAGATGCCCTGCTACCTTATATTCTTTCATAAACTGAATATTGTTGTAAACTCATGCAATATCAACCAAAAGAAACTGTCACCACCTGTCTGTAGGCCGCCTAGGCAATTATCATTAGATACGGCTGTGCGTGAAAACGAAAAAATATTGGGTTTTTCAATTAGAAACGAAACTTCGTGTTTTTATTTGTTTGTTTGGGTTTTGTATTTTTCGTCAACTCCAATTTTTCTGTATTTAATTACTTTTAAAACATAATATGTTCTTAAACTTACCTGAGGTTTGTACTTTCCTGAGCAAAGTCGCTGCAAAGCAGAACTCCTGTGTAGTTATTTTATCAAAACTGTTGACTAACTGTCCGAACTGACTGTTGACCAGAGATAAACTGAATCAGTATAAACTGGTGTGAAATTTTATTCGAGAAGTTGATAACGCGATCAGAAATAAACAGTTCTTTCAGAAAATCAGAGTTTACGAAAAACGTTATGAAGTCCGTAGTTTTTTTTTCTGTATAAAATACAATTCCATATTGCTTTCTTTATTCGGGCACTGGTAAGTGTTAAGATACAGTAATAAAAAAATGTAGATAATAAAAGAATGTCATTTGTGAATTTACCTACAGAGCTTGGTTTTGCCATACAGGTTGATTCAAAATTAGTGCGACCCATTTTAAAAGCATATAACTATTTATGGTAAATTTTAATCGCTTTACCACCAGTTTTATTTTAAAAATGCAACGTTTAAATTACCAATTGAACTATTTTTATTAGTGGGAGTCAATTATGACTCCGAAATTAGATCCTCAAACCCGAAACGAAATTTTAAAGCTTTTGAAGGATGGTTTCTCAAATTCATGTTATAAATAAAGCATTTCAAAGATCAGCAAAAGACATTTTTCTGATGGATTACTATCTAAACTTCGAAAAAGAAATAAAATTTGGCTGGCAATTAAAAGCTCCAGGGGGAAAATGTGGACGAAAAAAAGTCCTTGGTGAAAAGAAAAAAAGAAGCCGAAAAGACTTATCGCTGTAGAAAGTCCTCTGACTCAAAAAACTTTAGCAAAGAAACTACAGGTATCGCAATCGACAATTTGTCGTCAGTTAAAGAAAATTGCCTATAAAGAAGTGAAGAAACCAGTCTGTCATCAAATGTCTGCAAAGACCATAGAAAAACGAAGAAAACGTTCTTGGCCTCTGTATTTAATGTTACGCAAAGGTAGATACAAAACATGGATAACTTCGGAGGAAGCATTGTTTCATCTGTCATCCACAACTGGCAAAACGAAGATACAATATATTTCACACGAACAGCGTCGCAAAGACGCAGCTGTTTAAGCAAAAGGCAAGTTGGCCGTCAAGTGTTATGATATGTATGGGAATGCCCTTTCAAGGCTTAACAAAACCATTTTTCCTAGAAACAAAGGCTAAAATTGATGCTAAATACTGTCAGAATAAAGTTTTATGGCATATGAGGATAAACTTCTCTACCCTCAAGGAAGCTTTGTTTTTCACGAAGATTCTGCACTAATTTATACTGCAAAATCAACTATAAAATGGCTGAAAGATTAAAAAAAAAAATAATTTTCTTCCTCCTGAGAAATGGGTATTATTCTCCCCAGACTGTGCTCCTTGTGATTATTTTCTATGCTTATACTTAAAAAAACAATTAAATAGACGAAAAGTAAGAACATTTCGGGGTTAAAAAAGCAATCAAAGAGGAATTTCGGAAAATACCCCCAAAAATGGTCGGAAAAGCTCTTTTGGCTTGGCCTAAACGTTTACGTAAAGTACATTATGCTAAAGAAAACCGCATTGAAAATTTCTTGTGATTTAATAAAACTTTATGATGCTCTGAAATTGATCGCATTATTTTTGAATCAACCTGTACGCCCAAAGTATGCCCCGTTCACGGGCAGCACAAAACGGGTGACAACACAGGTAGTCCAAAATGCAGGCACTGTTTTCATTCTATCGATTATGTAATACTTTTATACTGTCATATTACAGAAAAATTATTTCATAAGCTTTATAATTATAAAAAGGTCCTGATGAATGCACGCAAAACTTAGTTAGAAGATTGACATATACATCCATTTTATGGAAGTAAAATAGGATCTTTTCCATTAGTTTCTTTTTTCTTGGGGAGGAGGCGGTCCCCCCCCCCCCTAGTTTAATCCGCCCTTGATAGGCTGTAATATATAAGAACTCTTTTTTGCAGCCCTCTGGAAAATCTATTAGTTCTACATTCACCAAAATCTATGGAGGTCATGAAACTATGACGATATGATGTATGTATCCAATTTGCGATCAATCAAATGCACCGTTTAAAAGCTAGCGCACTTTCGTCCATAAGCAGTAATGTATAAGAACTCTTTCTGTTTTTAATTTAAAAAAAAGCCCTGTGTGAAAAAAAGCATACGCGTTATACACGCCAAAAACAATACCGATCGTACGATGGTGATCTATAGTATATATACTAAACTTGAACTCAGTGGAATGCATCGTTTAGAAGCTATCGTGTTCCCTCACATCCATACAAACATACATGCATCACCTAAAAACTGCATAAATTAATTCAGATTATCTCAAAACGTGTAAATACATAGAAATCTCAAAGTCGAATTTTTTCATGATTACAATATTTTCCTTACATGGTAAATGTTCGGAAAGAAAGAAAAAAAAAATTGAGTGACTCTTTTCCAGTTTTCGAACACTTGATCGTTATGAAATGTTTAAATAAATTAGAATCTACGAATAATTCAGCAAAACACAAAAGTGAAAATTTATAATGTGGTATTTGAATATTTTTCCCCAAATTCGTATCTTATTATGTCAATAATTTAGTAAATAACATTGAAAATAATAATAATAATAATAATTTGGTACATTCACCAATCAACTATGCGATTGTCTGGAGGATTTTTAAGTAGGGAAAAGTGGGATCTAATGGTAGCATTTAAAAATATCGATTAATTTTAAATGAAATCAACAAATTTCTGTACCGATTTTTTATGCATAATAGGGGAACTATTTCCTAAATTTAATTTGCACTGCCCTCAAATGCATCCCCCAGGCTACGGATCTGAGAAATATTATTATTTATTTCTTTTTTTGGTTTGCTGTGAAAGGATTTACATATATTAGTATAGATTTTTTATTTATATCTTACTTTGTTACAAGACTGTGTACTTTAAATATGCTCAATGACCTCTTTTCCTGTGCTTTGCTGCAGGTTGTCCGCTGCTGACGTCGAATGGTCTGTCCTCGCTAGTACAGCTGCGAGATCTACGCGAACTGGAACTGACAAACTGTGCTGGCGCATCGGAAGAACTCTTTGAATACCTGCATGTACACTTACCGATGTGCCTAGTCATCGAATGAACAGTCAACACTTCCCGTCCCATGGATATTAACGAGGACACTAAACTGAAATCAACTCCACTGTAGTGGGGATATAGACAGAAAAAGAAAATGCTTCGAGACTGACAGTGTATGTTCTTTTGAAGACAACGAGAGCGTTGTTAACTAAATCTCGGTGTTTTCATTGCTCACTCAACTGACTTCTGGCTGGAAATTTTCTTTCGCAAAGATCCAGCGAGAATGTAATCTACAGAACACCTTGGCAATGGCTTCCATAATGCATCGCGCACCAGCGCGCGCTAAGAAAAAAAACAAAATAGAAGCTTGACAATTTAAAGAAAAAAAAGTTTTATTTATGTAATAAAAATGCTGTCGGGGTATAAAACCGTGTTGCGAAAATGTAGGACAAAGAAAACAGCAAGTGATGAAAAATAAAGCCGGGAGTGTGAGGAACAAGGATAAACATGCATCCTTGCCGAAAATCGGAATCTTTTTTTTCCTGCCAACTTTATACATGAAATCATGTTCGAACGCCCCTTTAAGCTTTGGAAATCGCTTGTACGCATGAGCCTACATTTCATAAAATGCAATCAAATTCCCAATTTCTGCACTTTTAGAGATTATTTGCGAATGAAAATAAAGAAAAGAAAAAAAAAAAAAGAGAATTTCTATTTACCAGTTTCTTAATATTTCTACATTGTATGTCTACTTCATATTTGAATGTAATAAAGTCTTTACTTTTATTATAAATCCTTCAATGATACCAATATTTTCGTCTTTGAAACTATTATAAAGGTTCTTCTATTATTTGTCATTTAGGATCTTGAAACAATCAGAATGAAAGTATAATACATTCGTTTCGTCTCCCGTTTCCACCAAATTTGCCCTTTCGTCAGAGATAAGGGGGAGGAGGTGGGGTTTAAATACCTCTGTTTTGGATATACTTATAATCCATGTTGTCACATCGAAAACTTTCAAAATAATACTTCATTTAGATTATGGTTGAGATAATTTGTTAATAACTATTCCGTTAGGCAAATACGTTTGTTGTCATATTAGTTTCTACACGGTAATGAGCGTGATTTGTAATGATCTTTGAACATCAATGAACGTAAAGCGACTTCAGTATTGCTAAAATTTAGCTAAAAAATTATGATTTAGAATGCACTAACTTCAAATTAAAAATGCATTGTATGACATTAATAAAGACAAAAATGCGTTATAGCTTGTATTACAGTGAAATTTATTCAAAAAGTGTTGTTTTTTTGTTTTGTTTTTTGCCGTCTGAAAGTATGTTCTAATAACAATTTGTGTTTATTATTTAAATAAATATTTCAATAAATGTTCTCTATTTTTAAAAGTTTATTTTATGTTGTAAACGTAAGGCAGAGCAATAAAATTTTAAAAGGAACTTTATGTGTTGTTGTTTCTTTTTAACCAAGGTAAAGCAAATATTTTAATTAATTAGAAAGACAAATGATATAGAACACATCTATTATATGACACTTTCCCGCGCAGTCTTATTTATAGTACATAACATATTCTACCACATAATTAGCTAATGGTCCGAAGACGGCGAACGTGGTTCTTGTGTTTCCCTCGAAAATTCCGCCAAAAGTCACTAAGTTTGGCGACTTTTGGCGATAGATCGCCAAATGGGGAACCAGAAAGAACTTTCCAAAACTAAAGCCAGCTTGGCGATATTTTCAATATTTAGCGAGAAATCGGAAAATTCTTGTGGCGACTTTAAGATTGGACGAATTCAATGGATATTTTAAAGCTTCATAACTTAATCCGTTTACGTGCAACAAAATAGCAAAGTTTGATTATCGTAGCATATGGAACATTAATGTTAGACTGTTAAACCTTAGAAGAGGAAATTCTTCATTATCTGTGTCCACTCGGTATTGATCATTGTACCAGAGGAATATTTATTCTTTTATTAATTGTTTGGAATAGTGCATGAAATACATATTATTATTCCCGATTGTTTTGAATACGAGCATAGCAGCTAAGTACTGAGAGTGTCATAAATTTCAAATTCAAAATTATGGCATTCCTTTTTCAAAGTACAGTATTTTTTATTGTTTTTACGTACAAACAAAAGCTTCCTTAAATAATACAATAGCACCTGGCTAACGAACCATGCTCGGTATCTACAAATTCCTTAAGTGTAAAATAATGGGTACGTAAATGCCGTTATACAATGTTTGCAACGTAGCTGTACACACCAAATTTCGAATTCTTTTATGAAATTCTTTGGAATGTGGGTGGCATCGAAGAAACAACCGCACCAATTCATTAGGAAATTCGGAATGACCTACATCAATCTTCAGTCCCCAAAGTGATTTCTGTTAATTGGAGATTTTACTCTTTCTTCAGGAAAGTCAAAGCTCCACGGTGAATGCAAGCCTTGTTAAAACGTTGGAAACTATAATAGTAAGTATCCACATTTGTGGCAGCTTTGTAGATACTTAAGACTGTTTACCCGAAGTATTTGTCGACATCTAGCTGTTCGATGTCGTTCTCCTTCCAAATACTGATCACCCGTGTCATCTGCTTGTGTTTGAGCTGCACGTTCACACATTTGGGACAAGCGCTGCTGTCGGTGATCACGTTTCCACAGCTCGCTTTTTAGCTACACTGTCTTTGTCGTGTAATACATTTATGATAATTCTTTACGATTGAATTTGTAAATTTCTCCATAGTGCTTCAATTTAAACATAAAATACTTATTTTTTCTAATTCAAAGAAAATGCATCTTAAATAAATTCTATCAACGTAAATTCAATCTTCTTACATAAATATAGATGCTTTAAAGGTATAATCTTACATAAATATGCTTTAAACATAATTTTTTTTTATAAACTCATGCTTAAGAAAAGAAAAAGTGTAACGCAATTTAAATTATTAGAATAAAAGCACACTTCGAAATTATATAAAATAAACCACAGAATAGATAAAAAATATTATTGTACAATAACTTTATAAAAACTTTAACAATTACTTAAACGCTAACAGTAATAGAACAAATGGATGGACTGAAAAAAACAACTTCCTCAAAGAATCAAACCTCGAATGAAACAACATCTATGATTCCTAATAGTAGGGGAGCCCGTGATGCTAATTGGGTAGTTACTCGAGCGTCGTCAGGACCTATTAGATTTTGTAGTTTAGATAATAAGAAAAATAAAAAGTTACATAATGTTTCCTTTCAGTGGTGGGGGAAGCGTATACGGACCATCAAAGATGTAAAAAAAAAAAAAAACAGTTACATGGAGATACTCGAGCGCGTCAGATATTGATAGTTTAGATGCTCCAGCGTGTCTTTGATACCAAAGGTATGTTCATCTGCCGACTTGCGTGGTGGGGGTGGCCATCCGGAAGGGCAGAAAATAGAAAAAAAATGTATTTTGTCGAGCGCGTCAGATATTCAGAGGGGATGTTAAGTGAACCCTAAAAATGCTCCCATTCAAAAGACTGACGTTTCGGAAGTGACGCAAGCTCGTAGGGAATTTTTGAAAATGCAAAAAAAAAAATCGCCATATTGAAATACTCGAGCGTGTCAGATTTTGATACAGAAGGTTTAGCTTGACGTTCCAGTCATGGTAGCCTAAAATCAGACGATTATTTTGAGGGGTATCATTAATCTGACGGCTAGAAAAAAATTATGAATTTTTTTTTCAATGTCCATAAAATGTGACGAATAAAAGAACGTAAAATTATTTAAATACTAGCTGCGTGCCCGTTCTTCGCACGGTAGGAAACGAAAAATTTCCTCACATGTGTAATTCGAATTAATTCCAGTGATGTGGAATCTAGAAAAAGCAAAATTATTTCACTCTTGACTTAAAATTTGCGTCAGATATGTAATAACCTGAGATCATTGCAATATAATGACACACACAAAAAAAAAAAAACTATGTCAGCGTCATTCAGTATCAAAAAAATGCAAATGGACCATTTGCAGTGAACTTCTCACTTTCAAAATGTCTTATTTCCTCAGACATGCTGTCTTTTAGGTTCACGTTTTAGCGTTAAATACCTCAGACACTACATGAAATGGACATTTTTTTTTTAAATACTTCACCCTCTCTTGCAACCCTTTACAAAAAGAAAAGAGATAAGACTGCGCTATTTATAAAGGCTTTAAAATTGTTTTTCTCAGTTTAATTTTTCTTCTCGCAAATAAATCCAGTATTTATAAAAGGAAATCGAGCCAAGCAAAGAAATCGTCTGCTCGCGGGACCCGTTTTTATTTATTTTTTTCAACTGGCAATTTTAATCATTGTTACTGTATCCATGACAACCAAACCGCAAGATATCAAACCGAAACTCATAAGCAGGTGCTACTGAAATGAAAATCCTTCTTTACTTAAAAATTCGTAAAAATTCTCCTAATTTATATTTTTCCTCCGTTCTTCTTTTAAAAGTGGGCGAATTGTGTGCTCCGTCTTTTGCCCAAATATAAAAAAGTTATGACAGATAGAATTCAAGATGCAGCAGTTTTAAAAATATTTTACGAAAGTCAGCGTCAAATTTAATTTTATTTGAAAAATTCCCCAAAATCTGCAAAGTATGTTACACAGTCCGAACAAACAGTTTTTAAAAGAAAATTTTCTCCTCTATACGATGATGTAAATATCGTTTTCTTGCGAGTGCAATTACCGGCGTTATTATGTATTACGCAAGAAAAATCGCTAAAAATCGGACAAAACATAAAATAAAACATTTTCTAATTCGAATTTCGAAAAAATCGCTTCGAGGTGTGTCGAGACCCGTCTTGGAGAATTTCCGTACAAAATTTGGTAGGTCTACGATCACCCGTTTCGGAGCTACGCGAGACACACACAGACAAACGGACAGTTTACACTCTGTTTTATTTATATAGATTTACACTTTAATTTATTTTGAAAATATTATAAAAATAAAATACATCTGTTGAAAAAATTATTTTCAATCTTCGTCGTCATCCGAAGAATTATCATACTCCAAATCTAATAATTCAATTGGACCTTCAATATTGTCTGCAGTTTTCGTATCGTTAGGAAATCGTTATAACCGTTAACACAATTTTATTGATTTCATTAATAACATGTTATCAAAGTATTAAAAAGAAATATACCTAAATCTGAAGTTTCGTCAATAACTGGTGTTATGACATCTTCGTATGCATCAGGTAACTGATTGCCAACAAACCAAGTCATTTGAAATTTTCCATCAACATTTGTCCACCCGTAATCTGTAGGTGACATGTCAATCATAGTTTTATTGTGTGCATTTCTCCATAAGCACGCAATATACTTCATTCGCAATAAGTGCTGCTGTAGCTCAGATTGGCAAGGAGGCAAGCAACAAGCATCGTATTTACGGACGTTCAGTGAGAAAGGCTGCGACGTATCTGACACTTTGTAGGTCTTTGTAGGTCTTTAAAGATTTCTATTCTTGCAAGGTTGACATCAGCTAATTTTTTCAAACCATACAAGTGGCAGATAAAAGATTGTAAAATGTCAAAAGAATCTTCTATATTATGATCCTCTGACCCTACATCGGCAAATGTCTTCTGAAAAACATTTGAACCCATACAAATTTGCAGAGGTTTTTTTTTTTTTTTGCCTCTTCTGTAAAGTGCCGGATTGTAATCGCATCCTGTTAGCGCGTGAAGAGCTGGTAGCGCTAGCGAAATTATTGGGCCGAGCTTAGCATAAAGAGCAGATACGTCAATATAACGGCGTGCATTGTGAACTCCAAGATCCATCCATATTTTAACCGATGCTTGGAGATGTCCCATATTGACCAACATGATGACAATAATATCTGTGTCTGAAGTTCTGATTGTAACTGTAGAATCTTCTTTTATTTGACTAGCCAAAAATACAACTTTTGTATCTGCTTCTTCATGATCAGGACACGAGAATTCAGGTCGATTGTTCAGGTAACTTTACTATCGGTAACTGAAAATACACAACACATATCATGATTAAGATGAATTGTTTCGTTACTAATAATAGTAGCCATCTCCTGATCAGCTCAATGATGAATTAAAAACTTGACAAAAGCTTCTTTGAATTTGATATTTCTTAATTCTTTCTGAAAATTTGCTGTTCTTGTTTATTGAGGACCAAAGATGTAGAACTCCTTGTCATCTACATTAACTCGAAGAGCGTGCTTGTTATCTTTGATCGAGTTATTGTTGCACGCTCTAATCTTCATTGACGATCTTTATTGCTTTGGTTCGTATTTTTATTGCTTTGGATCGTATAATTATTACTTCGGCTTGTGGAAATCGGCAGATTATATTTTTTTCGTGATTCTTGCATCATTTCCTTCAAAATAACAAAAATTCGACCGCGCTCGAGAATGTCACGACAACGTTTTTTTTTTTTTTTTGCAATTTGGTAACCCTCCCACTCCCTTACGTTACATTCAAATCGTCAGATTTTCTGAATGTACACTTTTTAACTAGTAATTAACCTACCTTATCTTAATCTGACGCGCTTCAGTATTTCTGACGATCAATTTTTTTTTACTAATCTGATGAGCTGCCCTAGACGCACGTCCCTACATACAGGACTTATATATGGTGGAGGTACTCAACATGATGCAAGAACCCCCCCCCCTATGTTCATCTGACGCGCTCGAGTAAATCCCCAAAAACACCATGGGCTCCCCTACTATAATGACAACAACACATGAGCCTCGAATGAATCAAAAATATATCATATCCTACTATATTGTTAGGCAGATCCCTCACTCACTCACTCTGTCACAATTCCGCTTCAACCACACAAAAACAAAAATTTTACCGTCATTAATCCTAAAAAGGTAAAGTTCGCATCGTTGGTGAGCTCCGCCTGAAAATTTTCATAATTATGTAAAAAAAATCTGCGATACTTTAAAATTGGAAAATCCACCCGTTTCCTGATTTTTAAACAATTTTTCACTATTTTCAGCTCCATTTTATTTCCGAGAGTAAAAAAAAAAACTTATTTGCGTGCCAAAATTAGGTGTTGCAAGTGACACTGACGTCATACTAAAGTCACGGATGTCAGGCTTTGAAGGGAAAATTACGATTTCAATTCGCTTAAAACAGTTTGTTTAAATTACCCAGTTCAACTTTTTTCCAAAAATAAAATGGTTTTCTAAGCATTAAATATGAAACAAATAGAACTTTAACATACTTGCTCTTTAAAAATAATCGAAGTTTTCATGCAATTCTACATATCTTTCATTTTATTTCCTTCGCATGTGGACGTCATTTTCACGTCATTGTTTGCTGTTTTGCTGGCAGATTATCTAGAGCTGTATATAAGCGCTAACGTATGTGCTGCTCCGGACATAAGCAAGAGCGTGTGTCCGCCGCATATTTGCGTCACCCCACTGTGTTAATCAATCTTCTGGTGTCAGATTTTTTAAAGCATTTTTTACCATGGAGATTCTCATCTTGAAATATTGATCATTGATCAGTGGCGAACGCAAGATTTTCTCTTGGAGGGGGTCAAACACCACCCAGGTAGTTACCACCTTTTAAAATCACTTTAATATATTTCCATGTTTTGGAATCTTGTTTTAATTTATTTATCATATCTGCTAAAAAATATGAATTTGGTAAAGTCACATTAAACTGTTAAAAAATACATCATCTTGATTTAACGAAGCAAAGTTTATAACTCTTTTGGAGGAGGTCCAGACCCCCTGGACCCCTCCCTTGTGTACGCCACTGTCACTGATTCATAAAAAAATGCTCAATTATGTGCAAGCATAAGTTGTCACGTCATGAAAAACTATTGTAGATGGCAAACACCAAAGTTGTTCCGAGGGTTATACATAATAACAAATTTTGTAAAGTTTAATCTTGGTACAGTTTGGATATTTGCCACCCAGTGAGATGAAATATTACTAAATACGGCAACCCAGAATTTTCTTAAATATTAAATTTGACACTATGCAACTACAGTAGATTCCCTATAACACGGTAGATACGTTCTGTGTTACAGGAATCCGTGTTGTACACCGTCCAAAAAAAGTATTCGAGTGAGATAAATTTCCTACGTTGGTTTCGTATATTAAAAATTATTTATCATAGAATATGAATAAGGCTATGTATAAATATGACTTTCCATATTTCCGTCAAGTTGTACACCCTCCAAAAAAAAGTATTCGAGCAAGAGAGAAATTTCCTATTTTAGATTTGCGAATAATAATTGAGTTTTTGAAAAACGTACAACTTGATAGAAATATGGAAAGTCATATTTATACATAGCCTAATTCATATTCTATGATAAATAATTTTTAATATACGAAACCAACGTAGGAAATTTCTCTCTTGCTCGAATACTTTTTTTGGAGGGTGTACGTTTTACAAAAACTCAATTATTATTCGCAAATCTAAAATAGAAAATTTATCTCTTATTCGAATACTTTTTTTGGAGGGTGTACGGGTTCTGCGCTATATTCCACCTGGAGTTCACACTGCGCCGTATAATCGCGAAAAAACTTATTTGCACTCCGTAGAAATACAATTATGTTTGGTGTTGCCATTCAAAAGTTATGTTAATTACAGGAGCTAAAGCGTCATAATAATTTATCTCGTTTTTCAGGAACTACATACTCGTTTTACAAGCTGTTCGTGTTACAGGAAAATGATCGCAATTTTTTCGGCGTGTTTTACGAATTCGTGTTGTAAACTCGTGTTATGAAGGGGTCTACTGTAATCTGTTAAAAATATAATATGAAATTACTTATTTATGTAATACGAATTGACCGCGAGATCAACGTCAGTTTTATGTAACAAGTGTGAACTTGCATTAAGAGTTGAGTAAGGATAATAAACTTTATCGCAGAAGTCACGAACGTTTTCATTTGTAAAAGCCACATGAT
The DNA here is from genome assembly GCA_038373885.1 of Cheiracanthium punctorium. NCBI lineage: Eukaryota > Metazoa > Arthropoda > Arachnida > Araneae > Cheiracanthiidae > Cheiracanthium > Cheiracanthium punctorium. The sequence continues at coordinate 189,018 of JAWZYV010008794.1, read as the reverse complement.
TTTCACGGAAACAGTGTGCATTTTTGGCTTTTAACGTACGTGGTGCATCGATTGTTTCTTGTAGGTTTTGTTAATTTAGGTAAAATTCAATAAAATCATCTGCAACATAACGGCGCTAATGCATTGTCCATGCTTTACGAAATGCAAGGTAAAATAAAATAGTCAACATCATGCAGTGCTATTTATAAGGTATATATTAATGCTGTAAATTTAAAAAAAAAAAAAAAAAAAAAAAAAAAAAAACAGAATTATATGATGTAGAAATCCGGCATTTTGAAAGAGAAAAGTTTCGTCTGCATACCTAAAGATCCTTCTTTTCTCGCATATCTCAAAAACTATTAGGCTTAGAATGTTGAAACTTTATATTTAGGATTTTTGTAACATCTGCTTATGCAGATCCCCTTTCGGTTCCATTCGACTGGATAGTTTATCTACAGGACCGCCCAAAAGATTCGAAATACATTACGCTCTATGGGCCGAAATTCATTAAAGCGTTTTTTAAAAGTATTGGGCTATTTTAAACCACTCAGAAGTGATATATGCTGTTAAGAGTTACAAAATGAATTTCTTCATTTAAAAAAGTATCTTTATCATTTATAGTTCTGCTACAGGAACACTTCAAAGATTTCCAATACATTACGGTCAATGGCAATTTTAGGGGCATTCATCCCTTTCAAGCACAATACCGTCCTACCATATAAGTTAGGTAATGGTCCGACCACGGTCACATGCCTCCCTCAAAAACTACACCAAAATTCGCCAAGCTTGGCGAGTTTTGGTGCACGAGTGTATGTATTTAACTCTCAAAAACTATCAGTCGTAGAATGTTGAAATTTCATATATAAGATTGTTGTAGCATCAAGTTGTGCACCTCGATTTTTGGTTCCAATCTACTATTTACAGGACCACCGAAAAGAACTTTAATACTTTAATGTCTATGGGCATCTTCAATATAATAAAACTGTAGACAGTCATTGTTTGGTCCGTGCCCAAAATCTCGCCGTCTGCCGTCGACCTTGGCTAGTTTTACCAAAATATCGCCAAATTTGGCGATAGTCAGTCATTTGGTCCATCTCCAAAATATAGCGATTTTCCATCGTCCTTGGCGAGTTTTGACGAAATATCGCAAAATTTGGCGATAGTGAATCATTGTTTGGTCCATGCTTAAAAGCTCGCCATATGTCGACGATCTTGCCGAGTTTCGCTGAAATATCGCCAAATTTGGCGCCAAAAATTATTTTGTATTTTGCATAACTCTAAAACTTTAACCCGTTGAATTTTGAACTTTTGTATGTAGAACTTTTGTAATATCTAACAGTTTTCAATATCTTTTTTGACTGCAATCGAGTGGGAATTTATTTAAAGGGTCAGCCAAATGATTTTAAATACATTAAGTTGTATGGATGCATTCAGTTCATTGAAAGTCTGTGGCCAATGGCAATGACTACTTTGGCTATCCCCAAAATCTCGCAATCTCAAGCTTGTCGGCTTTTGGTGAAATATCGCTAAATAAAGTGTCAGAAGGAAATCTTTCAAACTGAACTCAACTTGGCGATATCGAAATATTTGGCTAGAAATCGCTAAACCTTACTATTACTGATATTTTATCTCTTTCAAACCAAATAAGTTTAGATGAAGTGCGCAGAAAATATTTTTGATTTAATAGACGTGCAAGGAAGAGGAAGTCATGTGTTGTCCACATCAGATTTTTTATCTATTGTATGTATGCCCAAGGATTGCGTCTAGTGGTTCTTACTGCACTTGAAATAAAAAATAATTAGTTTATAATATAGGGATTTTATTAATTCTAAAAATTAATTTTGTTAAAAGTTTAATTGTATTTTCCTAAAGCTATCCAAATACAGGGGGGGGAATCAAATAGAAAATAAACATGTAAAAATGAAAATAAACAAATAATTATAATAAATTTGTATTTTAAATATTAATTTGTTTGATATTAAAAATTATGTTTCAATTTGTTTATAACTATTTTCTGGGGATCTATAAATTCATTTTGTTTAAAATTTTATATTATAATTTCTAAAAGCGATGCAATGCAAATACGGGAAAAAATTCCAGGGAAAACAATTTATTTTCCATCCACCAGATGGCGATACCAAAAGAATAACTGATTCAATACAAGAGCTTGAGATGAGCGTACAAAATTCAATAAATAAAAGTATCTAATACTATTTTTGTCAAGATTTCGGGCTAAAACCTCCTGTAGTATTAGTAAGTTAACTTTTATAGTAAATCTCGTTCCTTAGTTGGCTATATTTATTCACATTACTCTTGGAATGTTAAATCACGCTCGCTTGTCCGCCATCTTAGTAATGAATAACGTTTACCGTAATCAGCATCCAGTAAACTTGAGAAATATCGGGCTACGCTAACCTCCGGTAAATGTGAGCATGCGCAATATGGTCGAAAACAAATTTAGCGGCTAGCGTTACCATTAGCGGAGGAAGAAATGTAGCGCAAAATCTCCTTATTGTATTGATATTATTTGATTTTAACGAAGAATAAATGAAAATAACAGTCAAGAGAGTGGCCAGTGGAGCACCCAGGATTTTAGTTTAGGAGGACTGAGGCTACAAATACTGCTGAACTCGGTTGTAGTGACCTTGATTATAGTAATATCAACGTAAATCGTTGTAGTCATGAATCATTTTGTCTGATCTTTTCAATGCCGTTGTAAAAGAGTTTAACTGTATTTCACACACTAACTGTAAGGATTCATTTAAAAACGAACGTCTTTTTTTCTTCTTCTTCTGCTTGTTTTCTTTTCATAAAATATATTTTAAAAATAACTTGACGACTAGTTTTAAAAAATAAAATATTTTAATTCATTATTGACAATTTTTGATTTTTTTAAATGGGCGGGCACTTGCTCATCTCGCAATCACGCTACTAACGCCTGAATCACTGACCATTTTATTACGGGAGCACCTAATGAGCTGGCCGGCTAGAGTAATCCCCTGTTCTAAATTCTCATTATTTTCGATTTTTAAAGCTTTACAGATCTAACTCTCCAGCTTTGGCGGGGGGTTTAGCCCCCGTAGCCCCCTCCGTGGGTACGCCCATACATGAGACTAAGTAAATATTATGAAAATATTGCCCATATAGTAAAATTTTAAAAAAGCTTAATTTTACAATAAATATGGACTCCTGACTATTTGTAAGGAACAAATCCCAACCAAAATGAACAAAAAGACCGATTTCGAAAGAAATCCAGAACACACCAAGGAAAACAAACGATTTCGCAATGAGCCCGGAACAAAATAGGCCCGTTTACATGGGAAAATGGAAAATCCCGGTAAAAGCAGAGTATAGGGAAAAACGCGCAATGCATCATGGGAAACCGAGGTCATCTCATCTCTGCATTCACCTTCACTGGAATCTTTCTACCCCGCATTTTTTCGCTACGTAGGGGATGCGGGGTAGAAAGCAGCGAAAGTTCCGGCATTGACTCCGCATTTTCGTCCATGTAAACGGGCCCAATGAAAAAAAAAATCAGACAGAATCGGGGCCATCGTGATTCTACCGGGCCTGCTTGTGCATTCCAATGAATCATCCCTTAAATACGTCATCCAAAGTCCGGTAGTATCATGATGGCCCCGACAGAATCCGTTCTCCGAATAAATCTGGAATGAATCCAGATGCGAAACGAATACCCTTAGATAATACGGACTTGTTTCGGACACGTTTACCCGCGGATTAGGTTCGGAGGAACGGCAGTCGACGCACCACTAGGATAAAGTGACCAAACGTCCCCATTTTCAGGACGTTTTTCAAATTGTTCCCAAAATGTAAAAAAGGAATTGGGGACAATTTTTTAATTATTGCATTTTTTAAATTAAATTACTGTTAATTATTGCATTAATTATAAATGTCCCCGGTTTTGTTTAAAAATCGGGAACATGTCCCCGATTCTATGTTCAAAAATCTGGTCACCTTACACTTACACTAGCATGCGGTCAGCTGCTGATTGTTGCCCAAATTTAAAATTTGTACGGTTTTAACTGAAAGTTTCTATTTAGTTTATTTCTTTCAGAAAAAACTGAAGAAAAATAAAACAACTAAAAGCGCCTTCTACTCAGAGAAAACATGAAATTCGATCTCTGAAAACGTCTGTTGACTTTTCACGAAGAATCATACTTTAAATATGAAATTGGCGTACAAAATTTTTCTTGCACTCGAATCCTTTTTTTTTTTAGAGGGTCTGCAATTATTCATGAAAAATTATCACAAAATGAACCAATGTAAAAAGCAATGTCTTCTGAAAAATACAAATACTGTGCCAAGATTAAATTTTAAATAAATTGCAATATTTCAACATGATGTTCTGTTCATATTTCAGGTTGAAATAAATATTTATAAATAAATGAAATACTTCCATTAAAAAGCTATTAAGAGTCCATTTTTAAGTATCAAAGTCAGTCAAGATTTAAAATATGGGTAATCTGGTATACATTGTCCTCGAATAAGGCCCCAAAAATATTTTATAGTGTCCTCCAGTTTTCCTTGGATTTAAGGAAGGACAATGCTTGATTTGTCCCCAAAATACTGTTTAGAAAATGACGTTTCGTCACGTGTTCGCATACCATCTATATATAGAAGTTTACACAAACAAAAAAATTTTAATTAAAGTGAATAAATAATGCTGTTCTAATGCAATAAAACATCCCAGATAAAGTATTCTTTCTTTCTGTAAAACATTTCATTTTTTAAAATTAATTTTTGTTTTTATTATTATTATTCATGTTAACATTTGGTTTTGGCAACAAGTTGCTTACTACAGCTGAAATTTTGTGTTAAAATTTGATCCGGCAAGGTCAATTATTAAAATCACGTTTTATTAGTTAATATAAAGATGGCTAGCATTGTCCGGAAGTGTTTAGTAAGGACTAAATATTTTTCTTATATATATTATTCCTTTGCCAATCTTTTAACTGCGCTTTGAATATGTAGTTTAAAAATGTTTTATACCATACGTTATTGAAGAGTTATAAATGCAACTTTTCTGTTAAAGCTGTATCTATTAACAAAAAATTTCATCGAAGTTTGTAGCTTAACAGAAAAGAAAACTAAATATTACATTGCGTTTTTAAAAGTGATGATATGATGCGATCACTGCCAGTTTCAGCAAAAATATTAATTTGTTTTCTCTGCAAATAAGCATGTATTTGTGTATCAATATTTTTTCTTTTCTTTCTTGTGCTTACGAGTAAAAATTTTTCATCCATATTAATTAGATTTTTACTCAAGCTCTTGTCTTGTTTTTTCTTTTAACTATGCACGAAATTCCAATATCTACCACAAAAATTTATAATGTTCGTACACATTTTATTTTGTTTCAGTTAAAAACTCATTTTCAGAAATGTTTTTTTAGTGGAATTAATTATTTATTTATAATGTTGCCACCACCAAGTAAAATAAATCTTGAAGTAGTAAAATACTTAAAACTGACAATGACTCATTTTCATGTTTCTAAACATGAGAATGAGTAATATGATTTCCAATTTCTAAAATTTTTTTGGTTGCAGGTATTGCTGTTTTTTAAATATTTCTAGGAGGTAAACATATTTCTACGATTAAAGACCGTGCTTTATTGTTAAAAATTCATCAGAAATTCGACTATGTATGATAAAGTAGCCCCAACCTGTTTAAAATTGCCACTTATTGTGAAATTTTAAAATTTTCAAAAATTGTAAACCCTATCTTGTGGCATATCATATTGAAGCCCCGTTCAACAGCTCTAAAATTAGACCACTCTCAGCTTTATACCATCACTTATTGCCAGCCTATAGGCACTTAAATGTGCCAAAATGTGAATTTTTTTCATAAAATTGAAATCTTAGAAAATTAATAACTTCAAAAATAATTGAGCTACATAACTGAAATTTGGTATTTTTTCATAAGTCAATGTGATATATTATTGAATACCAAAAGTTATGAAAATCTGAGACATCAAGTCTGAATCAGTATGCTGATTTGACATGGAATGATTTTGGTCTTGAATCCTATACCAAATTTGAGCTCAATCGAATGCACCGTTTAGGAGCTATCGTGTTCAAACAATCGTTATATACACAGGGTGTCCCAAAAAGGTGGCAACACGCTTTAGAGATAAGTGGACAGTGTAAATTGAAAAAAATACTAAAAATAAGGTAGAAAAAAAGCTACATTAAGAAAACATTCCTGTCACTAATTTTTGAAATAGTTACAATTTTCAAATTTGTATGTGACCACCGTGCAAAAAAATTTACAATCAGTAAAATGGTCTCCATGCACTAATGGGGTCAAACAATCGTTAGTATCATTATAATGGTGACCTACAAATAAACACCATTAGTACTGCAATAATCAGTTGTGCAACTCCTGTTAATCAATTTTAGTTTTATGTTTAAAACCCTGTGACAGAAGCAGAGTGACATTGACACAAAAACAGAGTGATCCTCTGCAGATAAGTTGTCTCCAACAGAGTTGAAAAATTCGCTGAAGACCACTTTCATATAATTGTAGTTTTTAATTAACAATGTTTAACTATGCCCACATATCTTTGTGTACATGCATACATAAATATATATATATATAGTACTGCAGAAAAAATTTTATATTTCCGCAGCTTGTCACAGAAAGCATGACAAAACTTTGTCACTGGGGTTTAAAATATATATGAAGTATTGCAACCATTAAGTTTATAAAAGGTTCATTTGCTAAAGCTATAATTGTTATGTTTTTGTCGAGTAAAATCGTTAGTCTGGTACAGTACAACCTCAAAAATCCAGAATGGATTGCGGTGCAGAGGTGCCAAGTCTCAGGCTTTTTAAAAGGTTGGAGAAAGTTTCAATTCGGTAGTTTTCTTCATTAGGCTTGCAAGATTAGTTTTTGTTCCTTCCATGCTAATCATGCTCAACAACCTGTTTTAATATAATTTTTAGATAGAAATAGTTTATCCCATAACTATTTTGACTGATGTTTTATATTTTCTAATATTTCTTGGCAAATTTTTGAAATTTAATTTATTATACAATTTAACAGGATACTTCTAAGTTCATATGGACACACATGGCATTCAAGTAAAGTATTGATTGTGTGTACATTTAATGCTGAAAATATATTCATAAGTAATCTCAGGCTTTTTGATTTTGAAAACTTAACACATCTGGCAGTGATTCTGGATTATCGAAATTTCTAGATTTTAGAGATTTTTAAAACTATACAATACATACCTGCCAACTTTTACGAATTATCCATAAAATATATGCATTTTGGCGTTAATTTACTGATGTACAGATATAACAAGTAATTTTACGGATTTCTCGGCGAATTTCGAAGTTCTCAATTTCTAACAATTCAATCTTTTTCCATCCGTCTAAAGAATATATATGTTCGCTTCAGCACTCTTTTATTTAAATCTCCAATGCCATAAGAGTAAAAATTGATTCCTATTTTGAATTTAGAACTATCTTTAACCCCCTCCCCTCCCCGTCTTTGCTCTTAAGGAAACCAACAAATAATAAATACACTTCATTGAATGGGGCAGGTTTTCAATTCGATCTTTTCTCCATCTCTTGTGAGTAAATATTTTTACTTTAGTACTCTTTCATTTTAAGCTTTAATGCCATAAGGATAAAAACTGATTCCTATTTTAAATTTAATTTTTTAACCTCTCCTCCCCTCCCTAATTAAATCAGATAAGAAAAAAAAAACACACACTAAGTAGAGCAGGCTCAGTTATGAATGAAAATGATGTAATAAAAAAAAAATATTTTTTTTTAACCAGAAATAAACTTAGTTTAACAAGTAGCAACAGCAGCATGAGTTATTAGTACCAAAAAAAAAAAAAAATAAATGAACTTAGTTTTACTGATGGGAGGTAAAAATTTACTGAAATGAGGACATAGTTTTACTAGTATTCTTTTCTTAGGTTGGAAGGTATGACTATACCACAAAATACTGCAAAAGGGACCCACCTTTCCCGTTGCTTTTCACGTAAATTCTGTTTGTTTTTGAAATAGAAATTAAAAGTTCTATTATTATGCAAGAAATGCTGAGTGCTTTTTAATATAAATCACGGTGTTATAGTTATCAAAAATATTTTTTTTTTAATCGAACAGTTATCTAATGGATCTATGCTCATATTTCATTATCATTAAACAGCTGGCCAGCTGGCTGAAGAGAAACACTGTTTACTTAATGCTTCCCTTTCTCTCCCTCATACTTATCTCATCTGCTCCGTATTAACCCCTACACAGTAAATTATTCAAATAGGTTTTTATTCTTGCGTATATAAACAAAACATTGATATATTGTATATTAAATTGGGCACTCTTATTATTCGAAAATAGAAATCATTAGCTTTCTAAACTAATGGTAAATAATTTAAAACAATCTATGAGGGAAAAATTAAATACAATGTTAATACATACATTTAAAATAAAATTTCAAGACATAACCAACTCTTGATGTATACCTTCCAAGAACATTAATCCAACCAATAGAAAACTGGATTTTAAATGATGTCATTGACGTATGCTTATGGGCTGATCAGCAATGAAATATCAAGTGTGGTGGTGTCATCTATCTGCCACGGCAACGAAAAGTGAAAATAACCACTGACAAATTCTAGGAAAAGTGAAGTTTTTGGAGGTTTCTGGATTTTCGAGGTTCAGTTTATCGAAGTTATATTGTATTCTAATCTATATTAATAAAAGAGCTTTGGTTGTCTGTCTGTATACAGTGTGTCCCAAAAAGACTGTAATGGGCTTTAATTCTTTATCTATTAGAGATAAGTGAGAAGTGTAAATTGAAAAAATGCTGAAAATAAGATTCTGTTAAGAAAAAAATCCTCTCATTAAAAGTTACTTTTAAAATCTGTATACGACCCTCCTGTATAAAGCAACTCCCAGTTAGTAAAATGTGCCATGAGGTGGCATACAAATTTTGAGAATTATACCTTAAAAAGTGTCAGAGATGTGAAGATAAATATAATGCTGACTTAACCCACTTTTCAATATCTGAGGAATGGGAAAAAATCATGTTGAATGATCTCATTTCAGGGGTGGTAAGGGAAAACTCTTTTTTTTTCACTCCAGCAAAAAACGTTTACATTCAAAATCATGTATAGCCCCCAATCACCTTTCCTTAAAGATATCTCTTCAACATTGTATGATGAAAGGCTCAAATTTGGTACATCACCTCATGGGTGTATGGGGGCACATTTTACTAACTGGGAATGTTTTTATTTAAAAAATGTAACTTTTTGTAAATGAATGGGAGGAATTTTTCCTTTTCCAACCTTATTTTGAATATTTTCTCAGTTTATATTGCCCACTTATCTCTAATAGATACAGAATTAAAGCCTGTTACCACGTTTTCAGAACACCCTGTAAATGTTTGCTACTGAAGCTGTTCATCAGATCTGGACCAGCCAACCAATGGCAGAGTGGATAAGACACTCGATCATTGGTAGATTGCTGAAGCTTGAAGGTCCAGGATTCTGGCCTACCACATGGTGATCACTTTAGTGATCTGGAGTTATGGATGGTTTTCTCCAGGTGTAAAGAGAATACATATCAGAACCCCTTAAGAAGTTCCCACCCAAGACATTCCTCCTTTTTGCACGATAACCCTAGTGTACTTGGCCTTAACAAATAACAGGTCTGGTCCAAATTAAGTACACTAACCACATAGTATATATGAAAGAGATATTTCTTTTTAAAAAAATTATAAGACTATTAAGTTTTTAGTTCTTTAATGTTTAACTAAAAAATTAATCTTATGAGTTTTACACGTCTGCATTTCTTTTGTCATTGGAAAGTTCAGGGAATCCTTTTTCAAATGAGTTCTATTGCATCATCATACCTAATTTTATTTTTAACCTCAAAAGGATTTTTTTAAATATTACCAGTAAATTCCAATTTTTATCAACTTTAATACTAACCAGAATGATTAATTTATTTCTTAACATACTGTTTTAAAAACTTAATCTTCCGAAATAAAAGTTCACCCTTATTATCCGTTTTTAAAAAGATTCTAAAGCAAATATACAATTAAGTTGGGTAATTAAATTTATTCTTGAAATTATTCTTTAAACTTTCTGTTTTATTACTAAAATAATTGTGTAACACTTCTTTTTTTTATTTTTCTGAACTAGCTTAGCCAGCACTCTGTGAAGAATTACCTTACCCAAGCAGTCCGTAATCAGTCCAATGTTAGGACTGTAACTCTCATTCCAGGTGATGGCATTGGTCCTGAAATATCAGTTGCAGTTCAGAAGATTTTTGCTGCAGCTAAAGTAAATTTGTAATTTATACTTATTTACAGTACAGAGTTTTATTTGTAAGAGTAGAATTATACACTTTAAATAAAAAAAGTTGTTAAATATAGATACCTCAATACTGCAATGCAATTGCTGTGAAATTTTTTTCTGAAAGTGCCATAAGAGATATAATTTTATTGTTTACAAGAGTACATGATACCATTTATGAAGAAACATTCTTAATTTTTTTAAGTCTTACTCTCCTTGAGAGCAATCATGAAGCAAACTGTTTATTTTCAATAATGGCATTAGTATGGGCAGTTGCCCCAATTGCCCTCCCCCCTCAAAAGAAAAAAAAATTGCATATTTCCTATTCAATATTTTCTGCATTAGAAAACATTTTGCTCTTCCCCTCCCCCAAATGTCACATTCCAATGCCAATTGCTAAAGTCCTTTGTGTATTATTTAAAAACATAACTAGCCAACAGTGATCAATCTGGGAATTTTTCAGAATAAAAATACTATCCAACTCTTTAACCTTTTTAGAAGGAGTATTTTCCATTCCAAAGGAGTAATTAAAACTGCGAAAAATTATGCTAAATTTTCAAATACATGATTAAATTTAACACATAAATAATAACTGATTATACATCTAGGTACATAAATGTCAATTCAACAAAAACTAGTACAATAATTGAATTTTTTAAATTTTAAATCAGCAAATCATAATTACTTATCAAAATATACCTATCTACCATACTTTATCTATGAGGCATCAAAATCTTATACTCAACTTAAACAATATTTTATAGTAACTGTTGGTGTTAACTGTAATTTTCACTGTTTACATTAAAAGTTATCACAGATTTCAGTCGCCTGTAAATAAAAAATCATTTTCAAAAGAAAATCTTGGCATAATCCCTGATAATGAAACAGAATTTTATATAGAAAAGCGATGCGTAAAAACACACATTCCAAAATTCATAAGGCATATTCGGAATTTCTAAGGCTTGAAATACACATTTAGAAGCGTTATCGCAATCACAGCTAGCCAATACTGATTAGACGATTTTAACACAAATGATGCAGATAAGCTATGGTAGTTTGACACCATCAAATGCAGACGATCACATTTAAAAATACATTTATGAAAAAATGATATATGTTTTTCATAATATTTTTTGCTTTCGCAATATATTTTTCTAACAGTACATTAGATAGAAGTTTATTGTTTAACACTTTTGGCTACTGCTTCTATAATTGTTTGCTTATATAGTTTTTTGTTTTGCTTTTTGTATGTCTGTAAATTGTTATGACGAAGGGAAGTGTATTCATTTTATTTCTTCGTTTAGGTTCCTATTGAATGGGAAGTGGAAGATGTGACTCCAGTCAAAGGCCCTGATGGAAAGATGGGAATCCCTCAAAGAGCCATCGATTCTATTAATAAAAATACAATTGGTTTAAAAGGTCCATTAGCTACTCCTATTGGTAAAGGACACAGATCTCTAAATTTAGCTATCAGACAGTAAGTTACAAGTATAGTTTTTATTCAAACTCCTTTTGTCCTAACAGGTCAGATGCTTTAGCCAGTTGGATCATCCCATATTAATTACAGTGGTCTAACTTGACATTAACCCTTTGGGGTGCAACCCTTTCCCAATGCTGAAAAAAGGGCAGCCGTTGCCATCGCTCGACTTAACTACCAGCAAGATGGCGGACGATCGAAACATTCATCGCATGCCACAGATCTAGAGACCCTTTTTTGACGACAGCTGGCTGTGTCCGCGCACAGCCAGCTGTCATCAAAATGTTTCGATCGTCCGCCATCTTGCTGGTAGTTAAGTTGAGCGATGGCAACGGCCGCCCTGTTTCAGCATTGAGCAATCTTTCCAGCTGTTCTCGTATTCTTCCATTTTTCAGCAGATGTCAGTGCTGTTAAAAATAATCGTGGCAATTTTTTTTACGGGAAATGACGTGCTAAAAAGTAAAGGATTCTCGTGGAACTATGTTACTCGCAACTATTTTTATAGAAATCAAATCTATTCTTCTTGACTGGCAACAGTTAAAACGTCAGAGTTTGGTGTCCTCACGGCGAGGACACCATGCGTTAAAGGGTTAAAGGCATTAAAAATTTTTGGGGCAGTAAATGTGATAGCAAATGTATTTTACATTAATAATAACATCTAACTGTTCAAACCTGTATAACTAAAAATATGAACTGTCTAAGTAGTAGTGTTTTTTAACTATCCGTGTACCCATCACTAATAGTATTTAAAATCATAAATAGTTTTTAGTGCAGTAAATATGATAGCAAAAGTATTTTAAGTTTATTCACCTGGTTTTCAAGTTTTTTTTCTAAAGAAAGCATGCATTTTTTTTTTTTATTATTTTTTTTTTAAGAAAGCATGCATTTTTTTTTTTTTTTTTTTTTTTTTTTTTTTCTTGAAATTACTGATATCACCATACTACATTAAATGATTTTGTTTGAAAAAGCTTATTTTTTTATCATCAAATTTATTTAAAGAAATGTATTTCATTTATGATGTACATGCCAAATTTCAAGATAGTATTTGAATTTTAATTGCTCACTAATATAAAGTGGCTGTGGTTAAATATCCTCTATAAACAGCATCTGCCAATAATGCAAGTGATCAAATTTCTTTCAATTTTAGTAGGACGGCTGACTAACATAAATACACACAAAGAATTAAAATAATAATCTGAAGTGGTCACACTAGTGTCTATGTCGCAATTTGCATGGAAAAACAGCAAATTTAACTGAGCAAATATCTCAAACTGATGAACAAATTATCACACACTAATGAATAAATGTTGTAATCATTGATACATTTCTGGTTGATAATTTTCTTTTTAAAATTTGGTATTTTTCAACATGGTGGGCCACTTAGTGGATGTATTTTAACTAATTTTTTAAAAAATACAAAGCAAATTAAAATGTAGTCTGAAATGCCTTTGAGGAGCTGTTTAATTCAATTGTATTTTTGTGAAGGGGGTCATTTTAATCGAATGCATTTTTGTGAAGGGGCTGTTTTATTCTAGTGTAATTTTATATAGAAGTTGCAAAACAAACCCAAATTTCGTCTGTATCAATTTTTGGTTTTTTAGAAAAAATATATCTTTGGGAACTAAAATTTTAACTTTTTTCTGAATTTTCTTATTTTTTATAGATAATATGCTACTAGTACAAGAAAGACTCATTTTCTGTTTTACAGCACATACTTTTTGAATGTTTTTTAAATTTTTCTAAAATAGCTAAAATTATAAATTTTTGGAATACACTTTTAAAATCAAAATAAGCATTATCATTTGGTGTTGGCTGATTCATATTGTCAAAGGCAAATTTTGCATGTTCACTCAACTTCCCCATTCCTTTGTAAATTAAACTTTGTATTCCTAATCTTGATTTGCTTATGTATATATTTTCTTAAGTTGTAAATGCAATTTCTTATGAAAATAATCCAATATTGTATTAATTCCAAATTCTAAAATTTAATTAACTGTTAAGTCTGTTAAAGTTTTAGTTACTATAAATCTAAAAGATCTAATTTATGTTTTAGAAATCACTGAAATTATTATATATTGTTGTTATAAAAATCTAAATCCCCAACCCCTGAAATAAACTGTCATCTTTGAAATGTTCTGAATACTGTAATGTTTCAATTGGTTGTTCTTACGTTAAAGTTTCTTGTACTAGAGCTTTCCATCTGTATGCCAATGTGCGTCCATGTAGATCAATTGATGGTGTGGAAACACTTTACAAAGATGTTGATGTTGTCACTATCAGAGAAAATACTGAAGGTGAATACAGTGGTATAGAACATGAGGTGAGTTTAAAGTAATAGTTATAAATTATAGTAATTTAAGACGTATACAAACCAACGTACTAAATCTCAAATATCAAAACTTACTGTTAAACTTGGGCATTTGTTTCGTAATCATAATCTTTCATGACCTACAGAGAAAAGCCTACTTGTCATGCAATGATAAGAGATATGATTATTATTTTTTTTTTTTAACTACTGCATATTTCCCATCACAATTAAGTCAAAAGGTGAGGGGACTTCTGAATATTGACACTTATCAGAAACTGTTATGACTTATGGAGGGGAGGCCCACAGGGGGCCAGGCACCGCGACCATTGGTCTATTGTACCATCCCCAAGTCCTGTAAAGATGGAAAGTCCTGAAAGGCCCTATGAAAAGAGCCCAGTAGCAGATGCGAACATCAGCATTAGATCTAACAGACATTTTGTGAAGCTCCCAGGGCTCAATGATATGGCGCCCAAGATGCTCAAACCTGTAAGCCGAAAAGTACTCACACTCACAGAGGATGTGCAACGCAGTTTCCTCCTTAAGAAGACAACCCCGACAAGTGGGATCATTGACAACCTTCATTATATTTAGATGCCTTTTAAGGCAATAGTGCCCAGTTAACAGACCAATAGCCCTACGGAGACTGGACCTATTGAGATGCAGAAGTTCCTTGCATCTGTCACCGGGGAAGCCAAGATTTATCTCTTTAGCCTGCCTCTGGCCATCGCAATTAAGCCAGTTAGAATACTGGAGCCTCCGAAAGTGGTTAAGAACAGTATCCCTATAACTTTTGCCCGAGATGCCAAGAACCGGCTCAGGGCCAACAAAAGAGGAACTAGAGCCTGCCCTGGCAAGGAAATCGGCCATCTCATTGCCGGGAATGCCAGAATGGCCAGGAACCCAATACAGAGTAACCTTATTGAGACGAGAGAGCTTGCAACGCTCCAAGTAGGAGGAGATAGCAGTGCTTCGTAAGGCTAACAGAGCTGCCCTACTATCAGAGCAAATGAAGATGTGCTTCCTAGAGTAACCAGCCTTTAAACAGAAAACACTACACATAAGGATAGCATAGACCTCTGCCTGAAAGACAGAGGCATGAAGGCCCAGAGAATAAAAGATCTTAATGCCATTGTCCATATCAGAAACTGTTAACAATCGTCAAGAAGACTTAAGAACCACGAATTTCATGTGCACATTACACTGCTTCAATCATAGGTCAAAAATCAAATGCACAACCTTCTTAAATGTTTTCAGAATAAAGAGAACAAGGTTGAGAATCATCCGCAGAATTCAGTGTTTTAGTAATTTTCTGCATTTTTTAAACAGTAAGTAAATTATATAACCATGGCCGATCTCCAAATTTCATATCTGCTAGCTCAAGCTCGATCTTTTTACATCCATTTGATAAATGAAGAATGTTAAGTATTTTTTTGTTCATATCTCTAATGCAATTATTAAGTACAAGTATGTTTATTTCAATTTATTTTTGTAAATTTTTTTAATTTTAAATGCATTTGAAAGCTTGAATGCTAAGCTAAGAAATAATCACACTAATTCTGTGGTTTAAAAAGTATATAGATTTGTATTAGATTGACCGAATGAAAAAAGGATCTCCTTTTCTTTCCTGTTAAGTAAAAATAAATACAGTTTTTAATAATTGTTTTTCAATTAAACATTTTTGCTAATGCAACTTAACAGAAAAGTACTTTTCCCCCTAGTATATTTATTTATTTATTTTTTCCAACCACAATTTTAAAAATAAAAGAAATTGCTGTATCTGCGTTTCATTTTATCCTCGTGTGCCATATTTTTTACTAAAAAAATTATTTTTTATATTTTTAATTCAAACAATTATAAATTGATCACACTTTATTTTCTGGCTGTTTACAGCCAATAAGACAAAAGCATTTGTTTCTGGTTTGCTTCCTCCTCTAATTATCAAGGTACTGTAGGACTAGAAAGATTCTAAAATTTTATTTGAAAAAAAATATAGAGACATTTATAAAATGATTATTCATTTCCTAATTAAACAAAGAATTTGTAAGGAAATACTATTAAATTTGCATACCTTTCAGATTATTAAATTTAGGTTGTGCAGTCGTGTTGATATTTGAGGCTGTCTGCCTATAATACTTGTATTTTCTGTAGATACTAGTTATTTATATGGAAAAAAACACTCAAAATACTGGTGTTAAACAATAAAGTAAATAAAAAACTTTGTAAAAGAAGTTGGTTATTTATATGGTTAATGTCTAATTTCAGATTGTTCCTGGTGTTGTTCAGAGTATTAAATTAATCACTGAAAATGCATCTCATCGTGTAGCTGAATATGCTTTTGAATATGCTGAACAGAATAATAGAAAAACTGTTACGGCTGTGCACAAAGCAAATATCATGTATGTTTATTATTATTACTTTTTTTCACGTTTTAATTTTGTAATTTAAATTTTAATGTTTTTCTGTGTTAATTGGTATTTTAATTGTTTCTTAAGCTTTAAAAATTTGTATTGAATGTCAATTATAAAAGGAGTTTGTTTAGAAGTAATTTCATTAGATAGATCTTTTTAGAGATAAAAAAAAATCCTGTAAAATTATCAAGTTTCATTTTTTCCTAGAAGCATAGAAAATTTTAGTAAATTCAACATTTTCATATCAAAATCATGTTACATATTAAATTATTACTTCTAATAATTAAAAATATTTAAAATGCACACACACACACACACAAAGAAAACCTCCCATTAGAGCCTAATAGCTAATGATACTTACTAGCCTGCATCTTCTCATTTGCCAGTTATACTTTTTCTCTGAATTTCTGTCTTTATGTTGTACGGGAAGAGGGGATGACACACACACTAATGTCAATATCACTATTTTGAGAATCAAACTTCAAAGTTAGTATTATTTGCATTTATGTAGTGACAAATTTTTAATTTCTAGTATTAAATTGCATTGGAAATACAACTAATTCAAAGCCAATATTTCTCTCAAGTGTAGCCCTACCAGTGGCCAAGCGCATAACTTTCCAACTGTGAGACGAAAGGAAATTAAGAAATTTGCTTTCCTGCATTTCGTGTAAAATTTTTAAATTGACAGTAATAATATTCTTTATCTCTACAAAAGTACCAGAAGCTATTTGTCTTGATCTTCACAAAGTTTGACTAAATGCAATGCACAGAAGTCATTATTACTGTAGGTATTTGAAGAATTAGCCAAATCACCAGCCTCCACAATTGGGAAAAATATTATTTCCTTTCATTTTAATAGTTTTAAGTTCTCAAAATTTGTCACTAGACAAACCACCGGCTTTTCAACAAATGGCTGGGATGGAAGTTTCATTCTGGCTCTGAATGGAGCCTGTTCTATTAATCTTATTCTGCAAATCTCTTCAAAAAGGACTTTCCTATATGAACAAGGCAGGTCAATGTGCTGCATCGTTGAATGGCCGTACTCATTTAGTACTATCAGAGAGAGCACATGTAGCTTAAAGATTGCTACAGATGTGAGTAACACTACACTACATGTTTTTTTTATTCTGAAAATAAGATATTTAAATTTGAGTAACAAAAGATTAATTATTAAAATTGTATTCTTTCAGCATTGATTTAGTCGAATATTTTTAAAAACTAGATTCTTTGTAGAATTATAACCATTGCTTTTTTCCTTAAGGCGAATGTCTGATGGTTTGTTTCTGCAATGCTGCCGACAAGTTGCTGAAAAACACCCAAATGTTAAATATGAAGAAATGTATCTTGATACTGTTTGCCTTAATGTAAGTGTTTCTGTGTGATTGCAATTATTTTTAGCTGTTTTTGCTATTTGCTTCAAATTCTCGTGCATAAAAATGTATCTTTTGTTAAATAACTTAATAAAGAAGGTGTTAGCACAATATTTGGTAAGATAAGGGATTCTCATAACAAGAAAAAAAATAAAAGAAAAAATGAAATGAAGTACAGGCTTTGTGGGAGAACAAGTCTGCTAGCTATCATGTAAAGCATATCTAGTCCCAATGAGGAGACTCTGCATTTTATTATTTATGCATACTTGAGAAACTATTAATCTTCTGGCAATTGTGTCATAAGCAACATTTTCAGTTTTCTTGATGAATGGTGAATGATTCATAATCCCAAACAAGTTACTCATTTTAAGCACTAGTCGCATTGATTTAACTTTCATATAGTAAGCATATTTATAATTTCTTTAAATCAACTAGTTATCAGAAGTTTCAATAGTTAAACATAACGAATTGTAAAAACTGTTTACAATCAATTCTAAAACGAAATAGTAAGTTTCAAAGATTTCCAAAATAAAGACACTTTTCTTTCAATTTTTTTAACTTAATTTTTTTTTTTCCCCTTACAAAAGAAATATCTGTTATTAAACCTTACACTCTTAGTCTAGCATTTCCCTATCTATCTTCAGTATTATTTCCTTTACATGACGAATTAAAAAAAATTCTTGAAAAGTTGTTTCTAAAAACATGGTATTGAATTATACATTATGGATGAATTTGTATGAGAATTTAAAAGGAAAACAATCTTTTTTTTTTTTTTTCTTTAATTTGCCAATTTATTTTATTTAGAAGAAATGTTTTAAAGGGTGATAGATGCTTAATTGCTTTTCACAAATTGATACTTTTTCATTTGAAAATTTACATGCAGTCATTGTTAAAATAAGCATATTTTTAACTTATCTTTTCTTCTTTAGATGGTTCAAGATCCATCAAAGTTTGATGTACTTGTTATGCCCAACTTATATGGAGATATCTTAAGGTATTAAGTTTTTCTTTTTTTGATTTTTGATACATAGTGTAAATTTATTTTATATAATCTGGAGTATTTGTTGAAAATGATTCTTTATTTGTATTTTTTAAAGAATATGATAAATTGTATCATTTCAGAACTGCCAGGACTACTGGAATATCCAGTCTAGTGCCATGGACCTGTATTTTTTCTTTTAATTTTTTCTTTTTTTTTAAATGAAGTCATGTATTTATTTCATACTACTATTTGGTTTAGTTGTATGTGAGAGCCATTTGTTTTTATCACTCACAAATATAACCTGTTCATCTTTTTCTTCTTGTATCTCCATAAAAACTTCTTTTTAAATATTACATATTATAATGGTGAGAAGTGTCTCCTTTCTAGATTTTGTTGCTAAGCTATTGGGTATTAGTTCATTTACCAATTTTGTGTCCCTTTATACACTACCACATAAAATTTCCTTTTTAAGAATTTCATATAGTTAGCATTTAGAAACGTATAATAAATGTTTGTATGTAAGCAGATTAATGCTTAGTATAGCTTAGTTGAAAGATAATTGAAGTTGATACATTGTTTTAAACATCTCCACAGCTAAAAGAAAAAAATGTTTTTTGGGGATAGTGCTTATAGATTTTAAAGAATAAAGGAAATATTACTTAATAAAGTAGAAAAAACCATTTTAAAAGAACAATTGGTGCTCTATTTTTATATTATCATAAATCTCTGCTTTTTCCTGCAAGTTTTTTCATTCTTTCATAATCGTGAATTGCCTGTATAAGTAAAAAAGAAGTTATCTGGTTAGGCCATGGATTAACACAAAATAAGTTCAAGAAAGTCTCATAAAATCACAATCTAAGCTTAAAAAAAGGAGGGGAAGAAGTAAACTCTGTTACACACAGATTATGATTCCAGGCTTTGAAAAGACTTGCGTTACCCCCATAATAAGGATACTGGCCGTTAGCATTTGTATGGCTTAATGCACTACTGTATACATAAAATCATACTCAAATAGTGCAGAAGTTATCAATCTAATTCTTTGTTACTGTTATATAACAATCCTTTTAGCTTATCATTTCGGTTCATTTCATCATAGCTGCCAATGATTCCAATTTAACCCCATTTGTTCTGATTTCTCATAGCTGTCAACTCAATTTCAATCTTTTTGTGCTCTTTATGAGTATTTTTTCTTAAGTATTTCTTTATTCATATCTCTAATGCAGTTATAAAGTACATAAATGCTTATTTTGATTTATTTTTATAAATTTACTGATTTTTAAATGCATATGAAACTTTGTATACAAAACTATAAGAAATCATCACACTAATTCTGGGATTTAAAAAGCGAATGAATTTGCATTAGATTGATTTTGCATTACTGAGTGAAAAAAATCTGCTTTTATTTTATTTTTGTAAATGCAATTTAGCATAAAACATTTTTCCCTATAATATATTTATCTCTGTATTTTAAGTCCTTGAAAAACAGTGTCTTAAATAGTACTTTAAAAGTCCTCGATTTTTATTTAATTAATTTTCCCCCCTCTTTTGAAATATCTAAATTCATGATATCAGCAAAATATTGTGATTTGTATCTCGTGTGCTGTGTTCCTTTTTCTTTTTAATTTCCCTGTCAGGTTGGTGCAGCTATGTTTCTTTTCTTTTTTTCTCTCTTCACTGAAATTTCTTTATTTTAAATGAGCAATTCTTGTATAAAAAGTGGGAAAGGTGTATGATTTTCAGACAAGGGTTTAAAAAAAAGGGAAGGGAATAACTGATTCGATATGCACCACACTCTTTGTCTTCTGGGGTAAATGATTTTAAGTAATCAGGTAAAATACCCTTGTTTTAAAAGTTTCTCTACTTTTATCTCCTATGAATTGATGATTTTAATGTTTTATGTTTTTTTTATTTTTTAGTGATTTGTGTGCTGGCCTCATTGGGGGTTTAGGTGTAACTCCCAGTGGTAATATAGGCAAAGGTGGTGCTGTGTTTGAATCCGTAAGTATGCCGTGTGGAAGTCAAATCGTAAGTATCAGAGTGTGAAAGAATCTGGGAGAATTTTAAAAAATTCACCCATTTTCCAAAAGGTGATATTTTTTAAACCAAGAAACAAAGCCTTGTACAAAACTTCTTTATTTTGGGTTGGGGGTGGGGGGGTGCTAAAAATTCACACTTGAAAAAATATATTGCCAAATAGCTGTGTTTGTGGTATAACCTAGATTGTTAAAATTAAACTGCAACTGTTTTCACTTATTTATTTTTAAAGCACAGGAACAAAAACAACTCTTTTAGATTTTCTTGAACAAGTTTGCTCAAACCAATCAGAGCAATAAAATAAATAAAAACTTTGTGAAAAAAACGCATAAAATGTTACTTATAAAGCGATATCATCATTTTGACCAAAAGTTCTTTCGGTCTTCCTCAGTTAAAGCCCTTAGTCTAACTAAATAGAGGGAACTGTAAAAGATAAACATGCAAGCATGTTGCCACATGGAAAAGAGAAAAGGGATAGGATAAAAAGAAAAGACAAGCAAAAATACATAAATAAATAATAACAATAATCCGCAATCAATTCAATAATTTCTGCAATCAGAGCAATATTTTATTCAATAAATTATAGTACAATCTCTTAAGCAATCCTCAAACAGTACATTATGAGTAAATAACACTCTTCAGTAAAAACATAGACTAACAGACACAAAGCTAAAACTCTCTATTTCTGTCCATGCTTTTATATAATTTCCCCATCCAGAATTTTTCCAAAATAATGCATATTCAAGAATTTTTTGCTGGAGTTTTCAAAACTGACATAGGTTTGTTTGTGTATGTGTGTGAAGCAATAATCTAAAAATTAAATGCCTAAGTAATTTATTTTAAACTGGTCATAAATATTTGTATTTATTTTAACTTATTAGTCACTCCTTTTTTTGTCTTGCTGGCAGATCAAATTTACTAGAATCATGTAGGTGTGTTTAAATTATTTAAAAAAAAAAAAAAACTGTCTCCTGCAAAATTTAAAATATCCTGCTTTAAAAATATCTGTGTCAAATACTGCTCCGCACCTGCGTAGTTACTAATGTATGATAAATGTTTCAAAAGCTTCATATTTTGGTATGTATTTTGACATTCTGCTTCTTGGTTTAAAAAATATGGCCTTTTTGGAATTGGATGATTTTTTTTTTAATGCTCCCTGTATTTATAGCTTGCAAGGAGATGTCTGGAAAATTGTTTATAATTGTTTTACTATTTATTTGTTTGTTTTGTATTATTATGTTTATGTTGTATTCCCTTGCATCAACTGGCATGCCAGAAAAAATCGAAGTGCAGAATCATGCCTTAAAGCAAATATTGGAATGTATGTGAAAGCAAGGATTTTTTTTCAAATGCATAAGATTTTTTTTTCTTCCAGTTTTTTCCTTAAAGTACAGCCACCAGCAAAACAATAAATTACAATATGTAAATCATAAGAAATAGATTTAAAAATGTATAGGGGGAAGGGAAGCATAATGGGACAATAGTTTTCCTATGATTCAAATATGCTACAATTTAACTAACCTGCATTGTGACTCTATGAAACTAGTCTGTCACAATTTATCTTGTAGAAAAATTGCAACCATTTTTGCTTTTCTTATCACTGTTTGAAGAATCAGACAAATTTTCATTTTTTGGATTTGAATATTATCATCCAATAATCAGTATCTTTGCTTAAACTTTCTTAATTGCATGCTTGTAATTTCCTTTAGAGTATTCATAAATTTTGTACAACTGTTGAGTTAGAATTTTTGAGGGTTACAGTGGGACAGTACTCCACTGTATGTAAACTTATGGCACGCGGAGGGACAAGAAGAACAATGATTAATTATCATTTCCAGTAGACTACCCATGTTATTTCACAATAAATGAAATTTTGGAACCATTTTGTAACCATTTACTGATTAATTTTTTGTTACTTTGTTATTTTTAATTTATCAAACACTTTCAACAAAGAATTTTGCAACTCTTAAACATTTTTCATCATAATAACAATTTTTAAGCCTTGTCATTTGAGAACTGTTTTTGCATCTTCTGTTAAATATCTCCATTTCTATTTACTTATGATAACAATTGTGACTGCATGTGACTCAGTTGACATAATTATTATAACTATTTAGTTATACTATTAATGTGTTGAAATTAGTTATGATAGTAATGTGTTAAATATATGAATTATAGAGCATGTGACTCGGTATGATCCCTTTAGTCACAAAATTGCCTCTACTTATGGTATTTAGTCATTTATTTTGTTTGCCTTATTGTCTTATTAAACTTTTCAATTATACTATTAATTTCTAATTTGAGCTGCTTAAAATAAAGCATGAGAGAAAAGTGTTCTTTCATGGATTTTTTTTTTTTTTTTTTTTTTTTAACTCTATGAAAGGAGTGGTGTTACCATTTTAAGATAACAGCATTTATAATATCATTTCAGCAAGGGTGAGATCAGACTTTTTTTTTTTAACTGGAGAGCAAGATTATTATTTTTTTTAGTCATTTCACAGTTTGTCACTTTTTCAACCATTTTTGTGTATTTTATTCTCACAGGCTCAATTTTCATTTGCTACACAACTACAGTCGGTCCTCTATTTAACGAAGTCACTAAATCTCGAAAAAGGTTCATTATATGGATAATTCATTAAATGGAGATTTACCTTTCAATTCTTTTAAATTGCATAAAACTTAATTTATAAACACTAAATATTCAGGCTTTTTGAAAATAAATTATATCAATTAGTTTAACTTTTTACTTGTCAAAAAGAAGTCTATAAAGCTGAAGATAAGATAACGTCCAAAATAACACATTATTTTTGGTTTTAGGTAAATCATTTTATGATAAAATTAATTAATTCTGATGCCATTATCATATTTATATATTCATAAGTAAATTAAGAATATATTACTGTATCAGTCTTAATGTTTGATGTTTTTAAGGCAACACTACACTTGGGCTATTTGCCTAGAAATGGGGGGAGGGTGCCTTGTTTGGAGGAATTTCTAAGGGGTTCTAACACATATTCATGTTACATATGGAGAAAACCGACCAAAACTCCACACCATTTGATTGATAGACGTGCGATGGTGCCTGAACCCGGGGCCTACACACTTCAACCGTCAACCATTGGAGTGACGTATACACTCAGCCATGGTGACGCCCACATGAGTTAAATTTAATTGCTGAAAAAGTCTCTTAATTTTGTCCGAGTTTTCTGTTTGATAAAACGTTTCTTCTCATAATGCATCTCATCTCTGCTATACACTGAAAACCCCTTCAGGAGTATTTTCTTCAAACTGCAAATGCTTTTGGCATTTCATCATTAGAGGATTTTTATGAAATAATTTGGAAATTTTTCTTCATTCCAAAGGAAAATCTGCAAAATAGAAGTTCCTTAAATAGTGGTCAGACTGTATATTTCTTTTACCACTGGAAGTCCAGATAATGCTTTTCGAAATGAGCTTTATTTAGACATCATAGCTAAATTTAAGATTTTTAAATTTTGCCAGAAAAATTTTGAATTTTCATGAATTAAAGATCTGTGACATATTTTTATTTTTCAGCATATTTTAAAATTTTAATAATCTGATAGAATGGACATTTATTTTCTCCACTACTAAAAAAATAATTAAAGAACATTTTGTAAAATATTTGGTAAACAAAAAAAAAAAAATCTAAAAAACCTCCAGGACAAGAATCCTAATGTTTGGTGTTTCATGAAAATAATGGTTGTTTTTCACTTTTAATTTCATTTTCAATATTTTCTAGGTTCATGGTACTGCTCCTGACATTGCAGGCCTTGACAAAGCTAACCCAACTGCATTGCTTCTTAGTGCCATCATGATGTTAAGGCATATGAATCTAGGCAGCTATGCTGATAAGATTTCTAAAGCTTGTTTTGAAACAATTAAAGAAGGAAAAGTAAGCTTTTCTTTCATTTGTTTTAAAGAGCTTCTGTTTTAACAGACATTAGTGTGTTTATACCTATATCAGTATACTTTGAAATGTTTTGTTAAGTTTTATATATATATATAACTGTTCACTGTGTATTACTATCAGGGTTTTAACTCATTGTTAATTTTAAAGTCATTTAACTCTGTTTTCAAAATAGTTAAATTATTCAATTCAGTTATAAATTTAAAAAGTTTTAAAATTCCAAATGCTGTATAATACTGCTAAGTTTACCTTCACAAAGCACAAAATATGCCTGGTACAATTATGCCAAACAAAAATATCTTTTATTTCTGCAATTAACGATACCAAAAAAGTGTAAGTCAATCAAAAAATACACTCAAAATACTGTTGTTAAATGTTAAAATAAATAAAAACTTTGTGAAAAAACACATATAAAATGATGCGTATAACAAAAAATGATACTTATAATAAGAATCTTGTTTTATAAGTATCATTTTATGTGTATTTTTTCACAAAGTTTTTATTTATTGTAAGTCAGTCAGTTTGGAATAAAATTTTTATTGACTGATTAACTGTAACAATCAACATAAATTGGTATATAAAGAAAAAAAAATATATATATCCTGCCTTCGAAAGTACAAAAGTTAAACTTTTTTTCCATCATTCATTTAAAATAATTTCAGTGTCACATTTTTGACATCGATGATCTAATTGTTTGTTTATTCAGAGAAAAGGGACTTAGAATTTAATTCTAAAAGTGTTTAGGGGATCTCATTGAATTCGAAAAGTTAGTAGGAAATCTTATCTTTGACCCTCAAAGTTTTTAGCATGTCAGTAAAATTTTTTGGTGTACCAGAACACCAGAAACACATTAGCATGTGTGCCACATATTTGCCATCCCTGCCTTAAACCTAAAAGTAACCACGCTGGTAATGCAAACTGCTAGTTTTTTAATAATGTAAAAAACTTTACAATTAGCAATGTGACTGACTAATATGCTTAATGTATCAGTTTGAGGATATCCATAATTTTAGTAATTATTTGATTTTAAGAAGAAAGTGCTTTTAGTTGACATGATCTTTAAGTGATTGATATATATATATTTATGCACACTCCATTTTTCGCATGATAGGAAATGAAAATTTTTATTACATGTGTAATTCGAATTGATTCCAGTGATATGGAATATTAAGAAAAAAGGAAAATTATTTTACTCTTGTCGTAAAATTTGCATCATGAGTACTAACCCAAGATTATTGCTGTGTCATGATCCAAAAAACTATGTCAGTGTCATTGGTGATCAAAAAAAGAAAAGCTTGGTAGTTTGTAGAGAAAACTCTGCATTTTCAAAATGTCTTCTTTCTGCATCATACTGTTTACTAATATGCTTAATATAGTAGTTTGAGGATATACATAATTTTAATAATTATTTGATTTTAAGAAGAAAGTGCTATATATATATATACATGGTTCGGACGGTGCTTAAAATACCTTAAAAAGTACTTACTTTTTTTTTTCATTTTTAAGGCCTTTAAAAAGTGCTTAAAAAGTACTTAATTTTTTACCTATATCCTTAAAGTTTCTCAGTATAGCCGCAAGATGCTTAAAAAGTGCTTAATTTCTAGTGGTAATCGACCGTAAAATCATCTGGCATCGAAACTTTTCGTTCCCCTTTTCCAGCCTCAAGCTGAGTTCATATTGATCGTACTGTAACGCAATGACGTCATACGTTGGAGCCCCTTTTCAATAGCCAAGGGCCCCCTTAGGAGCCAGTCCGGGCCTTACTGAATCTCAAACAAAACTAGTCTGTTGCGCCCGGTGCGAGTTTAACCATTCTAAAGTGCTTATTTTTTTTGCTCCGAAAAGAGTCTGAACCATGATATAAATCATTTAAGATACGGTATTAAAGCTATATTTAAGTTATAGCATTAATACAGCAGACAGTACATGATTGGTCAACCATTTTGTGTACAATTCAAAATCATAGATGTAAATGGGACTTGAAATATCAAACATTCTTGGAAATGGCAGTTGTTGTCTTGTAAAATCATGTGCTCTGATGATGTCATATGTTAACAGGCACTAATGTTAATACGCCTGTATAATGTTAATAACCCATTTATGTTATTGCTTATATTCGGTATATTGCACTGAAGAACTTTCAAGCTAAGATGTCTATGTTTTTTTATTTTAAGATAATGTCTGATCATCCATCAGAAAGATAATGTTAAAAATTCAGTACACACATTCATTTCATAAAAAGCATTTGTATTTGTTAGCTATAGGTGAAATATATTGAAGAGCATAATATTGTTCTTTAATTATTAACCTTCCCTCCATCCACAAATACAAATTCTTACCCTACTTTGACTTGTATATGGAAAATGCAAGCAAAAGCATTGACTTCATAAAAGAAGTTATTTTCTATTAAAATGTTTAAGATGAAATGTCAAAATTAAGTAGAACTTTTTTTTTTCCCCATTCAGGTTCGAACTGCTGATCTTGGAGGCTCTGCTAAATGCTCCGAATTTACAGAAGAAATATGTTCTAAAGTGTGTGCTTTATAAAAGTAGTCTCCATATGTTAAATTATTGCTGACTAGATATCAGAGATGAATAACTCATTCTGTCAGTTTAGTTTATTTATATTTTACCTTCATAATGTATCATAGTTAGACTTCCAACTGAAACAACAAACTTTTTTTTCCTCTCTACCTGGAAGTATGCAAAGAATTCTTGCCATTTATTTATTGTATTTATACATCACTTGATGCATTGTACATTTCTATTGAGTATTGTTTATTTTAAAAAATCAACATTTTTTTGAATCATTTGTGATTTGCAATTGTGCTTGATTTACCAAAGCAATTTGATAAATTTAAAAGCAAAGTGACGGATAGTTAGAATCATTTAAAAACAGGTAAAAACACATTAAAATCCGTATGTAGCACTATCGGTGGCGGCCACCACCTTCTTCAGCATAGGTCTTGGTTCCAAATGGCCAGCTCTCTTCCTCAGCAGATCGATCCTGGGGGTTTTCCCAGCCCTGCTGAGGAAGAGAGCTGGCCAAGACCTATGCTGAGGATGAGGAACCAAGACCTATGATGAGGCCTGACCTATGATGAGGAACCAAGACCTATGCTGAAGAAGGTGGTGGCCGCCACTGATAGTGCTACATACGGATTTTAATGTGTTTTTACCTGTTTTTAAACAATTTGATAAATTTTTATTTCCTGTCAGTGCATATAGTATTTGTTTTATAAAGCAACTCATTATGGTGAAGGTTTTTAGCAATTGATATTAAGCATACCTGCATTATTTAAAAATTCAAGATCTTCCTTTAAGTCTGAGATGGGTTTTAATGCTATTAAATCATATTTAATGATATATCAGGTAATTAGGTTCTTGTGCTGTCTGGTTTATAATTTGTCCTAAAATACTATCTTTTAGAAGAGCTTTTTTTTTTTTTTTTCTTTCTTTTAATAATATATCTTCATGTTTGTAACTAATTACGTGTATGGTTGTATGCACATATATTACAGCTATTCTATGAGATACCAGACTACTACTGCCACCAAAACCTACTTACAAGAGCTCATTACTAAAACATTTGTTTTTATCGTATGGAAGGGAGAGGAAAAGCTTTAATTAGAATTGTTTGATTTATCTAAGAATAAAGTTAATTATAATAAAATTTTTAAAAACTGAAATTAGTATGGTTTTTAAAGTTTCATATTGCATTAAAATAGTTGATAGGCTGCGCAGAATGGGTGTAGTTCCTAGCTGAGCAACATTAAATTTATATGAGCGATTAAACTATTGTCATTGGCTCTTTTGTTTGAAAAAACTTGTAATAGAAAATTGCTGCATGTATGTGAGGAAATATTTGTGTATTGATTAAAATGTGATTATCTGAGTATGAAAAAAAAAAAAAAAGACTGGTGTTTTATAAAATGTAATTTAATATCATTGAAATGATTTCTGCAGGTATATTTTTCATTTTGTGAATTTTGCAACATAAAATTGGATAAAATATTCTTTCTAATTCGTGCATTCATTAATCACTGAAAAATATGTGTTATCTTTTGCATGCTTTGATAATTTGAACAAACTGAAATTAGTAGTTAATGTCACTGAAAGTTATACTCGATCATTTCTTTTAGTTGTTCCTATTTTTGTTTTGATTTTCGTGTAATTTGGATACAAAAACATGTTTATTTTAAACTTTAATAACCATTAGCTTCTGTGACATTTTTTACAACAGAGGTAGCTTATATGGTTTTTAAAATATGTTTTGTTTAATAAATAAATTAAAAATAAATTTAATAAAATGATATATATTTTAAGAAAATCGCAATTATTGTGTATTAAGTTACTTAAAATACTTAACTAAAACTTTTTTGAGTGAGAAACTGTATAAAATTTGGTTGTTATTTGTGTGAAGTTTGTTATTAATATTCAAAAATTTATAGTTAAATCAGTGTGATATTTTTCATGATAATGTGTGTATACTTCTTTGCCAGTTTTAAAGTAATGATAACTGTATTTAAATACTAAAGTATGAATTCATGTAACTAACTTAATTATCTATACACCTGTATAAAAAATATGGAACTTGAACCACCTCAAATAACAAGTCATATAAATTAATTGTTAGCAGCTTTTTGGACCAAGGGAGAAATTTACTTTTGCCACCTCTATCTCTCAAACCTAAAATTTAGCAGTCTGTTTTGACCAGGATTTTATTTTGGTGCTAAATATTTTTCTTTGCTTGGTAGTTCGTGACCTGGGTGCAATAAAAATTTTAGTGTGCTCAAAATAAATGGATCCTGCAAATTCATAGTTGCCTTCCACCCCTTTTTTAAAAAAAAGGTCTTATTGTTTTGCTGTACATTCATACATTTTTTAATTTATTTCATCCTTTTAGCAGAAACTAGTCTTTTTTTTTCCTTTTTTTATTACCAATTATTTTGAATATTAGCTTATTTAATAATTCCTAATGTCTATATATTTTATGGATGTTCTTTGCACTAGTCAAGATATTTCTTTTAAAACTACTTTATCAGTGTTTTGTTGTTTTATACTGTCTGAAATTTGAACTTCAAATCTTTGCCAAATCTTAAGATATTTATTTTCAGTAGTTTTTTGGTAGTAAACTTTGTAATGCTCTTCAAAGGGCATATTAAATTGTGAAGACATACAATTGTAAACAATTTAACATTCTTAGAGGAAATATATTGATAGCACCTAAATTTACAATAAATTTTTCAAATAAATACAGTTTTGTAACATTTTAAACTTTTTTTTTTCTTTTAATGTTGTTTCGGGAGAAATGCTACATCTGTAGTTTACACAATGTCGAGCAGTTTTGTAATTGTAATTTTGTTTTTAGCAATTACTAATAAACAGTATGAAAATCTTAAGATTTTGCTTTGTTTCATTTATTGGTTACCATACCCAGAAATCTCATATCAAAAACCTGTCCATTAAGCCCTTAAATAAAATAACTACATAATAGCAAAATAACAATTCCAACTCTGATGTCTTGTAAATGATAATATAAAAAAGAAAAATATTGTTTTTGAAATTAAAATTACAGAACACATATTTTATTTTTTAATATTATTAACTGATGGGTAAACCTGGCAAAATGAGACTGTGTGACTTATTTCTTGTGAGCGATGATCATATAAAATTTGTAACTTTGTGCAAAATAATTTACTTGGGAAGAAACAATGTTGATAAGCACCAGTTGATGTTTAAGCAGGAAACTGATTTCGATGAGTATGACTAAACATCATCAATGCAAGAAACATTCTCACTCTGGTGCTGATATGTCATATTAACCAAAATCAGTCTGTGGCTTTGACACTCATTGGTGCTTGCTAATATTATTTCTTTAAATGTCAATACTCATAGGTCTCCACAAGCAATAATTTGCTGTAAATTCTGTTCGTTCATGGTGAGATTCTATACATAATAACAAGTCAGAGAGAAGTCATCAATACTTTTGCTGAAAAGATTGGAAATCTGTTTGACCACATAAAAAGATCCTAGAGAAAATTTAATTAAAATTGTATGTAATTATTCATATATGTGCATACACAACCCATCTTGACCAACTGCAAGTCCAATCTGACTAGTTTTTTCCTGATGCCTGTACTTACATATGTACATAACTCGCATATCTCAAAAACTACTAGTTATAGAATGTTGAAATTTTATATTTAGGATTGTTGTAACATCTAGTTGTGTAACTCCCTTTTTGGTTCTAATGTACTGGAGAGTTTATTTACAGGGCCGCCCAAAAAATTTTCAATATATTAAGCTCTGTGGGCATGCTATTCTTTAAAGCATATTTAATGGAATTTCAAACAAAACAAAAATGATATATCTGAATATATTTTTAAAGATTACAAAACGGAAGTCTCCGTTGTAAATAGTGTCTTTATCATTAATAGTTCTTCTACAGGAGCACTCAAAAGAAATCCAATACATTATGGTCAATGGCAGTTTTAGACATTCATCCATTTGTAGTACAAATTAAAAGTACCATCCTATTGTAAAAATACCATCCTACCATGTAGTTAGCTAATGGTCTGGCAATAATGGTGTGCTTCCCTCAAAAACTGAGCCAAAAGTTGCCAAGCTTGCTGACTTATAGTGCTTGGTGGGATTTATAGTAGGGGCCAAGGCTCCTAGACTCGCTACGTTCACTTTTCGTATGAGGCATTTGGCCCCTAAAAGGTTCATTCAGAAAAAAGGCATAATTTCAACACACAAAACCCAAAGATTGGATCAGATTGAATGTTATCGAACTACACATTGCATGGTCCTTGAAACATAAAAATTTAAACTTCCACTATTTTCAATCATGTAAAACCTATGGAACACCTTGCATGTTTACCACCTATGGCAATTTTTCATAATTTGGCAACTTATGTATAGTCAATAACTAGTTCTAAAACAGTACTTCATGTTTTCTTTGATATAAACTATGGAACAGCTAGAATAACTTGTCACCAATGGCGACTCTTCATCATTTTGTGATTTACACATGCTCATAGCCGATAATTACTGCTCATGTAAGGTTACCAGAAAAACCTATATTCATATGCATAGTCCTTTGCCGATTGGCATATTTGGCATCTCAAAATAAATCATCTCACCGTGCTGGCAAATATTCAAGCTGTACTATAACTGCTATAATGGCATAGTTAACGCTGATAAATATTTCTACTGGAGGCAAATATCCAAGCAGAACGTAACTGACAATACTATAGTCTGCATTTTAATTATTTTTCATTTTCAGATACTGGGTACTAACATTTTGGAACACGCGGTTTAGATTCGCCCTGCTTGGAGAGATAGCCTTTTGCCAGATAGTACCTGATGCCAAAATGGCACTTTTTAAAGCAGTTACAATTTTTGTAATCTAAACTCCTGTTAATTAAGAGAACTTAGTATTTAGAAATCAACATTTTGTAGCACACTTTGACTTATTTATTTCTCATACTTTTTAATTTGGTGTCAAATTAATGTAATTCTACTTCATGTTTGTCAATTTCATGCAATTCTACATACTTAGAACTGCTTTGTTGCAAAGGCATGAATGATTTTATGGTGGCAAAAATTGCTAAATCTCGCAACCATTAGGCTTATTTTTTCAGTTTTTACTAGTATCTTCTAAAATAATTTGAAATTTAAGTCAGCTTATCGGTTTCCCCGGAATTGTCTGAATCCATGGACACCTTCGTCAAAACTCAAATCCCCACAGTTTCGGAGAAGATAGCAGAACAAGCTTTTGACAGTGGCAGTTACTTTTTTGAGAATAGAGAAAAAAATTCAATGCTCCCTGGTATGAGAAAATAGAATTATTTTATTCCTGAAAATAAGCCTTAATTCTTTGTGGAAACAAGCTCTTCAGCATGTTTCTAAATAAAAATGTTCTGACAAAAGAGTGTATGTTTTATATTACGTGTGAATATTGGGAGAGGACCTGAAAAGTATTTTGCAGGAGAGCAAAAAATTTGAAGTTC
This sequence comes from Cheiracanthium punctorium, assembly GCA_038373885.1. Lineage (NCBI taxonomy): Eukaryota > Metazoa > Arthropoda > Arachnida > Araneae > Cheiracanthiidae > Cheiracanthium > Cheiracanthium punctorium. The sequence continues at coordinate 156,179 of JAWZYV010008794.1, read as the reverse complement.
AGCCATTAACCCGAACAAATGCATCTAGTTATTGACATAAGTATTCAAATGGAAAAAATTTTCTAAATATAATGGTATTTAAGAACACGGGGAGATTCCTTTTTTTCCAAAGAAAAAGGTATATTGAAAATTATCTTAACAGAGTTTTTACAGGATTTTGTGCATATAGGAGTTGATGTGATACTCTGCTTATGATACTTTTTAGTGGTCTTGAGTGTCAGGATAACAAGGTCAGGCCTTTTTTAACTTTTATTAACTCATTGATGGATAAAATCATTTTATCAATAGAATGATGTAAAAGAAACAACTGAAACTAGCAATGAGTATCATAAGAATTTACATTTTGCATCATTATGGAATGTCCAGATTTTGAAACACTAACATCTAGGGCTTTGATTTGATTAGTCACTCATAGAAAATACTTATGCAAAAACATTACCAAAAGTATGGCTGTTTATTATACATTTTACAGGATGTTCATCACTGTCAGGAAGCAAAAGTAATAGCCCCACAATCATGAAAAACTAGCCAAAATAGCATTTTCTTTTTCTTAATTTTCTACCCAAAATAGTAGCATTACAAAAAACAGCACAAGATTAATAAATTGATTTTTCTCTTTACTTGATTAGTGTTTTTTCTTATTTTTCTCACATATATACTCTCATACATAATACACTGTTTGAATACAGCTAATGATTACCATAATTTATGGAAGAAACGCCGCAGCGTTTATGAGTATAAAAGTTAAAAAATAATGAGTGCTGCATTTACAATAATTTTAATTTTTTCTTGCCGGTCTTCAACGAAAAATCATAAAAATTGTTTAGGGATAATTGTCGCAAAAGATGGCTCCACCACCGACATATACTTTTTAGAGTGCACAGAGCACAGCTTAGTGAATCAGAATGCAAACCTACCCCCGTAAAAAAGCGGTTTGATCCAGTTTTTGAGAAAGTGAGACGTCAGAGCACCATGAGAAAGGTCCATGTCCCGTGCTCTGAATGGGATGGCTTCATAAATCCAACCGATGTCTCCTCAATTAAATTTTTTTTAAAAATAGAAAATCTTTTATACCTTCATTTTAGAACTATAATTAAATTTTAATGAAGGTTTGAATATATATTTTGAGGGTTAAAGTTCTGTAAAATACTGCAAAAGTGCACTGCCCTCTATTAAATGCACCTGTGTTTCAAATGAACATCTATTGTTCTTAAAATACTGGATTTCAGCCAAAATTAGTCTATATTGCACCCAGTGCAAGTTTAACCCTTCCCCTCCCCCCCCAAAAAAGTTAATCCAAAAGTTATTATTTTCGTTTTTTGCTGTGCGCCCTGTGCAGGAGCACTCTACCAAATAAACACTGCCAACTAATTGGTATGCTCAAGAAATGCTGAGTGCTTTTAAAATAAATCCCAATGTTATAAATATCAAAAATAATAAATAAGTAGAAACAAGTTATTACACAACATTCAGTTTAAAACTAACAATTTGCTGAAGCAAGCTCCTTACGCAATCAACAGCTGGCCATCCAGGGGGGGGGGGGGAATGTTTACTTTTAACTGGAGCCTCTTCTCACATATTGATCGCTCTTTTCATTTTAAAGGCACATGGTAGTCTGTCTAACTTTTTGCGAATGCAAGAAGGTTTTTTTTTTTTTTTTTTTCTATAAATTTGCCTGTCAATATAAACATTGATATCTTTGATTATTTGAAAACAGAAATGTAAGCTTCGTAAAATAGTGGTAAATACTGTAAAATTGGTTCTGCAATTAATTATGGTATTATGCTATAAATTAAAAAAAAAAAAAACTAAGTATAAATTATTAAGTTATTAAAAATTATGATACATACCTTTAAGTCTTGATTTGCAATGAAATTGAAAATCAAAATTTTGCACTGATAAGATATTATCTTTTTATATTATTTTTTAAGCTAAGCACCGTACAGATTTTATTTCATTCTTATTATCTTTTCAATATCTATATTTTTAAAGATATTCCTGCATGCCTGCATAATCTTAAAATATTTATCCAAAATTTATAACTACCTTAAATATAAACTAAATGAAGAACCACTGCTACTTTACTGTTAAAGGGACCCCACCCAAATCTGGCAATTTTTCATCGGTAGTGGAGGGCAAAGCTAGGCAAACTTTTCTTCTGGTTAACCTTCCTCATTCATGCGTAGGAGTCAGAGTTAAGCTTGTGTTTGATTAGCAAATGAGAACATATTGTTCCATGCTTTGTATTCATCCGAAAATTTGTTAAGTATTCCTTCGCAAATTTGTTTTTTATTCATACACAAACGGAAAGGTCTATGTGAGTAGTAAATAGCCATTTTCAGTTAGTTTTGTATTTTTATACCAAGTTTGAGGGCTGTTACTCCCTGGAATAAAGACAGTGAAATGCTGTTTTTCTAGAAAATTCCATTCAACGGAAATGGAGGTATTGGGTTTTTGTGTTTATTATTTCATTTAGAGTTGCTTTAATATATTTGCATTTTTATCAGTGTTGGTTCATTCTAATTTGGTTGCATAATTATGAATTTTTGGGATTTGCCGACGGCAGATGAAGATGTTGTTAAGTATTTTCAAATTTTGATGTTCTACCTTTGTACATGAATTGTTCAATGGAACATGAAATGAAACTACTATATAAGCACTTATTTTCGCAAAGCTTTAATTTTCATGAGCCTGTCGTAATTTCAAAAAATTAAATCCTCGCGAAATATATATATTTTTTTTTTCTTGCTTCAAATAATAATAAAAAATCAAACATTTTTCATTTACAAAAATTTAATGATTTATTGCATAGTTACAAACTCTTTCTTGACAACTTTTTTTCTTATAACTATTTCTTGAATATAAAACAATAGTACAACTAATAGAATGCAGCTCATTCACTTACAGTATTTATACCAGCTTCTTTGAAGCCATTCAAAATGGGGAGGGGGGGGGGGTAGAAGAACTTTTCGGACCAAAGGAATTTTCTTAAAAAGCCTTATGCAAAAGGGAAAATGGGGCCAAATTTTTCGGACAAAAAGAGTTTTCTTAAAATGCCAAATTTGGATGGGATTCCTTTAACAGAAAAGTACCCTTTATCTATTTAAAACTTTTAATTAATTAATAAGTTTTAGATCAATATAGATTAAAAATGCATGCAAAATGACTTTTTTAGTCAGGATCATTGATTGCTTCAGAGCATGTGCTCGTAAGTTTCTCAAGGTTTTTTTTTGTTTGTTTGTTCGTGTGTTCTTTCATACTGTAAAGATTTTACAAAAGAATTCTAAGACTGTATAATTTATACTTTGTTCTGAATGCAAACAAACTCTCAATTTAAAGAGTTCACACTATGCTCCATGGCAACCTTAACTTTCTGTGCTCATAGTTTTTAGTAAAACATTGAATTATAAGTACACTTACAATTTAAAAAAAAATGGTACTTATGTATCATCCCAGCGGTCATTCCCGCCAAATTATTTTTTCATAAAATTTTCTGGCAAACTGTTGCCAATTGTATTCATAACCATCAATAATTTCATGTGTCCAGCATTATATAATTGATAGAGCTGAAGCAAACCGCATGTATTCGGTACTAAGATACGGATAATCACTCAGACTCGAAGTAACGAATTGTTACTTTTCGGTTGATATCGTTACTCGATATGAAGCTGTTTCGGATCGAGCAGCTTTGAACTTCGAATACAGACTGGGAAACGGGTGCCAGTAATCGAGTACTAATATCTTCTGTTATTTGTTACTGGGGTTACTGGATATCGGATCGCGGTTTCAAGGGGGAAATGACTTTCGAGTGTGCATTTCGGATCGACCAGGTTCGAACTTCGAATACAAGACTGCGGGTGGGAAAAATGAATTTCGGTATTTGAGTAATAGTATGTTCCGTTCCGTTACTAGATACCGGAAGTATTATGGATTCTCGCTGTTGGAAGGGAAAAATCAGTTTCGGTATTTGAGAAGTAGTATGTTCTGGTTGCAATTCGTTTGTGCCGAGCCGAATGGTATCGTTTTGATGAGGTTTGGAAGAATCCGTATGTTTCGTTACAGTTATGGAGATGGATATAGTATCTGCTGCTCTATTGATATGGGTCGTACAATGGGGGGATAGGATCCGGTGTATAGTATGTTGTTATGCGCAGTTGAACTTTTTTTTGCGGGGGGGGGGGGGAAGGGGGTGTTCTTATAATTGTAGAGGAGCAATACATATAAGAGAAGCAGGTTAGTAAGGGGTGCTAATTTCGGGCTTTCTAACATTTTAGTACTAAATAGTGGTGCAATCAAAATTCTTTCTTTCAGGGTGGTTCCGAAGCAGGATTGCGAACTTAACTTTTTCTTTTTTTTTTAGCTAGAATCGAAATATGAGTAATAAATAACAAATTATTTAAATACACCTTTTAAAAAAATATATTTTTATAAAGTAAACGATTTCACACAATTTTATTATTTAAAATATTATTTGGAACTAAAAAAAATATTTAGCATGGAAACCTAAACACATTTTTTATGTAATTGTTTAAAAAATATATAAAAAATTGGGAGCGACCCGGGATTTCTATGCCCACTCCTGCGTAAGCCACTGGTATTAAAATAATTCAATAAAGTTTAGTATGTTTCTAAAATGTCGATGTTTAGGGAGCCATCTACCCTATTTTATGGTACATTTTATTCCATGAACTCATGGAATACGCATAGTCCGGTGCAACCATTCTTTCTGTATGAAAGGAGTGATAATTTTTGTTTAAAGAATGCTCTCATATATGCACCCACAGAAGGGGCTAAACCCTTTCATCCCAAAAGTGCAGAAATAGAACTGGAAATATCTTAAAAATAGATAATTCTCAATTAAGCAATTTTAAATTAAAATATGGTACTTTTTAATTTACTTCGAAAAATGGTCCAGCAAAAGAAGTTTTTGATATGAAATAAGAACTCACAAATAATAAAGATATTATGCTTGTAGAGACGCAAAGTAGTTGATATCATACGGAGATCCCTTGCCCTGTGAATTTTATATATGTGGCCCAATCCCTGGATCTCAGTATTCGAGAACCCGCAACCCAGAAAAAACACGAGTCACAAGCTTTCCTTTACACTTTTTATGATAAGAATGAACAGGTTAAACCAGCGTTCAGAATTAAAAAAAGGGGTTTGGGTTGAGAAAAAAAAAGAATGGCATATGTCTTTGGAAGATTTCTATGTGCACTCAGTAATTCGGATAATTTAGCATTGTATAAAACCATAAATGTGTATAAAAACAATCTGTAAATCAGAGAAAATGAGCTCTAAATACAACTTTGTACAACTTCGCTAAAAAAAATTCTTTTTGGTTAGGTTTTTTTATGGGTGTATGTATGGGCAGCATATACCCATAACAACACTGTCCCGGATGTGTTGTTATGGGGCACTATATAACACCCTATTATCGATTCTATTAGTAGTAACGAAAGTAACGAGTAACGAATACTTAGTAACGAATAGAGAACATCTAAGTAACAAATACATACGGATACTCATTTTGTCGTTACTTTTACAGCACTAATAGGTGAAGAATCACTCGTCTTGGCAGACCGCTAGGATAATACGTAAGTACCAAAAAAAAATAATAATAATATATTATATCAAAAGTTAGGGCTACAGTGAACTATAAAACTATTTCCAACATTATTAAAATTTAGCAATGCATGAAAAAAAACACTTCAAAATCAGATATTTAAATTTAATATTTTTAAAAACATCATCATAAAATCAGATGTTTAAGTTCAATACTCTTAAGAACATCATCATAAAATCAGACATTTAATACTTTCAAAAATGTTCCCTTCTCCTTACCTTTGAATACAGAAATTTTTATAAAATTATAAACACTACGCTGGTAAAATTTTAAAAAGATAGTCTAATTCCAGTAATGCATCATCTGGTAAGTCCGTACAATGAACAGCATTTTTCACTTTATCATGTCCATAGGATGCTCTCAATGTGCCTGGTCTTAATTTTCGTGCGATTTCAGGATCAGCAGGTCCTACAAATGTTCGAAATTCTGTTGTAATTTTGGTATTTTCATTTCCTGTCACTTCTAAAGCAATACACGGACCAGACATTAGCTGTGAAACCATATCTTTATACTCTGCAACAACTCCTTTGTAAACATCCAAAAATTCCGATGCTGTTGATAAATTAAATGTAATGATTTCTAATGCAGAAATGTTAAATCCAGCATCGAGAATATTTTGAATAATTCTTCCAGCAATTTTTTCCCGAATAGCATGAGGTTTAATGATACATGCAACAGAATTTATAAATTTTGCTGTATTACAGTGAACTTCTCTGAAACGAGGGAAGAATACTTTTATTTCTTGTTTTGCAGAGTCTTCGTTTAAAGGGCCAACACAATACTGATTAAGGTCACCTAGATCAGTACTTACGGGCCGCTCTATGGGTGCTTCAGGGTTCAAAAGTTTTCGAAGAATTTTAACAGCATTTTCGCCTCTCACTTCCAATACTAAAAAGTGACCTTCTAAGCGTTCACATAAAGAACTACTATTAAATCCACTTCTATCCTTATCAATCATTTTGCCTTTATTAAGCGTTAAGTTATTCTTTTCTAAAGCCGATATGATTTTTCCCATATACTTAAATCCCGATTCATTGATAACAATGACAGTCGCCTCGATCTCACGGGAGAACTTTTCAGCAGTTTTTTTGTCACCAAAATCTATAATATAAAGCTGTCTAGACAATACATTAATAATACTTCCAAGAAACAAATCAGACAGTTGAACAGTGTCACATTTTATTCTACGCAAAAATACTTTTTTAGCGATGACATCATACATATCAACGCTACAATCCGACGGATAAAAGCTTAGTAAAAACTTTCTTTTGACTTTTACAGTCTCATCAAACCACTCAACTAAGAATCTATATTTTTCATCGTTCATTTCGCCGACGTAAACATAAACAAATAGGAAGTAAAGTATTTAAATTTCGTTACCGACCGGCTTATTCGACAAGTAAAGTTTAGTGGTAAAGTAAATGTATGCAATTTTCTCTTGTTCGCAGCTGGCAACAGTGAATTATATGCTCAAGCCAATCAGAATCGACGTAGGACTTACGTCGTGAAGATGGACCACGCCCTTCAAGACACGGCATGGGCGCAAGGGAAGTGAACAAACACACTAGGCGCTGCACGTTTCTTTTATTTCGGAAAGAGTGTGTGCCAGTGTAATGACGCTCTGTCAATTTTCGTGTTAATGATTGATTTTTTAATTTAATATTTAGTTTTCTTTTCATACAAATATTTATCGATGAAGAATTGCTGTGTTTTAACTTCCGCCGATTTTATTGCTGCAGAGTCTTTGATGACATTAGCCTCCAGTCGTCGAGTGCTAACTGATTCTAATGTTGGTTCTGATCAGTTCATGATTAATAGAATTTTAAATGACTTAAACTGTATGGAGCAGGAACCTATTGAAGAGAATCAGTTTAAAGAAGACGCAAAAAGACTGAAATTGTACCACTGTACGTTTAGTGGATGTAATAAGACTTACGGGAAAAGTTCTCACTTAAAAGCACATCAGAGAACACACACAGGTAATTATCATCTAATTCGTTAAAATAACTTGTTTTTAAGTATAGTAATTGTTAGTTTTTTTATCTTTCAAGAGGCGGCAGTCGTTGTTAGTAAGTGCCACAAAAAAGCTACATTAAAGGATTACCGTGAACATTAAATTTTTTTTTTATTATTTATTTTTTTCCGTCATAATTTTAAATTGAATGATAATTTTACCCAGAAATGTGGATGTTTCTAAGATGCAAGATATATTACATCCGGTAAAACTTTTAGTAATAAATAATTAGAACTTTCTAAAGAAAAAGCCCCCACACACACATAAATGTTACTTATCATACTAGACACGTGAATTTTTTGTCCAAGAATTTTTCGTCCTTCATCAGTTGTCCATGTCTATACACATAACTCACAGTGGACAGTCATTTGAAATTCCTTGTTATGTTATTATTCCAGATGATTTGATCAAAAGGAAAAAAAAAAAATAGTGTTTTTGAAAGATACAAAATAATTTTTTGAGGTCTTTTTTTAGCACCTAGATTTTTATCCTCCCTCTCTCTCCAAATAAATATTCTATGAAGTATGACTGTTTATTTCATTGAATATTTGTATAAATATGTAGCTGTTGTGTAAAATTTTTTTCAGCCAAAAATAATGTCTAATATGCATATGCCCATGGGCGCCCATAGGAATTTTTCTAGGGTGGGGGGGCAAACTTTTAACAAATTTAGTACTGTTTTTGCGATTTGTTTACATCATGAGACAGTAACCTAAATCTCTAGGGGGCAAGTGCCCCACCTTGCCCCCCCCTATGGGCGCCCATGCATATGCCTATAAAAGTGTGAAAAAAGATTGTGGTGTGTGCTTAAAGGGTAACCTAAAATCATTGTTCAATCAGTGTTTCCAACTTTATTTGGTCATAATTTAAAAATTTCTAGGACAATTCATTGCATTCATACGTAACAAGTTGTAACGAATAATGATTTGGCCAAATATTCAGCCAATAATTTAGGCTGAATATTACATTTTTTAAAGTTTCATTTTAATTGTAAATGAGATGTCTTTTTTACATTTGCAGTTAAATGCTAAAAAAACTAAGTAAAATTCATTTTCTATTATTTGTAGGTGCTTAAAAACACACAGCAGTGTATTTTCTGTAAAACTTTAAAAAATCTTGGTCATGAAAAGACATCTTGGGAGTAATTTCATAAGCAGGTGTTGCCTAAGTTTGGCGACTTTTTTTTTTTTTTTTATCTCCAACATCACGCAATTTGGTGCTTTTTTTGGTAAAATCATACAAGCCGATGCGCACCCCATGTAAACATGGCGACAGCCGCTGGAGCTTGGCAACCGCCAAGCTCCAACAACTGTCGCCAACCATTTTGCACGATCAGCAAAGTATTTTAACACATTAAAATTGCACATATATTCCACTTACAAAAACATTAAAACAAAATACAACGTCCATATTTAACCAAAAGAACGTCTGCAAATTCAGTAATAGGCAATTTAAAATTGGCAAACAGTGGACCGTTTTTAACTAAAAAAAATACAGTGGATTAAGCAACCTAGTTGTACAGTTATGTAAACTATGCAACCAGTAGATCATTATTTTTAACTAAAAAAAACCTCAGTAGATTCAGCAACCTAGTTGTACAGCTATGTAAACTATGCAATCAGTGGGCCGTTTTTAACTAAAAAAACAACAGTGAATTCAGCAACCTAGTTGTACAGCTATGTAAACTACGCAATCAGTGGACCGTTTTTAACTAAAAAAACAACAGTGAATTAAGCAACCTAGTTGTACAGCTAATGTAAACTGGGCAAACACTGCCCTGTTTTCAACTCAAAAAAACATCGGTGGATTCAACAACCTAGTTGTACACCTCTTATAAAGTCAGTATTTTTAGAATAGCACGTAAATAGCACTTACGAAAACATAAACACATCAAATATCCATTTAAAATTCACATTAAAAACCTTAAACATTGCAAAGATTCATTAAAAAAAGCACGGAACAGCTTTAGTATGGTCACTTTTTGGTGATTTTTTGATTTGGCGACAAAATCTTGTCGCCAACCCAAGTTCGCCTTGCCGATGCCAATTGTAAACAATATGGCGGATCGGATGGCGCTGGTTCCGAGATAATTGATCGTCGTCGTTAATTTTGCTATGATTTATTTTAATGGCTTTTAAATATTTTTATGAAAAAAAATTAAACGGATAACAAGCTTACATGTACATATAGATTCGGTTTAATAAAATTTTAATAACTTTTCTTTTTGTGTGAGGGAGGGCTGTGCCCCCCCTTTCTCTTTTTAGTAGATTAAATTAATGCAAACAAATAATATTCTAAAGGCAATACCTCACAAAAATAACAAATAAAAAAGACAAAAAAATTAAAATACATTTTAGCATTCTGACAAGACTACGTAAGCAAAATAAAGCACTAATTCAAATCATAACGAACAGTGCTTATCTCATACCTTAATTAAAATCGCTAAATTGTTTCAATATTGAAATAATAAAATCAAAATATCAAATATATTAATAACAGAATTATTTGTTACTCCTACCATTCACAAATAAACAAAGGTAATAATAACAAATAAGAACAAACAATGCTTATCACATACCTTGATTAAAATCCCTAAATTATTGCAATATGGAAATAATAAAATCAAAATATCTAAAATTATTTCACTGTATAAAATATTAATAACGTAATTATTTGTTGCTTCTACCCTTAACAAATAAACAATCGAGAATGAAAATATTAACCTGAAACGTACTATCAAAAGAATGTTTATTCATACAAAACTGTATATAAACAGTCAGTATGAACCTGAACATCCATTTTAAATTTCAGTAATAATTAAATAATAAAATTTAATCTAAAATAAAACCATAAAGCGTAATGGCAGTTCCACCACTCGAAGCTCCCGCGCGAAATACTGGCAAAGGGGTCTCCAAAAGTTTAATAAAGGAACAAACGCTCCCGATTCGCTGGAGGAAAACGTTAGCGAAACTGTGACGTCACGGATGAATCTACTGCTCGGGATCATCAGACGGCGGGGTTACCATATGGGCATCCTTTATCGCGCCAAAAATAAAGCGTGCCAAAGGGACCGTACTAAAGCTGTACCAAGAGCACTTACCTATATATTTTTTAAATAACCGCTTAGAAATGTCCCCAACACCCACCAGTTTATAATGTAACACCAGCATGCTTTCTTTTATTTAGCTTTATATCACACTATATTTCTAACAAACACGCACAAATTCGTTTCATATATTAACATATATGAAACGAATAAGTTTTTTTAAGTTAACACATTTCATTCCTTTCCATCAATAACAGAAACAATTTCAAATTCCCAAACCTGACGAAACACGTATTCTTTATGGTTGCCAGTCACACCTACCACCGGCAGATAACTTCACTTTGGCGGTGCATTGCTCACTCTAGCATCAGATTGTTCGCCAATGATTTGTACACAAAAAAATTGATATGTAAACAAGTCGCCAAATTTTTCACATATGAAACATCATGGGAACAGCTTTAGTATAGGTCCTTTTTGGCGATTTTTTGATTTGGCGACAAAATTTTGTCGCCAAGGGTAGACCCGGGTTTGCCGATCGGAGATTCTGACGAAACCCCGATGCAAACCCGGCTTTGCCGAAAGTAAACAATGGCGCAAAAAATCGGCTTTCTAAAGAGATTAAATTTCTAATTAAATCATTGAAATCAGTTTTTTTAAGTTAAAAATTTAGCAATAATGCTTTTTTTTTTTTAATTTACTCTCCAAAGAACAGTGTGGAAGCGCAAAACATCGGATTTAAAGTGATTTTTTTTTAAGTCAAAATTGATCAAACAACAGCAAATACAATGAAAGGGTGAAGATATCTGCCTGCGCAAACACAGTTTGTCGGAGTGTGGGACGAGGACCCTGTTTCACGTGACACTCCATAAAAATGCATTAAGATTGTTTACGTCAACAACTATAAAATGGTTAGAGACGTCCACAGTAATTAACGCAAGAATGTTTTTATGGGGGGGCAGCCCCCCCCCCCTCCGTTTCCTTTAAAACCAAACATTTATGTACATAAAACAATATAACTATAAATACAACAATAAAATATCTAGACTAGAAATCAATAAAACAAGATATGCAACAAAAAACATTAATTTAAAAGTAAAAATTTCCAGATTAAACAAAGCACTAGTAACAGTAAACGGCTGCTCTTTCAAACTCTAGAATAAAATATCACAGTAAAATTTCTCAGCTCTATAATAAAATATCACAGTAAAATTTCTCAGCTCTATAATAAAATATCCAGAAACAAATCGCCATTGTTACATAAAGTCGTAACAAAATTTCTATTCGCTACACCTGGCCTCCCCAAGGTATGCCTATTATTAGAATAGGTCCAAGCTACCTTGTCCCTCAACAAGCCATAATAAAATCAAAAAAGAAATACCTGGAAACCTTCAACTGCCACGGACCGCTAGCACCCATACACAATCGAGCTGAAAAAAAAAATGTAATGGCAGATCAGCGACTCAAACCGTGCGGGTTTTAAAAAACGGGTCTCCAAAAGTTCATGAAAGGAACAAACGGTTGCGATTCGCTGGAGGAAAACGAGCGCATCCGTGACGTCACGGATGAATCCATTTTTTGCCCGAGGTTAGGGTTACCATGCTCTCCGCTCTGGAGCATCTGATGGCGGGGTTACCATATTGGCATCCTTTATTGCGCCAAAAATAAAGCGCGCCAAAGGACCAATACTAAAGCTGTACCAAATTGTACATATATTCCACTAACAAAAACATTAAAACAAAATACAACCTCCATATTTAACCTAAAATATGTCTGCAAATTCTGTAACAGGCAATTTAAAATGAGCAAACAGTGGACCGTTTATAACTAAAAAAACTACAGTGGATTAAGCAACCTAGTTGTACAGCTATGTAAACTAGGCAAACAGTGGACTACATATTTTTTTAGAAAGTGATTTTATCAACCTTTCAAGTATATTGGGCAAGTTGGAGTGTTTAGGCTGATTATTTTACCAACTATGTGAAAAATTCCAGAGCTGGGGGTCGAACCCAGGCCTACCACTTAACGTGCGGGTGCTCTACCACTGAGCAAGTTATAGCAAAACGGATAGTGTAAAAATATTATCCATCTTCATATATCCATGAGTACCAGGGGTGTAGTGGGGCCGGAACGATGTTCCGGTACTTTTCTGCGAGCCGGAATGACGTTCCCGAATTCAAATGAGATTAATATTATTATTATTGTAGATCTAAAATTATTTCTGAAAGAAAAAAATATTCTCGTATAGTCTGTGCTTGCACTACGAAATCTATCTGTTTTCATTCTATGAATATAGTAGTTGAAATCATCCCAGTGAACTAATAGCTACTCGACTAGGAATCCAATCCCCAGTCCTGTCCAATTATTTAAAAACCTGAAAGTGCATAATTGAAATCAGTGGTAAAATTAAATATCAATTGATGCATCGACCACTCCGAGTAGCAAAACTACTTCCGTTATGTATTCATACCTGCCAACTTTTACGGATTATCCATAAAATATACGAATTTTGGCATTAATTTACTGATGTACGGAGATGACTAGTAATTTTACGGATTGCTTGGCGAATTTCGAAGTTCGCAATTTCTAACAATTCAATCTTTTTCCATCCGTCTAGAGAATATATATTTTCCCTTCAGCACTCTTTTATTTAAATCTCCAATGCCATAAGAGTAAAAATTGATTCCTATTTTGAAATTAAAATTATTTTTTAAACCTCCCCCCCCTTTCCTCTTTCAAGGAAACCAATAAAAAAAAACACTTCATTCAATGGGGCAGGTTCAGATTTTCAATTCAATTTTTTTCCATCGCTCTTGTGAGTAAATATTTTTCTTTTACAACTCTTTCATTTAAATCTTTAATGCCGTAAGGATAAAAACTGATTCCTATTTTAAATTTAGTTTTTTAAATCCCACCCCCCTCCCTAATTAAACCAGGTAAGGAAAAAAAACACTAAGTAGAGCAGGCTCAGTTATGAATGAAAAGCAACAAGGGCACGAGTTATTTGTACCAAAAAAATAAATGAACTCAGTTTTACTGATGGGAGGTAAAAATTTACTGAAATGAGGACATAATTTTACTGATGTTAATTTTCTAAGGTTGGCAGGTATGTGTATTTGAAATGCGAGATGGAAAATCATGTGATTGTGAACCAATTCTCGCCTTCTTACACATACTTGAACTTCTGAGATTATAACTGAAAGCTAAAAATACTTCTTTCATGATAAATATTTAGGAGAAAATTTTGCCAGATTTGCTAGTGATGGAGCAAGTATACCAGGGTGTTGAGCAGAATCTGTCTCAGAAATTTCCACAGTAGTTTGGCATTGCTTAAATCATCATCTGAAACTTGAAGCTGGAGAAGCAATCAACTGTAATCTTTGTACGGTTGATCTCCTAAGAATCAAGTAGATTCCAGGGCTTGATTACCGAAAAGGCTCTGGAAGCTTGAGCTTCCCCTCTGAATTTGAGTGGGGGGGGAGGCAAAAATGCCTGAAAAACTGCATTAAAAATTTAAATGATCTTTTAATTGTAAAGATTTTTGTTGAAGAGAAGTGGAAAGCTATTTTTAAGGTTTTTCAGAAGCTGATACTTCATGTCGTAACATTTCTAAATTGGTTCAGTTTGGAATGTTTTTGCCCAAGACATCTGCTCTATTGAGAGATTTTTTTCTATTATGAGAACATTTTGTTGGCAGAAAGGGTTAGACTTTCAGTATATAATGTTTAACATCTAAATACCAAAATTAAACTTTGATGTTATGAAAACAAGAATTTCTGAAAAAAAAAAAATGTCTAATTAAAAATACTTCTAAATAAATAAAGTTTAAAACTCCACTAAGGTAATGTTTTTAGTTTATTTTTTTTAATTTATTTCAAAAATACTGTATAATCTCATTGCAATGAACTAATTGATAATAAATGATAATAATTGATAACTAATATTAATTGATATAAATATTTTTATTTGTTTATCTGAAATTTTCCTTAGATAAAAATATTTTATTCAAGGAAATCATTAGAACTAATTAAATCAATGAAATTTCATTTTAACGAAGAAAATATTTAAATATTTTTATCGAAGAAAATCATTAAAACTTTACTTTTCCCAAAGCAAAAGGGAAGTGTGGGGACGAAACAAGACTGAGCTTCCCTTCACTTCAGAGGTTAACCCAATTTTTCCCAGATATTTTTGCGACTTTCTTCGATTTTTGCTAATACCAGCAATAATAGATAAATTTCTCATGTCAACTTCTTGCACAAGGTATGGTTTCTTTAAAAATTATTATGTATATAAATTCAAATGTCAGCATCCTACTGGGTCACGTTAAAATATTTTGTGGAGTTGAGGTTCAATACTCGTGAATAAAGGCGAGGAAAAATAAATAACGTTTTCGACTGATAGCGAAAGTGCCGTCCCAAAAAAAGGAACGCTAGGCATAAATGGGTTAATCGGGCTCTGATTCGAGCATCTGCAGCTAGCCTGGAAACAGAAAAACAAACGAGTTTGAAAAGTAAGATGAATTGCCATTTCTCTCCGACTTG
This sequence comes from Cheiracanthium punctorium, assembly GCA_038373885.1. Lineage (NCBI taxonomy): Eukaryota > Metazoa > Arthropoda > Arachnida > Araneae > Cheiracanthiidae > Cheiracanthium > Cheiracanthium punctorium. Next base: position 140,952 of record JAWZYV010008794.1, on the reverse strand, counting down.
TTTCTGCAGTCTCTCTCTGTCAAAGCAAAACTATACAGTGTTTTTTTAATTAGTTCAAATCGACCAGTTGAGACCAAAACTGGACAAACAGAACCACGTATTTTCCAATGTGTACACATGCTCATCTCATCAAAACAATTTCTGACAGATATGACACTCATGCACGACATTTTTTAAAAACTTTTTATTCTCTCTTTGAAGAAAAGCAACATCACCATCGTGTATACAATTAAGAAAATAAGTCAAACCACTAGATTCTTAGAATTAATGTCGACAATAAAGGGAACACATGTTAAACGCGGAGGTAGCAATGCAGGAAATGAAATTTGGAACTGTCCACCTGACCAGACAGGGGAGGGGCTAGGGGTGTTTCAGCCTTCCCAATACATTGTTAAAGAGCAACAATTTGCTTTATTATACACTTTGGATTGGTAAAATGAATTTTTTTTTTAAAATAAATTATCCCCTCTCAAAGATATCTACCTTGGTTAGACTAAAATTTTGCTTTATTGTATATTTTGTTTGAGTCAATTATGCTTTTTTCAAAATTATACACAGCCTTCTATATTGGTTACTGACAAAAAAGGCAAAGACGTTTTTATGTCAGATTGTCTTCTGAACTCCCAATACCCCCCCCCTTCCTTCCCCCACGAAGTCGTGCGTTCCGGGAAAAAAAATTTTAGCTCTACAACACTGAGTACCAATTGTCATCAAAGCGGTTGACCGGTATTTTCACAACAAGTGCTTAAGGCTGTTCTTCGAAAAAAAAAAGAACTCTGTTTTTAGTCTTGGTACACAAATTGAAATAAACTAATAGCACCATGGTCTCCAAAAAGTTCCAGATGGTTCTTCATAAGTTGTTTTACACACTACGATAAGCAAAAACGCTGTGGCTTGTGTGAAATTTTCAGAAAAAATTCTTAAACATGGATCTGAGCTGCAAGATTTTTCGAAGAGTGACACGCTTTGCAAAAATGTCAGATTTTTAAGAATTTTTTCTAAAAGTTTTGAAACTGATACAGATTGATCTGTCTTCGCAGTATGTAATACAGCTTGTAAAGAGAGAGTTTCAAAATTTTGAAGTGGCTGGCATAATTAGTTCATTTGTAATTATGTACCAAATTCACATGATTTTTTCGAATAACACTGTTAAATGAAATAGAATTCAGCGTTCTGCAGCACCATCTAGGGGCAAGTTACAGCATAATGGATAGTGTACAAATATTCTAATTCTTCAAATATCCATGTGTACCAATTTTTGTCAAAATCGGTTGAATAGTATTTTCATAGCAAGTGGTCGAACGGAATTGGAGTCGACGTTCTGCAGTGTCATGTAGCGTCAAGTTACAGCAAAATTGATAAAGTAAAAATATTCTACGAAAAATATCCTTCAAATATCCGTGTGTACCAATTTTCATCAAAATTGGTTGAACGGTACTTGCATAGGAAGTGGTCGAACGGAATAGAATTCGATGTACTGCAGTGCCATCTAGCAGCAAGTCATGACAAAACAGATAGTGTAAAAATATTTTCAGTGTTCAAATATCCATACGTATTCCAATTTTTGCCAAAATCGGTTGAATGTTATTTTCACAGCAAGAGGTTTAAACGGAATATAATTCGACGTTCTGCAGCGTCATCTAGCAGTAAGTTATGGCAAAAGGAATAGTGTAAAAATATTCTATGTCTGACATATATGTATACGTGTGTGTGTGTGTGATAAGGGAGTGAAGATTATAAATATTGTATGGCCAAAAAATCCTCATGGGAGGGGTTATGACCCCCTATCCGCCCCCCCCCTTTGGCTATTCCCCTGCCTTCCATCAAAAAACTCCAGGCGTAGATAGACAGTTGCATGAGCGGCCAGAACCCTGGACCTGCACAATTCAACCATCTCCCAATATTCAGTGTCTTATACACACGGCAATTGGCCGGCTTGCCTCTACATTTGAAGTAACAGGAGCACACAACAAAAATCTGGTGTTCTGAATAAAAAACTTTGTAAAATGCCACACATAAAAGAAGATGCTAAACAAACTAAGCATTTTCTGTGGTACAAAAGATCCACTCTTCTTCATCTGCATAAAAAGTTCTACCATCCACACAGGCAGAAAGGTTAGAACTTGGAAAACAAGATATATTTATCCCTCAAAGAATTCTAATGTTTCCTGCTTGTACCACATGAGACAGTTGTTTGCTAAGTATCTTCTTTTGCGTGTGTGTTTCACTAAGTTTTTAGTAAAGTGACCGGGGGCTCTACCACCATAGTATCGGAAAGCTTTCGATAGCAAATATATCAAGCCTTCTCTTCTCATGACATCACAATTCGAGAAATATCTGATGTGCCCTAGCACGATCCTATCGTAATTGTTTCACTACCGGAAATAATGCTGTTTTTTCCCCGACACATTGGATGAAGGCAAAAACTTGCATTCAAGTATCTGAGAGTACCAGATGGGTGGGTTTTTATTGTGTGTATCGCGGAGTGTCAAGTACTTCCACAAAAGGACCCCTCTCCCACGCATGGTTGGTCAGTCAAAAACCGGCTTCCAGTCTTGATTTGGATGTTCTCCAGAGTCTCCGAAAATTCTGAAGACAATGCCTTCATTTAAGAAAAAGGGGAGAAAGCCTTGTGTTTTGATTGGTGGATCAATCTGAGTGTTGGATAGATCTTCGCATGCACATGTGTTTTATTTGACACTCATCATGCTAGCGCCAAATGAAAAGTTGCGGCTATTTATCTGAAGTATTTGACTATCCAAGAGTGAGAAATATCCGTCACGGATATTCTACGATTACGATACCACAGTGCTAGAGCCCCAGATGTTCTGCTTTTATCTGTACAGTCCTGTTTTTACCTGTATGTCCTGCTGTCCCCACAGAACCCTAAAGTGTCCCGCTTTTCCTTTCCTCTCTTGTTTTATGAAAAATAAATAAATAAATTGGGAATAAATTAACATGAAAACGGTTGTGTTATTTACAAAGTTTTTTGTTACTTACAGTCGACTCTCTGAAATCCGCACATCTATAATCCGCGTTAATTTTTTGATGTAAAGTGAAATTTGCAGTTAACAGTTAAGTAACACTAGGAAATTACGGGTGAGTTGAGTTGTAGAATTAAAAGAAACTTTATGCTATTTTTCATATTTTTTGCATATATCTAATTAAAATTGTTCTTTTAACCCATCTAACAAAGTCTGAGCAGTAAAATGAAAGCATGATTAGCTGACAGAAAAGATTCTAAGAGACAATATCGCACACTCAGTTAACGAAACGTGTATTATTTTGATTTTCATTTTTTATTGAAAGAAAGAGAAATTTTCAAAAAATTTCTCTTGAAGAAGGCTTATTGTTAGGCTATAAATATTTAGAATTCATCCAAAATTATTCATTGGCATCACCACAAGAAATAATGACAATAAACAGACTCCAGGAAAAAATATTTAAACACAAATCAAAAGCCCTAAAACAAACAACAATTGATTCCATGTTTGCAAAATTAAAAAAATAGTCATATAAAATTAAAGTATGAAAGTTTAAGCCTTCTTCAAGAAAAATTTCTGTCTGCAAAAGTTTTGTAAAATAAAATTAATTTTTTTCATATTTTAATAAATTCTTTAATAATTAAACTAAGTGTGACAGTATAATTAATTTCAGCCATTAAAATTGTTCTGTTGCTTCATAACTATAGTAAGAAAAAATGTAAACCAAACAATGATCTGTAATCCGCAAAATTCTATAATCCGCAAACCCCTTGGTCCCAAGGTGTGCGGATTTCAGAGAGTCTACTGTATTTAACACCAGTTTTTTTAAGTGATGAAAATGATTGTTTTTATGTTAATACATACCTATAATCAATGGATGGTGATTCTTAGTTAATGTTAGAAAGCAAACTATTTTGAAATGTTATCCAAAAATTAACTTTAAAATTAAGTTTATATAATAGGCCTATTTTATTTGTATATTTGCTGCATTTTTTCAACTCTTTTTCCCCATAAAAGTAGAAAATCAGATTATGTGTAGCAAAAAACAAATCTTGGGGTTGGGGGGTGGGGGTGTCCAGTAGTGATGCAATGGATATCAATTTGGCCAGATACCAAATATCCAGCCAAACTTTCTTCCCGATATCCAGCAGCAGTATGTTTTCTTCTTTTTTGTTTTATTTTCACTAGTTTTCTTAGATCATTGAGCTATTACCTTTTTCTTTAAATTTTCTCATTAGTTTGAAATCATTTAATTCAAAAATCTGAAATTCTTTTGGGATTGTTTCCATGAATTTGGTACCAGTTTACTGCAATTAAAGTCATACAAATAACAATGTCATGAATATTCTCCCTCAAGAGTTAGATAAATATCTTAAAAGATCAGTTCGTGAAAGAAAGACATGCCCATTCAACTGTTGGAAAATCAATGTAACAAATTTCCTTACTTTATCAAAATTAGGGGGGAGTGACATTTTCTCACCAGCCAGCAGTACTGTAGTACTGCTATTCTCATAAGCAGGATCAGTTGAAAGTGGAAAAAAGGGTAACAGAATTCTTACAAAGTGTTTTTGTACAATAATTTCTTCAGCAGGGGGGGGTTAGGGGGGTCATAACCCCCCTCCCTCCATGAGGAATTTTTTGCCGTACAAAATGGGTTCGGACCCACCCACAAACCCCCCCCCCAAAAAAAAACACTTAAAAAACCCGATAAAACTCGCACAGAAATGGTTTTTTTTTTGGGGGGGGTATTAAAAATTATCAATTTTTCCTTTCTTTCATTTAAATCTTTGTTATTTGACATTAAATACATATAACACTACCTACATAATTAGTGCATTAAGCATTATATTAGATAAATATATATATATATGCCAGTTTAATTTTATTATGATTATTTTTCCAACTTCAGCATAAAGAATAATAAACTTTTTTTTTTTTTTTAATAATACCTTGAGCTAATTCTATCTACAATATTTGTTTTGAAATGAACAGGTGTGGAATGCAGGCAGGGATAACTTAGTAATTTATCTCTTTAATAAATAAGTTTTCAAATACGAACAAAATAGTAATTATCAGTACAAAAAAAAAAAAAAAAATCCTTTCCCAGATAATAGAAGAATGGGATATGTATCTTTCTTGCAGCTTACAAGCCTGCATCCCAAGAATGAATTGAGGTTGGGGAAACCATTCTGTATTGTATTAGTTGCCACATGACTTTAGTACTGAGAAATATAAAACTAATTCATTATACATAGTTTATGTGGGATTTAATATCAGACATTAATTCTAGATTTTTTTAAAGTAAAAAAGAAATATACATTTAAAGCAAAAATGAATAACTATAAAGAAAATTATTAAATAAATAGTAGTTCTGCAATAAGTCGGCCTGCAGAGGGTTTACTGACTTATATTTTAACTAGAAAATATAACTATGACTTTAAAAATATGAAGGTTAAAAAAAAAAATTTTAAAGTTCATAAATTTAAAAAGTAATTGAAAACAGCCAATCAAAAACAATATATTTTTCTAAGTAAACAAGAATATACTTTTATCTATGGTCATAAAACAAATTAGGAGCCTTTTATAAACGCCAGCAGAAAAAGATAGTACTGCGTTGAAGTTGAAGTTATTTTTATATTTTAATTAATTATTATTTCATAATGAAAGTTTTCTTTTAGACTAAAATTATTCTGTTTTGAAATAAAAATATATAATTTAAATCAAAGTGTTATACCATAAAAAATCTTAATAATACCCACCCGGGTTGGGTTTTTTTTCAAATCCGGGTTTTTTTAAACCATGATACAAAATGTATATTCTTCACTCCCTTATCACACACATATATGCATATATGTGAGATGCAGTAGTCGTACCTCCCCCCCCCCCATGAAAATTTTCTGGCTACGCCACTGTCTTACCATAATAATTTACTCCAATCTTAAAGAAGGATAGAAATACACCCCCCCCCCCTCCCGCCATTTTCTATGCATCATAAAATTACATTCTAAAAAGTATTGAAAACAAAATATTTTCATAAAACTGTTTTTTCATATTTTTTATTATTGCATTTTTTAGAATCTATTTATTTATTACGCTTATTTATGTTATTTCTCTGTTTATTTGTTTTTTTAGGTCGGATGTACTGCCAGATATTTGTAATATCCGGCTACTGCCAATTATCCGGCATATTGGCCGGATGCAGGATGTTTGCCGGATATCCGTTGCATCCCTAGTGTTCGGGATTGGTTGTTACACCTCCCGACTCTGTGGTTTAGAAATGCCTTGATTTTCGGTTCAGAAAAAAATAGTCACTTTAGTTTTTAGTTCATTTTAAATTGAAACTTTTGCATGCTTCGAAACCGTCAAGCACAATGTTCTTCCTCTTCATTCCGATTGTATGCTTTCCCTGTCCGATTACCACGACAATAATAAATGTTATCGTTATGGACTTTATATCACGTACTCTATTGAATATTATTCGTTTTAGCATTCTTAGTACCTGTATAAAATGAGTTTCAAACAAAACATATTGCATGTGTATTTGAAGAATTTGTCTAAAAAAAGAAAATGCTCTCTATCAAAAGTAGTGTTTACATAACCAAGGGTTGATTAAAGGAGGGGATGACCAACCCCCCCCCCCCAAGAAAAAAAGAAATTAATGTGATGAAATGAAATGATTCTATTTTACTTCCATAAAATGGATATAGTATATGTCCATCTTCTAATTAACCGCCCCACCGACAAAATTGCATTAATCCGCCGCTGTGCACAATATGTATAAGCTGTCTGAACAAAAAAAAAATAAAAAATAAACTAATGGTGTTAGGTTCTGGGGACATGGGACATTAACTAAAATAAATCCTTCTGATTGCTAAGTTAGTTCCCATCGTTGCAAAGCTGCGGCGGCAGTGGTCCCCCTTCTGTCTTTGGAATGCTATCGAAACACGCGGTGTCTGTATAGCAGTGGAAGAGAAAAGTGTTTTGGTGGACAGGGTGTCTACCATCATGCAAAGGTCACGAAAGTCACGGAAAAGTCAAGAATTGGAAAAAAGGTCACGAAAGTCAAGGAAAGGTCAAGAAATGAAGCACTAGGTCACGATTAGCGACTCAACTCCCTTTTTCCATTTCATTCAAATTCTTAGTTGACGATTTTCGTAACTAAATTTTCTAAACTTTTGTGCACCATTTTTAGTTTTGCTAATAAACGTACAGTTTACCGCATAATTCAATCGATCTTTGTTGTAGAGATATTTAATTTTGAAATCGGGACTTTTCGCTGATCACCCTGTATATTAATAGTGTTAAATTTAAAAGTGTAATTTTTTTTCATTCTATCAGTATGATGCAGGGGTGCAGAAACTGTTTTTACTCTCAACATTTCCCTCCATATGCAAATTTCCTCATAAGTTATGTATTACCATAAGTGTAAAAATATTTGCAATGTACAAGCTACATACATGTTTACTAAATAGCAATTGGTCCAAGTTAAGAGAAAGCAAACTGCTGATCGGTGAAAAAGTTGAAAAAAAAATCGCTTTAAAAATAGGAACGGGAAAGAATAACTCGAAGAATTTTGTAATTCATTGTTATAATCGAAATCAGTTGTATATTTTCTGCAAAATTTCCCCCTATCTTAGATTGCCGGATCGTACATATTCTGCATCCCTGGCAAGAATGTATTTTTGATATTAGTGTTTCGTATTTGTTATGGTCAAGAAAAAGTCAAGAAAAGGTCAAGAAATCAAGCTTACTTTATATGGTAGACACCCTGGTGGAGTATAATCCAATAATTTCCTCTGAGCCAGTATCCCACAAAAAAAGTTGGCCAAGCCGATGGCCAAGTGTGCTCAAAAATATTAGTCAAGTTCAAGAGAGTTGTGTCCAGTAGCCTCTCTTTTACAGGACTCCCTGAAATGGGGGATGGGGTGTCAAAATTCTATATCCCTTTCCCAAGAGAGTACTTTTTGGTAGTTAATCCTGTAAAAAAAGTAATGTAAAATTCATCCAAACTGCTTAATTCTAGCCTTCATATTCCAATTGCTTTAAAGGAAACCTGCAGCGAAAGTTTTTAGCCTCACAAGGGTGCCACGGCCAAAAAAGTTTGGGAACCCCTGGGTTAACCCTTTCGTTAGAAAATAATGTAAGCGCAAATAAATTCTTGTTGAAAAGTGAGGTGTTTTATGATCCGTGCGTATGATTTTATTCATCTGTTTTTCTTTTTTGTCGGAAAACTTACGGAGTACACGATTAGGTGCTATTTATAATCGCTTCATTTCGTCCTACTTTGTAGTGACTTTTTTTTGTTATTAAAAGGGTCAATGTCCTCGCTCCTCCTGCATCCTCACTCGTTTGTGACTTTTCTCGGCGTTCTATCTTTACTTTCATTTATTTTTTCGTTCTCTCTCTCCATATAGGTACATTCGAGGGAGAGAAGGTTGGTATCCACAATAATTGTTATGACTGTCGGGTTTGGGAGGCACTGGGGCAACAAAGGAATGGAGACACTTAACTATTTTTTCAAACAAGTTAATCCTTTGAGGCGCAACCCTTTCCCCATGCTGAAAAAAGGGCAGCCGTTGCCATCGCTGGACTTAACTACCAGCAAGATGGCGGACGATCGAAACGTTCATTGCGTGCCACAGATCTAGAGACCCCTTTTTTGACGATAGCTGGCTGTGGTCAAAAAAAGGGTCTCTAGATCAAGGTGAAAGCTAACTCGCAGTCTAGCGGTCCCGGGTTCAATTCCTGGTGGAGGTGTAGATTATCTTCATAAGAAAAAAAAAAAAAATCTTGTCTGGTGTTGCTATTAATGTAACGTCTATATAGCTCCTGACCGACCACGTTCATAGCCAGTAGCAGGGTGGGTTCTGCCATGTGCGCAATGTGTACCCCGCACATACGCTGCCGAAAAAGGGGGGGGGGGGTCGACCCAAATCTACTCGTTTTTATTCCGTATGTTCATGATCTCATATCTGAATTTGCGCAGTAAAACTCGCCAAAAATACTTCATGTGTGCTTCTTCTTTTTCATTTTCTGATTAGTATATTGAAAATATTGACCAGTTACACTGCCGTGGAAACAGTGGCGTAGAGAGCAGAACTGGCACCCCTTCCCTTTGCACAGTGTTCCCCTTGTCTTTGGGACTAGCCCAGGGAACGATAGGCCCCCCTTTGCCGCCCCCCCACCCTCTTTAAGCCACTTCTCAGGGCCTTGTTATCGCATGGGCAAATCGGAACTTTGACCAGGGCCCCCAACTTCAAATGTTGTTCTGAAATATTCTTTTTTACATCAAAATTTCATGAAAAATAAAACAAATTTCATAGATGGGGGCCCCTAAATTCATTAGTGCCAGGGCCCCTGTTGTTCATAATCGGGCCCTTCCACTGCTTTTAAACGCTCTCCGTTTTCCCAACCGTGCAGTATTTTTTGCCCCTGCTCCATAACCTCCCAATCATCTCCACCCATCCGTTGATCTGGTTGTGCTCGAAGGCCACATCGTGGGAGGAGTTGAGTTTGGCTCGTTTTTTCCTGTTCTTGGCCTTGCTATCTTTCCTTTGGATGCTGTCCATCTGTTTTTATTTTATTTCTTTTTTTAAGTAGTTGCAATGTTACGCAATACACAATGCCTTCCATAGCTTTTTTTTTCCTTCTAGTGGCTCTTAACCTTTGATGCGGCTGGCACAAGCGTAACATAATTTCTTTTTCTTTTCTATATATATATATATATATATCAAGGGAGCTTTTTTTTTTTTTCTTGAATTTAGAAACAAATGTTTTAAATAAAAAGATTTTTAGACCAAGTTGCTGTGGAACACGTACCCCACACGCTCCCGACGCTACGCCCGTGGCTAGCACCTGCATCTAAAATAATTCAAGCTTGATAAGTAATTATTTTTTTTTTTCTGAAAATTTATTATTGAGATCCACCTATTAATCACTCAGAGTTTTCGGAAGGTTCATGATGAATTTCGAAAACTTCTGAAACATTTCTGGCTTATTTATTTATTGGAATAGGAAAGAGAGAATGAACTATCATAGACGATGAAAAAGAAAAGCAGAAAGTTTATTACCATAAGAATTAAAAAAATAGAGCTGAGTTAAATTCTAGCCTCCGCGTCCTTCTACCCAATATTCTCCATAAAATTGAATTTTGTGATATTTCTGAATCTGTGGGCAGAGACTTGCATAAAATTACTTTAACGCCTTATTTGATTAAACATCATCGGATTCCTTTGTCGCTAACACACTGAGAGACAAGTCCCCATCGTTGCTTCCAAGCTTGAGTGTTTGAATGTTTCTCTGTGGTCGAACGTTGCGTTTGCGTAAACTCTTTAAAACGAACGGGTTTCCTACCAATTTATTTCCGGGTTTTTGCATTAGTGCTTGCCCCTGTAATCATTACCTTTTTTTTTTTTTTTTTTTAAGCAGTTAGAAAATCTGAAACACTTTCAAATTTTAAATACGCACTAAAGTGCTATATATTAAAAGCGTATCATAACTTATTCGTCCTCCCTATTTTTCTTCCGTTTTAAATTAAGTTGGAAAGTGTATCATTATTCAGGAGTGTGCCGTATTTTTCTTCCTTGTTCCATAAAAACCATCTTTGGAATCGAAATCTATCATAAAATCGCCTACTAAAACTGTTTTGCATCCTTCGCCAAGCATATTCCAATTTTATTCACCATGCTTCCCCCTCTACTATTTTAAATACTGTTTGGAATGGGCATCATAATCCATGAGTGTGCCGTGTTTTCCTTCCTTGTTCCACAAAACACTTCTTTGGAATTGAAATCTATACTAAATCGTCGGTCAAAACTGTTTAGCAATTTTCGCCAGGCATAGTCAAACTATACTTCACTTTTATAAATGCCATTTGGAAAGTGTATCATAATCTATGAGACCCGTAGTTTCATAAAACATTTCTTCGGAATTAAGTCTTTTAAAATCACCTACTAAAACTATTTTACAATCTTCGCCAGTAGTGCTATAAAAGTAACGACAAAATGAGTATCCGTATGTATTTGTTACTCAGATGTTCGCTATTCGTTACTAAGTATTCGTTACTCATTACTACTAATAGAATCGGTAATAGGGTGTTATATGTGCCCCATAACAACACATCCGGGACAGTGTTGTTATGGGTATATTCCGCCCATACATAAACCCATAACAAAACCTAACCAAAAAGAATTTTTTTTAGCGAAGTTGCACAAAGTTGTATTTAGAGCTTATTTTCTCTGATTTACAGATTGTTTTTATACACATTTATGGTTTTATACAATGCTAAATTATCCGAATTACGGAGTGCACATAGAAATCTTCCAAAGACATATGCCATTCTTTTTTTTTTTTCTCAACCCCCCCTTTTTAAAATTCTGAACGCTGGTTTAACCTGTTCATTCTTATCATAAAAAGTGTAAAGGAAAGCTTGTGACTCGTGTTTTTTCTGGGAGCGGGTTCTCGAATACTGAGATCCAGGGATTGGGCCACATATATTAAATTCACAGGGCAGGGGATCTCAGTATGATATCAACTACTTTGCGTCTCTATCTTTATTATTTGTGTGTTCTTAATTCATATCAAAAACTTCTTTTGCTGGACGATTTTTCGAAGTAAATTAAAAATTACCATATTTTAAATTAAAATTGTTTAATTCAGTGAGAATGATCTATTTTTAAGATATTTCCAGTTCTATTTCTGCACTTTTGGGATGAAAGGGGTTAGCCCCTTCTGTGGGTGCATATATGAGAGCATTCTTTAAACAAAAATTATCACTCCTTTCATACAGAAAGAATGGTTGCACCGGACTATGCGTATTCCATGAGTTCATGGAATAAAATGTACCATAAAATAGGGCAGATGGCCCCCTAAACGCCGACATTTTAGAAACATACTGAACTTTATTGAATTATTTTAATACCAGTGGCTTACGCAGGAGTGGGCATAGAAATCCCGGGTAGCTCCCAATTTTTTATATATTTTTTAAAAAATTACTTAAAAAATGTGTTTAGGTTTCCATGCTAAATACTTTTTTTTTAGTTCCAAATAATATTTCAAATAATAAAAATGTGTGAATTCGTTTACTTTATAAAAATATATTTTTTTTAAAGGTGTATTTAAATAATTTGTTATTTATTACTCATATTTCGATTCTAGCTAAAAAAAAGAAAAAGTTAAGTTCGCAATCCTGCTTCGAAACCACCCTGAAAGAAAGAATTCTGATTGCACCACTATTTAGTACTAAAATGTTAGAAAGCCCGAAATTAGCACCCCTTACTAACATGCTTCTCTTATATGTATTGCTCCTCTACAATTATAAGAACACCCCCTTCCCCCCCCCCTGCAAAAAAAAGTTCAACTGCGCATAAGAACGCACTATACACCGGATCCTATCCCCCCATTGTACGACCCATATCAATAGAGCAGCAGATAGTATATCCATCTCCATAACTGTAACGAAACATACGGATTCTTCTAAACCTCATCAAAACGATACCCTTCGGCTCGGCACAAACGATTTGCAACCAGAACATACTACTACTCAAATACCGAAACTGATTTTTCCCTTCAAACAGCGAGAATCCATAATACTTCCGGTATCTAGTAACGGAACGGAACATACTATTACTCAAATACCGAAATACCGAAATTCATTTTCTCCCTCCGGCAGTCTTGTATTCGAAGTTCGAACCTGGTCGATCCGAAATGCACACTCAAAAGTCATTTTCTCCCTTGAAACCGCGATCCGATATCCAGTAACAAATACAGAACATATTAGTACCCATAAGCGTAAAGTTTTCAAAATTATTGGGGGGGCCGGGCCCCACAACCACATATATTCACGTCAGTGGCGTAGCCAAGGGGGGTTAGGGGGGTCATAAGCCCCCATGAGAAAATTTTTGCCATACAAAATGTATATTATTCACTCCCTTATCATACACCCGTATACATATATGTGAGTTGCAGAAGGTACCCCGCCCCCCAATGAAAAATTTCTGGCCCATGTTATAAGTTAAAAATAGAAGCAAAGTAAAAAATCAAAAGGAGGAAATATATATATATATATATATTTGATGAGATAGTGCATTTTAGACACATCTGAACTTTTCTTCATTTCTTACTTTACATTGCATAATCTGATTTTAATTAACCAGAGCCTGGCGAGGGCAGCTTACAGTAACATTGTGTGTTATGTGGCGTCACAATGAATACTAAATCATGATTGAAATCAAAAGAAGAAAAATTTTTAAAGTAAAGGTTTTTTTTTTTTTAAACGTTTGTAAATGGCGTGAAATACTTTTTTTTGTGTTAATATAAATCAGTTTTGTGTATTTAGTGGTAAATTATTGGGTGGGCTCAGCCCCTATTCACAATTTATTGGGGGGGGCTCGAGCCCCACGGGCCCATATAACTCTACGCCTATGTTAGTACCCGATTACTGGAACCCGTTTCCCCCTTGTTCGCCTCGCCTGCCAGTCTGTATTCGAAGTTCGAAGCTGCTCGATCCGAAACAGCTTCGGATCGAGTAAGGAGTAACGATAACGATATCAACCGCAAAGTAGCAATTCGTTACTTCGAGTCTGAGTGATTATCCGTATCTTAGTACCGAATACATGCGGTTTGCTTCAGCTCTATTCGCCAGGCATTTTCTAACTATACTCCACCTGTATTATAAGTTGTCGCGTTTTGGCCCCAAATTTAGCGATCCATTATCAAAAATTGCAAACCTTGTGCGACTTTCAACATTTTATTAACTCCCCTCTCCACGTTATCTGGTAAACACATTTGAAATGTTCATACAGTGGCGGATTATTGCAAGTTTGTCGGTGGGGAAGGTTAGTTAGAAGATTGACATATACATCCATTTTATGGAAGTAAAATAGGTTCATTTACATTCATTTCTTTTTTCTCGGAGGGGGGCGGTCGCCCCCTCCCCCCCCCCTTTAATCCGCCCTTGAGTTCATATCTACAAAACCTGTCGACAAGATCGCGTAGGCAAAAATGCATAGACAAAAATCTGGGATTGAGCGAAATAGCACCCTAGTGCTAAAAAAAACTGAATGCCGTGACATTTAAACCAAGATGAGTGCCTAACCTTTTGCACATCATAACGCCAGTTTTTCTTCACGGAGTTCAGATGCACCATACAACTCATGCGCCTTTTTCATCTCCTGAAGTTCACGGGCGGAGTTAAGAGAATAGATGTATAGGTGAAGAAAAATGTGTGAACGTGAGATTGAAATTGTTCTGAGGAAGAGCGTTCCAGAATTAATTTTTTCGCATATTTAACCCTTTAACACACGTCCTCGCCTGTGTAATGGCTGGAGAATAATCACCCTCTAATTTATTTTTAAGACAAAAATTCTTAAAAATGCAAGTCGTCTTCCTCTCGCATTAGAAACACCTGACCATTATTTAACTGGATTAAACAATTTTAAATTAGTGAATAGTTTTTTTTTTTTTTTTTTAATGCTTTTGTTTTAAGGTTATTTGGCGTGTATTACTGTAAGGCACCTTTCTTTGTAGTTTTATGCTGTTTTATTTTAAACTTGTGTAGAGCTATCGAAATGAATTCCAGAACGTTGCTACAGAATTTTTTTTATCATTTCCGTGTTCTTAAAATCCGTTTAGTGATACATTTTTACTTTGGTTCGCTAGTGATGAATATACGCTAAAACGTAGTAAGGGTGTTTCCTGCGTATAACTTTGACCTTCAATGCAGCCGGTTTCTGTTTCGTTGTTCGGTGGAGAGGGCGCGGCCAAGGTCACCGAAGCAGCAGATGTTTTCTCGGAAACAGGTGATCGTCCTCTCAGAATAATATCTATACACTATGAAGGAAGATTCCCCGGCCAAATATATTAAACATACATACTTGAAATTTTAAGATGCTATTTCTTTCGCGCCCAAGGAGCCACTTAAAAAGCAATTTTTTTTAAAAAAATCGCACCCGAAAGGGAAAACTTTCTTTTCACCTTTCCTTCATATCGCAATAGAAAAATAGAGGTAACCGTAAAAAGTTACCTCTTAAAATACAACTAACACAAATGCCTAAAAATCACTTTCAAAATTTTTGAGAATTCGCTCCCAGATGGGGGATGGGAAGCCGAAACTTTCTTTTGACATGAATGCCCCACCAGTGGCCGAGCGCATTTGTGCTCTAAATTGGGAAACGGAAGGTGCCTGGTTCAAACCCAGGTCGCGTTTGTCGACCTAGCCGTTCGGAGTTTTCCCGTGGTTTTCTCCGAAGCTTCGCGTAAATACGGGTTAGGACAGGACGCCTTAGAAAGTCCTCCACGGAGAGCAGCATAATTGCCCATAAACCCGCATTTCATTTTATCTATTTATTTATTTATTTAGAAAAAATACCAAATATAGTTTGTCAAGGTATTTTGCTGGATGTTTCATAGGTTAAACGTGTATAGCACTGGTTGTAAAAGCAGTTCCGATTTTTTTTTTTTTTTTTTTTTTTTTTTTTGAGTCTCGGGCATGATCAGATTCTTATAAAAACTATTCAAAACTGGCTATAGAGTAAATGGTTATGTAGGGGTAGTTAACAGAATACTGTTGCAGAAAACACTGCTTTGTTTTCGGGTTCGTCTCTTAAAAGTCCAGTGTAAGTGAAAAGTTCCAGTAAACAGTCTATTTGAAGACGAAACACGAATTTCATGGATTCCAGAACTTCGTAGAACACCCTGCTATACACAGTTCACAGGAATTAACCGACAGGAACTTTCTTTATATCAGCCAGTTTATCACAGAAGCTTTCTCAGATGCTGTAATTCACACACAATAACATTCCAGTCAGCTCCGATTATAGTGAACCTCTGAGGACTATCAAATTTCGTGCACTACATCCTAAGTTCACTAAAATCGAAGTGTCCCTGTAGTGAAAAGAGATACTGTATGTGAATCGGGACACAATGGTGTTTGCGTTCACTATAGCCGAAGGTTCACTATATCCGGAGTTGACTGCATTTATTAGTATTGATTTCAGTGTTGTACTCGAAAGGGGATGGACAGGGGTGTATTTTAATCTCTCTCCTCCCTTGAACTTCGATTTAACCTACAGTTAAGGTATTCCATGTTCCTCATTCAAAGTAAAATATTCTGGTGAAATAGCGTCAACCAAATTTTTGAATTTTAAATCTATTATCCGTAGCATAGCGTTGCCGCTTCCCCGTCTTCAATAACTTCAACGAATTTTGCAAGAATGAAAACTCTCCTTGCTTATCTAGCTCATTTTACTAAAGTATTCGATAATAATTACAAATAGTTGTCTCATTTTTCGTATTAGCTTAAGTCTTTCCTGACCTCGTCAGTCATTTTTAACTAGGAACTTCCTCTGCCTGAACTTTTTCGCCGGTGGAGCGAGAAAACCGGGCACCCAGTGATAATCTTGTTGTTGAGTCCGGAAAAGTTGTCATTTTTTTCTTCCTTAAAACTATTTTCCGTATATATGTAGCTTCCACTGTTGGACATGGTTGGGAGAATTTTTTAAAGCTTGGGTCGTGTAACGGTATACACTGAGTTGCGTCACCTTTTGTTTTTGTAATGAGGTTGAGTTTCCTTCTCACTTTTTCTTGCTTCCCACACGAAAAAAAAAAGAATATAATCCGTGAAAAAGTTAGTATTAGTTGGTGTTTTAATAATCAGAAATCCGTCATGTCAGACAAAGCCTATGGTACAGAGCTTCCCGTTTAGAACTTTACGTTAGCATGATGCTATTGCGCGTGGGTCATGTGACGGCTCTCTGGGAAGGGAAATTATTTCTGAACGCTTCAGTTGTAGTAGATAAACAAATTCACAATAAACATAATTTCGGGTTTATTTTTGAAGATCGACCTCGAAGACGACACATTTCAGTCCGTCCGAGCGTGAAGGCGGTTGCCTTCAATTCTTTCTTTTGGTACATTCATTTAATTCTCTGTATGCTGTTCGGTTCTAGATTTAAGCATTTGGCGGTAGGGGAGTTGGACCTAGATTTTTTTTTTTTTTTTTGTGGGGGGGGACGACTTTGTTAATAAATAATTACTAGGAACAAGTATCTGTTCAAGTAATCAATTCAGTAACTGAGCTCATCAGCAAGCTCCCGCTCCAAACTTTGTTTAGAAAATCATTAATTTCATAACTTTCAAATCTGAAGAAAATTAGATTTGGATTTCCCATGTTTACTTTTAAGTAGAACATGATTTCCCCGCATTTTTGGTCTCGCTACGCTTTTAATTGAGGTTTATAAAGAAAGCATTGTTCGCGCCGTCGAAAAGAATGTATGTATACGTTATGATAAATAGCGAAATATGTGGTTATGTTTAGGTTATCAAAGACTAGTAAGAAATTTTCGTACAACACCCTGCCCCGTTTTTCCCTCGCGTCAGTGGCCTGACTCACTGATATATTTTTTTTTACTTTCTTTTTTCTTATTTTTGTTCCTAATATGTGATTATCTGCAATTTGTGACGTAGAACAATAGAGTATCCGCTAGTGCCTACTTTATTAATAGACTGGCCCTGCCGTCGCCAAAAAAAAAAAAAAAAAAAAAAAAAACATTCAATAACAAGAAAATGGAGTGTATTCACGTTACATCTGGAGAAAACCGACCAAAGCTTTCAGACCCTTAGATGGACAGCCGCGCGATGGGGACGGAAACCCGAGAACTTGATACATATGCTGGGCTTAAATTCTAACCAAAGAAGTGCTGGAGCCCTAGTACAGACACCCCCGCCCACCCCACAAAAAAAAGCAGAATCTCAAAAAGTAAAATTTTCAAATGCAACATAAAACATTGATAGCTTACTAGCTTACCTGACAACAGATGAGAAGCTTTTTTTCCCCCGCAATTAGATAAATCACTCCTTTATAGGAAACTCAAAAATAGAAAATATCTCTCCTAGTAACACACAGAACTTTATCTCCCACCACATTCATTTTTTTTAATATTTAAAAAAAAAATGAACTTACTTGCCAAAAGTAATGTCAGTTTTTAAATTTCAGTAAAATTAAGTAGAACTGGAAGTTAGACAATTTGCAACAATGTGCATTTAAGAGTTAAGCCTTGAATATGTAACTAGACTTACCATAAATAAGTAAAAATTTACTAAGTGCAATATAATAAATGAAAGCTTTGCCAACAGAGGTGAATGTTTAGTTCTTACTGTGTAAAAGCTAATTTCTCTGAGATTATATTCCTTGGAATTATTTACTTTGGCTAAGACAAAAATAAAATTAATAATTTTAATTCATGCAGTTACAGTAAATCTCAGATTTTAACTTTTAAATACCTTCCTTAATCGATTGCATGTATGTCTGTAGGGGGAACTCCATCGTCCAGAATACCACCCCCATGTATCTCCCCACCCACTTTTTTTTTTTAATAAGTTGCCAACTAAATGCTTCATATATTGAATAAATGCACTTGTTCTATTATTAAACCAAAATGATATTGCACTTGGTTGTTTAAAGTTACAAATTATTTTATTGATGTAAATATGAGCTGTAAATTCTTTAATTTTTTTTAATTATTAAATGTGACTATTAAAAGTAATACTGCAACAGTATGTATTTAACTGCAATCAAAATTAGTTCCATTTCAAAATCAGCAAAATGGCAGTATGTCATGTAAATTACAAAAATTTCTTTGAGGTGATGATTTTTTTCTCCTTTATTTCAATAGACATCCTGTTAAAAATCATCCATAGCTTCAGTGTTTATATTACAAGCAGTTTGCATAAAATTAATCACTCTGTATGTTCCCTGAGTGTAATGTTGCTGTAAGTACACGTTAGTTTCAGTGCTCAGGAAAAGGCGGGGAATTTCATTTTGAGAAAGAAAGTCATGGAAAAGTCAATTACAAATTTTGCCTAAAAACCTGGGAAAATATGTCAGACATTAGGCCCGAGTCCACATTTATTCTGTGTTTGTCATCAGTCTGAAACTCTCCAAATATGATTTGACATAGGTATGATGAGAGTTCATGATAGTCTGTGTTGATATGACAGTTATACCGGAGCCCCCGGGAAGGGAAGGAGGGGAGGGGGAGAGTATCCATTACAAGGCGAGCCTGGGTACTGGACACGTCGAAGTGCTGTGACGTCACAAGAAAGTATGGACTTTTCACAGTTAAAAGCATTGGAATCATAGGGAAAAGTAGAAGAAACTATGATGTTTTGTGCCTTTTTTGGATATTAATGGTAAGTCAGCAATCTCTATTCTTAATACAACATACTTGATAATAGTTATTAAGCTATAGTGTACATAAAAATATAAAACTGTCCGTATTTTGCCTTAGTTTTATTGATTTCTGTTCTTTTGTTCTAGCAATCACTATGCCTTCGTCTTGCTGTGTCCCAGGCTGTAAAGCTAACTATAAAAGAGGAGAAAACGTAAAAGTTTTTAAGTTTCCCCAAAGTGAAGAAAAGCTGGCTGAATGGATCAAAAAATTCCAAGAAAAAATTGGTCCCCAAGAAAAAATACATATGTTTGTAGTCAACATTTTCGTGATGAAGATGTTGTAAAAGAGGATACTATTTCAAAATCAGATGGAACACATTTAAATGTAAAAAGAAAGCATTACAAATTTAAGCAGAATGGTATCCCATGCATTTTTTCGAACTTACCAGCCTATCTATCGGATATTACCAAAAAACAGGAAAGAACTGATCCTTCTAAAAGAAGAGAAAATGCTTTGAAAAAAGAAATTGAAGCAACCAAAGAAAATAATGCAATGGATATTATAACTTCTTTTGAAGACTTGAAATTGAGAAATACATCAAGAGTTTCATGGCAAAACTACGTTAAAGGAAAATTTCATAATTTATTATAAATTAAACGCAGATCCTTTTCCACTGCACGTATCAAGCAGTGTAAAGGTAAATGCGGATCTCACGGTTGATGTATTTATAAATCAAAAAAGAACAAAGAAAAATCTGTTTTCTGTATTCTTAGAAAAACAAAAAAGTGGAAGGTATTTATTAAAGAAGTATTCCCAGCTGAACTGTTTATTGGAATTTGTGGAAAATTCGGAAATAAATATGAATACGGATATGGAAATTAACTCAATTTTAGAGCAACTCGCATTGTTCATCGAGCAGCAAGATGAAAACATTGATCAAAATATATTGGATAAAATTAAGTTTCTGGAAGAGCAACTGTCATTAACAGTTTTAAAGCCCAAAGCTCGAAAGTATAGCCCAGATTTTCCATTTATATTAAATCCCCCATCTGTTATAAAGAAATATACAATCTCGGACTTTTGTGTCTCCCGCATGAAAGAAATCTCAGAAAATTATGTACAAAAATTAGTGTAGAAAACAATGCCGATGGTGTAGAAAATAGCAGTTATCTGAGAAAAAAGGCCGAAAAATTACAGCCTCATGAATTGAAAGTTAATTTGCTGCTTGATGAAATCATTATACACCCCCAAATTAGCTATTCAAACGGCTCCTTATCAGGATTTTCTGTAAATAAAGGCCAACAGTGTTCAAAGCTTCATGATTTCGTCAGTTTTTTTGAAAAATAAGGATATGGTCGCATTGTTCCCAGTATGCAATGTTGTTGCAAAAGAACAATGCGAACTGACAAAATTAATTATTAGAAATGTGAGAAAAGCTGGATTCACGATTATATCATTAATAGCTGACAACAATAGGATAAACAGAAATATGTTTGTTGAGTTGAGTGGCGGGGATAGTATAGAACGGCAAAATGTTGCTCTTTGTCTTAGAGTGTTTCACGAATCTAACATTAACGCTTTGGAAATAATGGAAAATTCTGAAAAATTTGAAGGCATAACTACCTTTATGAAGATTATCATCATGTGGTGGAAGATGGTGAACATAAAAAAATACAAAAAAGGGATTAGAAAGAAATGATACAGATTCAGATCCGTTTTTCAGTACAAAAGACGAAAGGTTGAAATTCATGTTAAAATGTGTTGAATGGCTAGAAAACTGGAAAGATTTTAAGATCCCTGGATGTAAAAGATCAGAAGGCAAATTAACAAAGGAGACTTTTTTCTCCTTCAGGCATACTATAAAATCTTTACATGATTTGATTTATTACCTTTTCACTGTAGAAAAATGCGAATTTGTGCTAACGAGGAAATTTCAGACCGATAATTTGGAGGGTCATTTTGGACAATACCGACAGTTAAATGGCGGCAATTATAATATCTCTGTGCTCCAAGTTATCCAATGGGGGGGGAGCAACTAAGGGTTTCAAGCTTAATAAACCTCCATTCTTCCAGATACGGCGATATTCCAATTTCAGATTTTTTATCAGAATTTGGGAATGACAGATAATATTTCTGAAAAAGATTCAGACATAGAAGTGAAAGGATTGTATCTACAGTCAATGATGGAAGATGAAGAGAATCTTCGTACTTACCGGCAAATTCCGGCGTATGACGCGCACTTTTCATACAAAAAATAAGGTTGAAATTTAAGGGTGCGCGTTATACGCCGGTTATAAAAATGATCAATTTAAAATTAAGGAAAAGATGAGCATAAAAAATAATGAGATTTCTACATGTACATGAATGTTGTTTATTTAAAAGAAATGACGTAGCTTATGAACTTCAGTTTTCGTTATCGGGCAGCGTAAAAAGTTCATCATATTCATCTTCCGTTATATTTTCAGGCACATGATCAAATTCAGTTTCATCTTCACTATCACTGCTACTCTGATCCACAAATAAATAGTTATCATGCTTTCCATCTAGATTGTTCGATATACTACATTCCTTAAATGACTTTTTAATTATGTCAGGTTTAATTTCATCCCATGCTTGTATTATCCACTCACACACTAGTTCTAGACAGGCATGACTCATTTCACCTCCTTCCAACATCCACGTATTCCAAAATCATTTTAAATTTCCTTAAAATGGTTTATTAATACACACATCTAAAGGTTGAACTAGTGGCGTTAATCCGCCTGGAATAACTGCCATGTCTGTGTTACACTCTTTCATTAATTTCTTTGTATCATCCATTAAATGCGATCTGAACATATCCCAAAGTAAAAGACTTTCTGGATTCCATAGGGCAAGACTGCAATTGCAAAGTAAAGGGTGCGCGTTATATGGAGGATATACATAAAAATTAAAAAATGAAGTTTAAAATTATAGGTGCATGTTATACGCAGGCATTTACAGTACATATACATTTCAGGATATGCCGTAAAACAAATAGCAAGCAAAATTAAC
Organism: Cheiracanthium punctorium; assembly: GCA_038373885.1. Classification (NCBI taxonomy): domain Eukaryota; kingdom Metazoa; phylum Arthropoda; class Arachnida; order Araneae; family Cheiracanthiidae; genus Cheiracanthium; species Cheiracanthium punctorium. The sequence continues at coordinate 118,766 of JAWZYV010008794.1, read as the reverse complement.
TGTCTATCATGTTTGTCATTGATATCAACTGATAAAAAACTTGTGCTGGATGAAAGTTGTGAAATTGTGCAGAAGTACTTCAGTTTAATAGACAAGAACGGATTGATGTATCCAGTGCAATATGTAGTAGATGTTTTTTATATTTGTTTAACAATATTTAAATGTTTTTTAAATCATGACAACGAGTTTTTATTGCTTAGAGAGGACATTAAAAACCAATTGATAAATCTCACTTCCAAAAAAGTTTCAGAACTTTGTAACAGCTTTTCTTGCAGTACATGTGGTACTAGTCAGTTTAATTTGTCAATGAAATGCGTTCCTATTTTTTTCAACATTTTTTTGAATAATTACTGTAAAATAAGAAATGATCTCACATCAAATTAGAGTAAAAGAAAATATGACATTCTGTGTGCTTCCAATTCTTCCTCGAAACAGTTAATGCGTAAATATTTCTTCTATTAATATTAAAACTCAGGCATTGAGAGATGCAAGCTGTGATACTCATAAAATAGCCAAAATATGCTCATTGTTTTTATGTGTGCAATTTAAACTATTGCTATCTATTTTACTATCACTTACAGGATTCATTACAAGTTAACTTGTGCCACTTAATTCATAAATAGAATTTTGCTGAAAATATTTTAATAATCTGGTAATTCTATTTTTATACATAAATTCTGAATTTGCCGCTGCCCTCTTCCTCTTTTTATTATTTTTTAATTCTGAAAAAGTTGTCGGCGCAATTTATTTACTTCATCCCCCTTAATAAAGTTTAAAGATCGCAGTTTCTATTGGTATTTTATGTATTTTAAACTTACTTTTTAAGTCATTTAATTACCATTGCACATCTTACCCGAGAAAATATGCCATTTTAAACTTTGTAATTGTTGTGCTATTTAAACTGTAATTTTACAAACGTTTTGTGTGTCGAAATATATTTCCATTTCTTATTATACTATTAAACAAGAATGTGATATATATATATATATATATTTGTAATTTATAAATATTCTCATATTCTCTTTTTCCAAAAAGTGGATATATATAAAAAGTGTGCTATTTTTTGAGTATAGTGTTATTGTCCTTAAATGCAATTGCATAGTGATATTTTCTTGTTCTTTATGCATTAATGTGATATTTTGTACTTAAAATTCAATGTTTTTAAGTACTAGCCAAGAAAAATTTGAAAGCATCGATGAGCAATATTTTTTTGTGAAAAATGCTATGTTATTTATAAATTTAAAACTTTTTGAATTGGTGCAATGTTATTACTTTCAATAACAATCAATATTAGAGTGTAGTTGTATATTTATTTTAGATGCTTTCACATTATTAAAATTTCAAAAATATGCATTCACTATTTTGCAAAATTAAAAACATATTCTAGCTTATATTTTATTCATTGGGTTACTGTCCTACTTTTTTTACAGAGTTTCAAATGGTAGAAATTATTTCTGTTGTCATTAATGTTTTATTTTTGAATACCATGGTTATGATATTGATATTTTCCTTTTAAATGATCTGTAAAATGTTGATTACAAAAAAAAAAAAAATTATTAAAAATAAAAGGTTCCTTATTTTTCTAAAAAAATCTAAATGTCCTTCTACTTTTTTTACGCAGTGTATATATGCAATATTTTTGTAACAGAATTTTATTATCACTTTTTATTATTGAAATATACATATTTATATATATATATGCACTGTGTTGTAGATATTCTTTTAGTAATGCAGAAATGTGATATTTTGAATTTTAAAACTATACATTTAAAAATGTTTTTACTTATTAACCCAGAGAAAACTAAAGCAAAACGTAGTAGTATTTTTATGAAAAGTATTTGTAAGCTTTGAGTAATTAATGCTTTTACTTTTTATGTACTTAGTTTTAGTGCTTTAATTACTTCTAATAAGATTTGATATTATGAGTCTGTATAGTATAATTATGCATAGTATATACTGTACAATTTATTAATATGTTAGTTATATAATTTTATATATATATATATATTCCTCGTGCTACTAGTGTTTACATTATTAATCCGATTTCTTCCATTGAACTCAATACAAATTCTTTCAAACCACATCCTCTCTTGTGGTGTCACAAAATGGCTTTAGAAGACTATTTATGAATCTGGATATTTTTAACATCAATTCTTTCAAAAAGCTTATTTTAAAACAAAGCAAAATTGAATAATACAATTCAGTTTTTAAGTAAAAGTAATAATTATAAACAATAAATGACTTTATGCTTATACAACAAGTAAAATTCAATACATATACATATTGTTTTAGCTAAATGATAACAGTGAGTAACCATGATAGTATTTAGAATGTATATGCTAGCCCGAAATACAGAACACACTACACATATTGCTGAAACTGATTCAAATTCAGTACCAATTTATTTCATTAATTTCTGACAAAAAATATTGTTGATTCACTATTATTTAAGAACAAAGTGTTGTAGAACAAAAATGCTATTTCAATGTGTCATAAAAAATTAAGCTACTCGTATTTATTGGCATTATTAATTCCATTTCTTCCATTGAACTCGATGCAAACTGTTCGAAATTCCATCCTTTCTTGTGACGTCACGAAAACCAGTACCCAGACCCCCTCTTGCTTTCTCCTCTCTCTTTCTTTAGTCGCAGCGACCCCAGTTATATGTACAGTGACCTCTCACTTATGCGCCTCTCAGTTAAACACGTCTCTTTTATGCATGTATTTACGAAGGTCCCATCACAAGGAATAGAAAAATAATGATATCGGTCTCTCATTTATTTTTTAATTTTAAAAGTTAAACTAAATTGTATATTTAAATATTTTTAAAAATAATATTACTCTCATTTGAACGGAAAAAATATTATTAATTTGTTTTTTGAATGTTTTGTCCTCCCATAATTTAGGTGAAGAGTTAGAAAATAAGGCTCTCTCAGTTATGTGTAATTCTCATTTACACACGATTTTAAATGTCACTTCAAATGCATATAAGTGAGAGATCACTGAAGTTTGGAATTTTTTACCAAAAATGTTCTGGAAAACATGGAAACGTCATGAAATTTTTTTGGAGAAATCGAGTGGCATTCCTGATTTAGTGCATTAGAGGAATTTTTTTTTTTACCTGATAAATAGTTAAAATATGCTAAATATTGCATTGAAAATAAGATTTTTGCTTCTCTGACATTCAACTTGTATTTTTTTATTTTTTCATGCATAAAATTTATTTTCAGGTGAGCGGCCATTTGCTTGTGGTTGGGCCAAATGTGGAAAACGATTTGCCCGATCGGATGAACTTGCCAGGCATTATCGAACCCACACAGGGGAGAAGAATTTCCAGTGTCCTCTATGTGAGAAACGCTTCATGCGCAGCGATCATCTCACAAAGCATGCCAGGAGACACCCAAATTTCAAGCCCAGCATGTTGGCAAAGAAGGCCGGATCTGTTGCAGAAAGCTCGAGCTTGTCAGAATTCTCAGAAAAGAATACATCCGAGACATTCTAGATGGTGATCTTGGGGAAACAAGGTCTATTTATCAAGAACATGAGGTGATTTTTATTGTTTTTCTTCCCTTTTTTTAACCCTTTAACTCGCAGTGTTCCCAGTCTGGGAACACCCAGCTCTGACATTTTGACTGTTGCAAGTCACGAAGAATAGATTTGATTTCTATAAAAATAGTTGCAGGTGACATAGCTACACGAGAATCCTTTACTTTTTAGCACGTCATTTCCCGTGAAAAGAAAATGGTCATGATTATTTTTAACAGCACTGACACCTGCTGAAAAATGAAAGAATGCGAGAACAGCTGGATAGATTGCCCAATGCTAAAAAAAAGGGCAGCCTTTGCCATCGCTCGACTTAACTACCAGCAAGATAGCGGACAATCAAAACGTTCATCGCGTGCCACAGATCTAGAGACCCTTTTTTCACGCAGGTGGCTGTGGGGCACAGCCAGCTGTCGTGTGATAAGTTTTTTTTTTTTTTTTTTTTTAGTTCAGAAAATGTCCGCTAATCATCTTATGCAGTGTCCATGTACAAATTTGGAGATGATGTTCGCATCCTTTTCAGCTGTAGACTGCTGTTTATATGGGAAGTTCAATTATGAGCACTGTGTAGTATCATTTGAAAAATATGTACCTTCATGGTAATCCCACAAATAATATAATTTTACACTCTCTCCCCATGGAGTTTCTCCGATATTTTTAATTTTCTCTGGAAATCTGATAACAAAAAAATTCTGATTATTCTGTCTTCAAAATTTATTTATAGAGGCAGGGAGAAATTTTGAATCTTCATCCTTTTTGTAAATGAAAATCATTTACTGAGGATTCCTTTATTGAAGTCGCCAATGCCTAATGATTAAAAATTAACCCTTATTTTACATACTTATTTTTGAATTTAGGGTACTTGCATATTATCCCGGTGGTCATTCCCACCAAATTATTTTTGAGTCAGATATGCTGGCAAACTGTTACCAATCGTATTCTGAACCATCAATAATTTCATGTGCCCTGGTGTAAAATCGCTCGTCTTGGCAGACTGCCGGGATATTACCTAAGTACCAAATTTAGTTATTTAAATTCACATATGATTTCCTGCAAATTTCAATTGATTTTCAAAATTAAGTCTACTTTAAAAATGTGCAATTAAAATGTGTTTGTGAATATAGTTCCGTACTGTACTGTAAAAGTACATTTGTACTCTAAAAGAATGCTTGTATGTTTTAGAAGCTAAACAATTAAACATATCTATTTTTGTTTTTTAACTTGAAGTTTTAAAAAAAAATTTAACTAAAGAAATTTAATGCATTACCTGAAAAATTCTGTTTCATGCATTATAATTTCATTGCAAATATTTAAAAGGGCTTTACTTTTTTATCCATTCTCTAAAAGTAGTTTAGCTGAAAATAAAGCTAAAATTGACTTCATGTAAATTAATATTAAATGATTAAAACAGAAAAAAGGCATTAACGGTGTTATTCGAAAAAATCATGTGATTTTGATACATAATTACAAATAAACTAATTATGCCAGGCACCTCAAAATTTCGAAACTGTCTCTTTGCAAACTGTATTACATACTACGAACACAGGTCAATCTGTATCAGTTTCAAAACTTTTAGAAAAAAATTCTTAAAAATCGGAAATTTTCGCAAAGCGTGTCACTCTTCGAAACAACTTGCTGCTCAGATCCATGTTTAAGAATTTTTTCTGAAAAGTTCACAAAAGGCACAGCTTTTTCGCTTATCGCAGTGTATAAAACAGCTTATGAAGAACCATCTGGAATTTTTTGGAGACCACGGTGCTATTAGTTTATTTCAATTGTGTACCAAGACTAAAAACAGAGTTCTTTTTTTTCGAAGAACAGCCTATGTTTGGAAAAAAATTACTCATCTATCATAGGTATCTTATCAAAATAGATATATTAACAGTATTCATTTCTTTATGAAAATAATTTACAATTATAGGTATATTAATATCTGCCTTCGGCGACCAGTTTTGACTGTCGATGGCCGCTTCGCTGCCAAAATGTGCAACCTACAGCACACGGCCCTCTTCGCAACTGAAATTTGCAACTTGTGACTCATCCGTCAATTAGTAATTATAGATTTATGACAAAAACAAAATAAACAGCACCAAATTAACCTAAATAGAAGCTATGATCAACAATTTTAAATCAAAATCCATCCGGTTAAACGAATTCAAAATTAAACAAACACTTATGACAAAAACATATGTCACCAAAAACAATCTAAAACACTCAATTAAACACTTCAAAATTAAACAAACGCTTATGGATTTATGACAAAAGTAAAACAAATGTCAAAACAATCGAAATAAAAGTTACGATCCAACAATGTTGAAATCAAAATGCATCCGTTTAAATGAATTCAGAATTAAACAAACGCTGTCACCAAAACAATCTAAAACACTCAAACACTTTTAAAATAGGATTTCATAAATGACAAGGCATTAACATTTAAAAACACTCAGGCGAGAGCAATGAAAAAATAAATAAATGACTTCCACAAACAACAACAAATACGGTTTTCTTATCTCAAAGAGTGTTGTCAATTTCTAAAAAAAAAATTCTTACAAATAGGTGTTTAATTGTTGTGCAAATAAAATTTTACACATTCTCTATTAATTTCCCCCCAAATCCATCAAATTTTTCAGTTAAATAGAACTTAAATATTCAATAAAACTGTCCTTGCATTGCTTGTCATGCAAAAAAGGAGTATTTTTGCCAGTATATGACATTATGTAATCAATCTACACAAGAGTCAAAGAATCAAGAAATGAATTTTTCTTCTCTTTTTTACTTTTCAAGGCATGATATCTCACTAGATATTTAAGAGTTGAAAGTGGCTGCAAGTTAGAGAAAGGTTCATTTATTAGAGATCTTTCGAACTGTATAAAAAGTTTTGCTTTTAATTAGAGATAAAAATGCCGCTTTTATCTAAATTTCAACATGGCGGCAGATGCACCGGGAGCGATGAGTCGATCTCAGAATTGTTACGGACAGGACTTTTATTATTTAGATGTGTCATGGTTAAAATTTATTTGCTTCTGCATGTTTTGTACACATGAAAAGAATATTTTAACAGTTCATAAGTAACATTTTTTATGTACATATATATAAAGATATTTAGTTCTTATAAATTATAAGTCAATTATTAAAAATAATTTGTATTTAATGATGGGGGAAACATGTTTGCTATGTATTGTTCTGATGTCATTATATTTTAAAAAAATGAAAAGCACACTTAATAATTAAATACATGTTTATTGCCGGATATCCGTATCCGGCAACCAAAGGAGCTTCGGATATCCAATATCCAGCATAATCAATATCCGTTGCATCCCTAGCTCTAACCCTTGAAAATATAACTTGGAATTTTATCAGGCATAAGAGTTTTTCACTTAATTCGGGTGTTTCGTTTACTTTGCAGATCAACAGTTTTCACTTGCATTTCGTAGAACAAATTCAACTATTTATTGATTGTATATTTTGATAAGTATTATGCTGCAGTACTCCTTAATTAAACCTCCAGTGCTGTAAAAGAAAAAAATTTACTCTTTTTTTTTTTCCCCCCCCCTTACAAAACTAGTAAAAAAAGACTGCAGAGGCCAAGCTTTGATTTGAATTTGTGTGTTATTCAAACAAATTTCTTTCTTGTTTTAACCAATTTACACCAGTTTTTGAATGTTCTTGTTATTTTTATATTATATACCTTCATCATGTATATCATTATTATTTTTTTTTTTTTTTTAATCATGTAGTGAGCCAATATCATGAATATGGACGAAGAGGAAGCATGGACCCTCAAGATATTTGCTGTCTATTTTTCAAGATATTTGTTGTCTAGTGGGGCAATTAGTATGAATTATGTTTGCATGTACATGATACTGTAAAAAATGTCTTTTGTGTTCAAGAATTTAGAAAACCTTATTTCATTTATCACTCTGTTTCAGCTTTTTATTCCTTGTTACTCGTATGTATTTCTGTACATTAAAAGTTATCATGATGTTACTGAACTATGTCTGCAGATTTTTTGCTGTTTTTTAAAGCAGCAGCCAATTGAATGGCATTAGAGTACTTATTGCTTTTGAGATAGCTTAATTCTTGGATGTATTGTGATATATTTATAGCAAGTATTGCGTTTTCTAATTTTGTAAATCCTTATGTTTAACATGATTTTTTTTTTCTTCTCTAGAGAGTATGAATAAAGTATGCATTCTTCTCTTAACCCTTTGGGTACGGATTTATTTGAGAAAATATTTGCATGTGGAACGGATATAATTTTTGGTTGCTTGGAGTAGCATGTAAAAGCAGTACATTTTATGTAAGAATTTATTTATTTCTAAAAGATTGGTGACATATGTAGTATTAAGATGTCTTCAAGTAATTAAAATTGCAAAACAAAAATAAATTAATAACAAAATAAAACTAAATGAAATAAATGCAAGCTATAACAAAAAACCAATTACTAATAATTATGCTGAGTGTGATATTTTTTAAAGCAAGTTTGATACCAAGCGTGGTCATCCGCTCATAGGGAAAACAAGTGAATGACGTCTCTCAGAGGTCAAATGTACCCAAGGGGTTAACCCTAGCAAAAATAATTTATTTGTACTATCAAGACTAATATTTTAAATAAATATCGAGCTATTTAAAACAGTATTTTTATTATATTGACTTGCTCATGATTTCACTCCAGTTTTGAGATGACTGGGATTAATATCCAAATTTTGCCTTTAGGGAACATTGCGGTCACCCTTGTGTGATTGCACATTATGCTTTTACTATAGTGTATCCAAACTAATTTTAACCCTGCCTTATATGTTATGTTGTATATTTAAGTGATTATGTATAATCTTGTAATCTGAAATTTATATATATATGTACTTACCATGTGTTTACATCTGTTATACCCTAGATGTATCAGTTTGAAAAGTATAGTAAATATAATAGACTACATTTAGTGCATATCTGCTTGATTACATTATCAAGAACTGAAATATTACTTATAACTACAGCAAAACATTAGTTGTAGTTTCATTCTTAAAAGTAAGCTTTCTCAAAATACAACCGTACAATTTTCATTCCTCTGCCCCACTTTCAATCGCTAGTCAGTTACACTATTGTTCAAATAAAATACTGAATTCTAAGATATATTTGGGCTGCATGTATTTTCATTTTTTTTTTTTTTTTTTTTTTTCCTTTGTTTGTTTCATACTGAAAAATGTTTTAGCTTTGCTTCACTACACTTCCCAGTTAATGACTTAAGTGGTGAAAAATCCACTTTTAAACACAAAAAAAAAAACCATTATCTCATGGGAGGTAGATTTTGTTGCTCTTTCTTAGTATTGAAGAACTCTTGTTGCTATTTACTATTATTATTATAATTTATTTTCAAAACACCTCTCAACCCACACCGCAATCTTTCAAATAGGAAATTTCAAAACCTCTCCCTTGTATATGGAAGTCTCTCTTAGAACCAAATAACCATAACTCAGACAAACACTATTGACCAAACATATTAGACCCTTGTTGAATTTTCTGGGTCCTTTTTCAATAACATTTGACAATATTAAAAACATTTATATATATTTCTGTGCTATGTGGGCTTTGAGGAAAATTTATCTAATGCATTTGACTGGCGTGATATTTACTAGTGAGCATGACAATCATAAACTTAATTCCTTGATGTCAATTAATCTGTTAGATAATTTGTATTTTTCATAGAAAAAAATAATAAAAACTTTGTCACCCTCGCCTTTCTTTTAAAAAATAGTAAAACTGTTTTTGTTGCTCTACTGTTCTAATAAACAGCTTATAGCATGGCTTTCTGTACAAGAAAATTTATAATGTCTTTAATTAAAGTAATAATTTATATGCTGGGGATGGTACTGCATTCTAAAATTTGTTTAACCCAGGGACTTCGAAAATTAAGTATCAGACCTTGCTGAATTTTCTGGGTCTTTAAATAACATTTGAAAATATTAAAAACATTTATAAATTTAACAAAATTTCGTCCTGGAAACCTGGTGGTTTTAAAGCATAAGTTTCCTTTTTGAAAAAAATGTGTGAAATACACACATGTCAGTGCAATCCCTGTATGCTCAATAAATTACATGGTTCGAATTATTGAAGTTTTTATTTTTCCTTAATCAACTATAAATATGGTTAAAATTTACATTTCAATTGCAGCAATTAATAAAATATATCTGAGCTTCTTAAAACTTTTATAGCACCTAAAGGGGATGATTCTCCTTTGTTTTCAAGTACAAAAGTAAAAGTTATTCCATGCCAAATTGTTCATCATTGTAAAATATTTTTATCTGATTGTGCTACTTGTTTCAATTTTGTAAATTCAGGAAAATTTATTGCACAACTTTTAAACTTGTCCTGCCATTATGTTTATACACCTATATATTTAAATATAATAATAAAGTACATTTTTATGAGAAAAATGTGTCTTTTTTACAATTTTGTAATATATGTCCCACAGTATTTAAGCCGAAAATTGTTGTGAACAGGAATATTTTCCTTTTTTTTTTTTCATCCAGTGGGCGGGCACTGACCACAAGCCTTTGTCACAGCCAAGGCCCAAACTACTGGCCATTTTATTATGGGGGCACCGAATGGGTGACCAGCCCTACCCCCTATGAAAGGATGGACAATTTAGCACCCAAGCCAGGAATTGAACCTGGGCCCAAGGCATGATAGAATGATTCTTAAGCCACTACACCACTTGGGCGGCATTTCCTTTTTCACTGAATAAAATATTTCGTTTTTTGCACTTACAATTAAGGCATGCCTTACTACAAATGAATTGATGATTCTGATAATTTGAATCATTTCTATTGATGGTGGCATATAATGCATTTTGGTGCTAAATAAGAATGTGAAGCATTGATTGTGATTGCTGAGGATGAAGATGATGGTGTAGAAAAAAATATTTAGGTTTCTTTAAAAAAAAAAAAAAAAAAAGACTCTTTAGAGGCCTTTTGTAAGAACATGACCCATCTTTTCACATTTTCTACACTGCAAGACTGCAGTGTAAAATTTATATATGCTAAGTATTTAAAATTTATATCTAAGAACATCTGTCGGATTGATTGATCTTTAGTTTGGATACTTATCAGAAAAATATAGAATTACACTATATAAAAAAATTTTTTCATTTGTGTCATAAAAAAAAATCCTCACCTCCATGCAAAGAATGGGTATTTTTCTGATTGAAAGAATACAAATTTTGTTTATGTATTAAGACAGTATTCTGAAAATGCAGGTAAACAATATCAGTATTACATAGAGATGTATTTGAGTTTTTTCTCAGAGGAGTTGTGCAGTAGACATTTGTAATCCATTTCAGTGGTAGTGGTGGTAAGCCCCAAAACCGATAGTATCAGTTCAAATGGGTGAAATGTGTACAGCTCCAGTTTGGGGGGGGGGGGGAATGCCCGCTGGCTCTTTATTCGGATGTTGTACATGATAGAGTAACACTCTATATATATCATCCATTGACAAATAATGTATACTTTAATATGATATTCTTAAATTTTGAATAATGGCAGTCTTCATTTTTAATTCTGCATCAACTTGGGTTTTTTAAAATAGCAATACGCTATTTTGACAACAAAAGAAAAGCTTTAAATTAGTAATGCAATGGATATCAGTTTGGCCGGATACCGAATATCTTGCCAAACTTTCAGACGGATATCCAGTTATCTGGCAGCAGTATGTTTTCTTCTTTTTTGTTTTATTTTCACTAGTTTTCTTAGATCATTGAGCTATTATTTTTCTCTTTAAATTTTACCATTAGTTTCAAATGATTTAATTCAAAAATCGGAAATCCTTTTGGGATTGTTTCCGTGAATTTAGTACTAGTTTTACTACAATTAGTCATACAAATAACAATGTCATGGATGTCCCCTTTCAAGAGTTGGATAGATATATTAAAAGATCAGTTCGTGAAAGAAAGACGTGCCCATTCAAGTGTTGGAAAATCAATGTAACAAATTTCCTTACTTTATCAGAATTATGGGGGGGGGCATTTTCTCACGAGCCAGCAGTAGTAAGCAAGTACACTATTCTCATAAGCAGGGTGGGAAAAAAGGTAACGGAATTCTTACAAAGATTAAAAAACAGTGTTTTTGTACAATGATTTCTTCCAGTAAGAATTTACTCCAATCTTAAAAAAAGATAGAAGTATTTATTTTCTCCCCCTTTTCTATACATGATAAAAATACATTCTAAAAAGTATTGAAACCAAATTATTTTCACAAAACTTTGTTTTTTTTGCATTTTTTTATTATTGCAGTTTTTAAAATTTATGTTTATTTATGTTATTTCTCTGTATATAATTTTAGGCCTGATGTACTGCCGGATATTTGTAATATCCTACTGCTAATTATCCAGCATATTGGCCGGATGCAGTATGCTTGCCGGATATCTGTTGCACCCTACTTTAAATTACCCTAAATGTGAATTTTCTTCGATAATTTTCAAAGATAAGAGAATTTTTTGCCTGTTAACATGTTTGTTCTCAGGAATAAAACACATAGTAGTTATATGGTCAGCACAGCAACCTTTGAAAAACTTATTATTATATGCAGGTCGATTAGAAAAATCATCAAAATGCAAATCTCTTTTAGAGTAAATTTAACCATACCATAATTATGTGAAACAAAAGTGTTTTATTTTTGATTTTTAAAGCAACTATATATCCGATAATAGGAAGTAAGGAGTAACTATATAGACTGCATACTCATATTCCCTCTTGTGTGAAGCGGGACATTCAAAAAATGGCCATTTTTGAAAAAAGTGAGACCATATAACCGATACTGACTGTGTTTACACGAAAAATGTATCTTGTCCTATTTTTTGTATTGAGAATGTAAAAATGTCATTTAACTCTAAATCATTTTAAATCACTCAATTTAAATGATTAGACAATGCATGATGGAGTACCAGATAATAAACAAACTTCCTTTTACTAATCACTTTGAGGAGAGAAAAAAAAAGAAGAGACATGTAATGTTTAAAATAACCATAATAGTGATTTTTATAAATTATATATCTGCAGCACAAACTGGAAATATTAATTTGAAATTACAGTTTTAGTTTAATTAAAGTAACAGAATGCATTACTTATGGTTAATTTATAATAAAAGAACTTTTCTGTTTATATTTTATCTGAAGGTGTTCTAATCAGTTGATCTTTAGGCCCACCATGGCCTAATGCATAAGACACTGAACGTGATAGATGGCTAAAGTGTGAAGGTCCACAATTCTGGCCTACAGTGAAGTTGTCTGTCTAATGGCATGGAACAAGGGTCTCCAAACTACTACTATGTGTAAAAATCCAGCCCGAAGACCCTCTCATCTAGCCCGTGGAGACCTTTCTATCATGTATCCTACCAAGATCAGATACCACTTTTGCGAATGGTCTATTTTTTTCAGAATTAAAATAGAAGTGTGCAATAGTGTGTTGTGTTTTCTAACTGATCACTGCATCGCAAACCCTACTTTTTCTACTTCTGCTCTCTGTCAATGAGATGATATAACAAGCTTGTATATGGTAGAAACCTGAGTGATGATAATCTCAAGCCACTGTTGATGTTAAGGACATCCAATCCAATGCCAGGAATGTCTATTTTGGTATCCAGGGAACAACTTCAGCATTCCTACTAATACAGTTGTTCATGTGTAGTGTATCAGTGTGTTATTAAATAATAGAGTTTAGTGATTGGCAGCTTCTACGAGGGGCATCTGCCCCTGTGTGGGGTGGGGGGTGGTTGTTGCCTTAGGATTTTTTTAAGGGTCTCTAACATGTAATCATGTTTAATATGGAGAAAGATTGACAAAAAGTAATTTTAGCAATGTCATCTTTTAAATTCTATAAATCTGCATATTTCTTAATATTGGTATATACAATTTTTTTGAGAGTCTGGTGTGTTTTGCATTTTATTTTTAACTTAAAATCCCTAGGAAGACATGAAAGACTGCCTGTTTTATAATGCCATGCTACATGAACTTCCACCTATGAGAAAATATAACTAAAGGTAAGCATCATCTGTTATACAGCAAACCTGGGGACTGTGGTCACCAGTGTGTGATAGTCATGAGTGTAGACTAAATTTCCTACTTCAGTTTTGCGAATAACTAATGAATTTTTCAAAAAGCATGCAGTTTGAAAGAATTATGTGAAATTTTTTTATGCTTGACATGAATCATTTATAGTGAAGCATCTGAGTGACCACCTTTATTAAGCTACCCCTTCGTCCAACGACCAATTTTTAAAAGCACCAGTCTTTTACCCTATCTACTTAACCCTTTCCCAATGCTGAAAGAAGGGCAGCCGTTGCAACCTTCGCTCAACTTAACTACCAGCAAAATGGCAGACGATTGAAACGTTCATCGCATGCCGCAGATCTAGAGACCTTTTTTTGACAACAGCTGGCACAGCCAGCTGCGATGGCAACGGCTGCCCTTTTTTCAGTATTGGGCAATCTATCCAGCTGTTCTCGCATTCTTCCCTTTTTCAGCAGATGTCAGCGCTGTTTAAAAATAATCATGGCAATTTTTGCAGGAAATGACATGCTAAACAGTAAAGCATTCTCGTGGAGCTATGTCACCAACTATTTTTATAGAAATCAGATCTATTCTTCGTGATTGGCAACAGTCAAGACGTCAGAGTTTGGTGTTCCCAGAGAGGGAACACTGTGAGTTAAAGGGTTAATGTTAAAAGGTCCTCTAGAAGAGACCTCAAAACTCTCTTTAAATCTTTGGATCCTGTAATAGCTGAAATCATCCCAGTACCTTCGTTCCCGTAATAGCCGAGTGCAGCCGACGAGGTATTCACACACACCCCTTACAGGTGTGTCCGGTTAACAAGTGTGAAGAATGAGGCGGGACGATTTTTGATGAATTGGGTTTAATCACTGGGGGAATTTCCGGTCAAGCGGGCGAAAAGTGTAAAGTTACTTTAAAATTTTGTCATTGCCCAATGTGAATGTGTTGTCAAAAGCAGTTACAATAGACCTTCTTCCGAATTATCACAATAGGATTCCTCTCTCCCCGAGTGCTTACTCGAGAAGGGAGGTTCTAAGTTGTCAAAATTCAGTGATAAAAGAGTTCGCTTTCGTTAGATGGGGGAAGGCATTTTTCGGCTATTTCCCTGGGAATCAACAGCTATGAGATTATCTTGGAGCTGGGAACTAAAGAGTTAAGGAACCGGTCCTAATTCCCTTTCTGAAAATTTTCTTGCATTTTTCTGGAAATAGAATAAGCAAATACCATATTCCAAACCAGTCGCTCTACTGCAAATCGACAGCAGGTGCGCGTATACATGAATTTATTTTTAACTTAAAATACCTGGGAAGACATTAAAGACTGCCTGTTTACAAAATATTAACCTGGTACATATCTTGTAGGCATAAGGGTAAAGTTTTCAAAATTATTGGGGGGCCGGGCCCCACAACCACATATATTCACGTCAGTGGCATAGCCAAGGGGGTGTTAGGGGGGTCAACCCCCCCCCATGAGGAATTTTTTTCCATACAAAATGTATATTCTTCACTCCCTTATCATACACTCGTATACATATATGTGAGTTGCAGAAGTCGTAACTCCCCCATGAAAAATTTCTGGCTACGCCACTGATTCACACACATATAACTTAGTAATAGCTGCCAACTACCATGGAATAAATATAACCACTTTTTCTAAATGATTTTTCGGCTTAAAGTATAGCAAAATTTTTGTGCTGCACGTGCGAGCTGGTTGCTATTTTTAAAAAAATTAAAAAATATACTGTTTACAAAAAATGGTTAATTATATTCCGTAGTAGTTGGCAGCTATGACTTACTATATATAAGTGTAAATTATTGGAGGCGCTCGAGCTCTATGGGTCTATAAAATTCTACACCTATGTAAGGTAAGTATCCATGTTAGTATCTTCCTACCATGTTATAAGTTAAAAATAGAAGCAGTGTAAAAAATCCAAAGGAGGAAAAAAAAAAACATTTTCGATGAGATAGTGCATTTTAGACACATCTGAACTTTTCTTTATTTCATACTTTACATTGCATAATCTGATTTTAATTAACCAGAGCCTGGTGAGGGCAGCTTATAGTAACATTGTGTGTTACGTGGTGTCACAATGAATACTAAATCATGATTGAAATCAAAAGAAGAAAATTTTTAAAAGTCCAAGTAAAGGTTTTTTTAAACGTTTGCAAATGGCGTGAAATACTTTTTTTATGTTAGTATATATTAATTTTCTGTATTTAGTGGTAAATTATTGGGTGGGCTCAGCCCCTATTCACAATTTATTGGGGGTGCTCGAGCCCCACAGGCCCATATAACTCTACGCCTATGCTTGTAGGTCAGAGAAGAGACATACCTAAGTGAGGGGTTTTCTGTTGGAGCAGTGCATTGATGTGATTGAGTCAAACGAAAAAGGAATTTCAGAGAGGAAGTTAGCAGTTACTTTCGGTTGTGGGGAAAGCTAAATTATCTCTAATTTCATAACACTGCCAATCCATTCAGGTAAAACTACCTGTTGAACGAGTTGAATTGCCATTTCACAGCAATGGGATCATTGTTTAAATTTTATCAACTCATAGTTGGTCCCCAGTGTTGTAGGCAAAAAATTTTCATGGGGACATGGGAGGGTAAAACTACTGCAACTCACATATATGCATACATGTGTGTGATAACTTAGTGAAGATTATACATTTTGTATGGCAAAAAATTTCTCATGGGGGGGGAGGTTATGACCCCCCTAACCCACCCCCCTTGGCTACGCCCCTGTTGGTCCCCTAAAATGATTTTTTTTTGCCTGAAAACCACCGCGAACACAGTAGATAAAATGATGCTAGTCATTTAATGTTAAATTTTTCGCTAACTATTTCACTTAGAGACATGGGATTTTTTTAATTTGCCTTTTTTGATACAGGGCAACATTTTTTTAAAATATAAGTGATAGGAAAGGAGGGACCGTATAAATTAAATTTCGTATTTTAATATGCATACACAGCCTCCAGTAAAGCATTTGTCGTATCTGAAAGCTACTTTTAATTTGAACTTTTCCAATTGAAAGTAGTTTTCGATCACTTACGGTTTAAAAGATAGTCTCTTTTGAAACACACTGTATTTTATCAGGATTTCTACAGACCTGGAAAGTCAGGGAAATGAGTTTTGGTCAGAGATTTGGGAAAAAAGTCAAGGAAATTAGAAGAAATTGAAGAAAGGTCAGGGAAATGCAAGAAAAATTGAATTTTGCCGCAAAATCAAGAAAATATTCGCGGTTTGAACTCAGTTGTAGAAATTGTTTTACACTGTATTAAATATCTGTAATTTTACAACACAATGTGCTGTATCTAATTTACAACACGTGCAGCAAAATCAAATTCAAGCACTCGCGCTTGGTTTTTTAAACTTAGGGTGGAACTTCTGGTGGTCACATGACATTCATAGCGAATCAGAATAACGTGCCATTATCTGTGAGCTAAGCTAGGACTCCAGGCAAGAATATGTGAGTTGAGTGAGGGTTTGGTTGCCATGCCCATGTTTTTGTAATCTGGTATATGTTATGTTGTTTAACCGACTCTTGTTATACTTCAACGGCTGTTAAAGATTAAAGATTCCAATAAAATTGATTATGGGAGGGCGGTTGTGTTCAGACGTTAATTGTTGAAGTCGTTCCAGATTTGAAAAGCAAATGCGTAAATTTCCAAGATATTGAATGAAGAAAACATTGTTTATAGTGAATTGCCGATGTGTTACAATGGAACCCGGTTACGGAAGTTAGACTTTGCAGTGTAAGTAATTCTATTATAATATTTATTTGGTTGAAATTATGATATGTTGTAAAAAGTTTAGGTTCCAGATAATCGTATAATGTTGTAATTTAGTCTTCCAAAGCTTCTAATAACGTATAAAGTATGTGTTTATTGTACGATGTTTGGATTTTGGCGGTATTCTAAACGGTGCCAAACCGAGTTCCGGTGTGCATTTGTTTAGTAAACAAGACTGCTGAACTGAAAAATTTCTGCAAGGTTATTACGCGTTAATGTAATGTGTTAGTAAACTATCAAATTGTATTAATTAAATAATAATATAATTTATATACTGCTTTTATTTTTATTTAAAAATTTTTTTTTAAGTGCTGTTTTTTCATTTCATAAAACCAAGTTCGTATACATATACATATTTATAAATATTATTTCTTCGTTTCAATGAGCTAATAGAACATCGATTCGAATATAATTATTTTGAAACATTAACGTCTTGTAGATAAGAGTTATTGTATTAAAAAATTTTCATCTTAAAGAATATGTAAATAAATATAAAAATATAGTTATAAAATTTCTGTAGTTTCTATTACTTGCTTCATTATTCTATTAATATATTTTAATGACAATATTGGTAAAATGTATTTCCAGAAAAAGATTGTTTTAAATTCTGCGTTAAGTTTTGTCTAACTCAAAAAAAAGTTAAAATTCATTTCGTTTTTAAATTGATTCTGAACGCCACATTAAAATTTTCGAAGATATTGAAAATTTTAATGTGCCTGTCAGCGAAGGTTTTGAAATTTGTAATCTGCTGGTCCATATTTGTAAAATGCTGAGCAACACTGCTCTATACAATATACTACTATTAACTTATATTTTATATAAAATGGATTTTAAATGTCAAAATATCAGGAGTATTCACTTATTTTAATATTTTAGTATGAAGTATCAGGTTTTTGAAATCATTCTTTTGATTTAATTCATTTTTAATTTTTTTATTTATAATACTACTTAAGTTTTAATCCCATTAAACCAATATTGGTAAAATGTATTTCCCGAAAAAAAGTACTCTTTTAAATTCTACATTAGTTTATGTCCGACTCGAGCTTAAATTTATCTTGTTTTATCACATTTTTAAATTGTTTTTCAAAACTGAAGTATATTTATTTATTTTCAATAATTTTTAGTCAAGTTCCCCCTATACATTTAGCAAAAAAAAAAAAAAAGTTGAACTAATTGCTATGCGTATTTATACATAAACTATATATATTGGTGTACTGTTCTCCCTAAGTAATTTTTAAATTCCAAAATATTAAGTGCTCATTGTAATTACATTAATCTAATTCAGAACTGAGAACCAGTCTTTGGAATCATTCTTCTTTCATAGTATTACATTTATGAATTATTTATACTTATTTTTTTAAATGTTGTTTACGTGGAGACTTTTAAGAAAAAAATTTTATTTATACACCTGTTTTTTCATGTTTTTGTACCTATTTATTATTTAAAAAAACATTTTTATGTTATGAAAAGTAGAGATTTTTTCATTTTCTTTTTTTATTGAACCCTGAGGGGGAAAAAATTGAAAATTAAAAATATTATTTAGGTGTAGGTTATAGACATTAATAACACGTACTCACCCAACACGTTTCAAGATAATACCTGCATAAGTTTTTTTACAATCATGCGCGCAAGTCGCGAAAAGCAGTTTTGAGAAAAACGCGTTCAAAGTCTTAAATCCCCTCTTTAAACTCCATTGCATCCACATTTTCTTTTGCAATTACTCGCGTTCTAATAGGAATATTTTCGTGTAGTTTGAAGCATACGATTCAGAAAGATTCGAATTTTTGAAAAATGCAATAATAGTTTTTTCGATATTTTGAAGGTTTAAAGGTTGTAACTCCCCTTAACCGAGTTTAAATGTATTTCATACACTAACTGTAAGTATTTATATAAAAACAAAATTTTTCCCTAAAAGAGATTTTTGGAAATAATTCGAAGACTATTTTTTAAAAATAAAATATGTTAACTCATTAATGACAACTTTTAATTATTAAAGTTTTTTGACATCTGACTCTCCAACTTTAGGGGGGAAGGGGGTTCTGTCCCCAAAGCCCCCCTCCGTGGGTGCGTCCATGTACAATTTTTTTTTCTTTTTAAATGTTTATAGGGACTTTTAAGAAAGAAATATTATATTTCGTTAAAATATGTATTTAAATATAATTAAAGTAAATATGATATAAGTAATTTTTTAAAATAAAATTATGCAAAAACAGTTTAAGTAATGGAGTCATCTTGTAACTGAATTGTTTGATTTGTACAGATTTATATGAATATATTTATAATATTGAATTTTAACATTACAACCTTTTTTTTAAAGATGTTGAAAATTTCTGATTAATTTAAAAGAGGATATTAATCGAGCCATGGAAAAAACACTACATTTAATTTAATATTAGCACAATTCTCAATCGGCGGCTTCCACAGAACTAAAATGGAGTTATTTAAGTTGGAATAGTCAAATGAATAGTCAAATCCATTTTTGACACGATAAAGGATCCAATAGAAATCTGGGTCAAATTGATAGACATTGCCAGCCCCATGTAAACAAGGTGGCAGTCGCTGGAAGTTGGCGGTCGCCAAGCCTCCCCCCTTAATATTTAGATTCTATTTGCACCCCTGTGCTAATATATGTTTATAAATATAAAAAATACAGCGGTAGCTATAAACCTGTAATTAAAAAATAATGATTCATGTTATAACAAGTTATTACTCGTATGCGAATATACAAAAATATTTTATATTGTTACTTTTTATGTCAAATAATAAATAGCTTTGTGTGTGTGAGAGAGAGTGTAATATTTCTATATAATGCAATGAATTGTTGAAACTATACATAAACTATTATAATTTCATAAAAATTACATTCATAGGTACTTCAAGTTATGCGGCCTCCTTTATTACTGCTCAATTTACATATGACCTCTAATGGTAAATAGGTGTAGTCTAGAATGTGTCGGGATATTCAAGAGATGAGCGACTTCAATTCGCAACCTCCTAAAGAAAGCATTGAGAGCCAGGAAGCAGTGTTGCTTAAGGAGCCGAACCAATTTCCTCTGGAACTCATCAACTGCTTCAAATTCAGGTATGAAATTTCACTGTGAGGCTTGCATATTTAAAGAAGAGACCATATTTATTATTACCCCCCCCTTTTTTTTTAACCTAAAGAATCTGATGAGTGTTAATGCATGGTAATGCATGTATATTTTATATGTTGAATTTTTTAATAATTTATTTATTGTTTTACATCAAATTAAATTTCATTAAAATCTTTTAAAAGAGGATTTGATTACAGTAGTATTATTGTGGTTTACAAAATACTTCAATACACATAGATGCTGGGACAAGATACAGAAATCAAGTTAACATTACAGATTTCTTTAAGCAATTAATGTTAAAAGAAAATTTTCTAGTTTAATGTTATGCATCTTGAAAATGTAAGTAAATTGTATATTTTTGTACTGATGTTGATTGTTTTTCTTTTGGAAAGGAGTTTTCAAATTGATTGTGTTCTTTTATTGGCCGTGCAACCCTTCTCAGTGATTAACATAATAGATAATCAGGAGTTTCTCTGTATAATAATGTCATAAGACACTAACAGTTTTTCTTTCAGAAATAAAATTTTAAGAGCATGCTTATTATTTATAAACAAAAACACTTTATATTTAATATACTTCCTTTTCAATAATTAAAGATTTTTAATTGAAATAATTGAAACTTAAAATGTTCTTCAGTAAAGAATAATATTCACATTGATTGATTTAAATAATTATTGTGTCAGAAAAATACATTTTAAATGTTTTAGAAGTGCCACAGATCTACAGACCCTTTTTTGACGACAGCTGGCTGTGCCAGGCACAGCCGTTGAAAAAGGGTCTCTGTCTTCAACAAAGGGTCTCTAGATCTGTGGCACGCGATGAACGTTTCGATCGTCTGCCATCTTGCTGGTAGTTAAGTCGAGCGATGGCAACGGCTGCCCTTTTTTCAGCATTGCGAAAGGGTTGCGCCTTAAAGGGTTAAAAGTTATCGTAGATTACAGAGAGTTGACTCTAAATAAAAATCATTTTCAAGGGGAAATATCACCGTAATCACAGATCATAAAACGGAATTTTATATGGAAAAGCAACGCGTAAAGACATGCATTCCGAAATTCTTAAGGCGTATTCTAAATTTCTAAGGCATAATGCGCATGAAATACGCATGTAGAGGCGTTATCGCGATCACGCCTCTAGATCGATGTTGAGGAATCTCAACGTAGTACATATTTTATGCATTCTTTTAAAAAAGGAACCAGCATAGCTCCTGATTTTGGCGTAACGTTATATATTGCGATTTTGTATAGAATAATGATAAAATTTTCATAGTTTAACATTTTTTAATATTTTGTCTGGATAAGGACTTTCAAAAGTATTAATAAGTATTTATATTAAAAAATTTCAGTTAACCCATTTATGTCTAGAGTCCTTTTTTTTTGGGATGGCATTTTCGCTATCAGTCGATAACGTTATTAATTTTCCCTAACCTTTATTCTCGAGTATTGAACCTCAATTCCACAAAATATTTTAACATGACCAAGTAGGATGTTGACATTTCAATTATTATGCATAATGATTTTAAAAGATATCTTCCTTTGTTCAAGAATTTGAAATCAGAAATATATCTATTACTGATGGTATTAGCAAAAATCGAAGAAAGTCCCAAAAATATCTGGGCAGAAATGGGTTAATGAATTTAGTTGAAATATTTAGTAGCCGAAAAAAATAGCACTTTTTTGGGATGTATTTATTTGCTGATCTGATGACGTGTTTTTGCTTTATCCTAGGCATCTGAAAAATATTTCTTTATTAATGAAAGTTTGATCAAAGAGAAGACTGAATAAGTTATGTTGTATGTGGTGTAAAATAGAGATGAAATATAAAAACCTATGTATCTTTATATACTGTATATGGAAAGTTAATAAAATTTCTAATGTTTTAAATTTCATTTGTTATTTTATGCTTTTTTTCAGTTTATTTAAAAGCTAACATTTTATTAAATCAAAAATAATTATGAACTTTGTAAAATAATACATATAAAAGGGTATTTATCCAGGACAATCCCTTTGGTTGGTACAAAAAAGTGTACTTTTCTACTGCATCAAGAAAGTCAACCTGTCAGAAAGAATAGCCTTTTACTTGTGCAGATGACTGACTTTTTGTAACTGAAGAAGAGTGGACTTTTTTGTATTACTCAAAATGATAGACCCCAATTTGTATCTTTTATGAGTCATTTTACAAAATTTTTAATTACTTTTACCTTTTCACCACCAGATTTTGGTTGAGTGCTTTTGTTATTTTATTAAATTACTTTACTTGTGATTGTTTTGAATATATTAATTTATATTTAATTAAAAAAATCTTATCGTAAGCAATTTTAATAAATATGACTTTTAATTTGAAACTACCAAAATTATTCTAGATAAATAATTTCAATGCAATTTTAAATTAACTACTAATTCATATAATTATAAGTTTTATTCATCTATTAAACTATAAATTAAAAGCATTATACTGACTTTTTCAAAGAACAGCATGAAATTTTGTTCTGCCATATCTTTATTTATATCTTTACTTTAGAACTTAACTGCCTGCATTTGTTCCAAGAAAGTAAAATAAAAAATAAATAGCACATTAAATCATTGTATATTACCATTATGCTTAATTTACCTTTTCAACAAGTATTCTTTAAATATCTGGATTTGTGGAAGAAGATATTAATAAGAGAAAGTATGTATAAATGCAGCTGAGTGACATAGTAAAAAAACAAAACACTGAAGCAACTTAACTCTGGAAATACAACGGGCCTGCCTTTTACGGGTATGTATAAAACAACTCCATACAAACAAATTTTTGAAAAAATCTGTTTCCATGATCGTAACTTATAATTTGGCCCTATGAATAAGAGGAACCTTAGTCCCTTTACAAGTCAAGAATTGTTAATCCCCCCCTCTTTCAAGCTTGGATGTAAGTTTGCTTACTTACTTATTAAAATAAATTAATTTCAAAGCTATGTTCAAGATACTTTAATTTTACGTTTTTGTTAAAAATATTGCCATATTTTATTATCAAGCTATTACACACTCACAAAAGTTCTTTTTTAAAGTTATAGTCTCCTACAGCTATGCATCACTATAACATTAACATATTAGATATAGAGGTGACTGTGAGTTTGCAAATATTTTATTTTAATAGCAAATGATCTCAGTTTCAAGAATGAAAATCTCATTCCGAAATTTTCCACTGCCACTTGCAATGCTTTTAGTTAAATTCACATTTTGTAATTTGACATTAGTGCTGTTTCAAAAAGTTTCAACAACAAAAATATTTATTGCAGATCTTTCTGGCTTTTTAAAGGAGCAAGATTTTTCTACATATTTTAAATGGTTGTGCAAAATTTCTAACTACTTCGAGTTAGAGAAAAAAGTTTTCATTTAAAAACAGTGCAAGTTTAGTACTGTGCATATCGTGGTAAATTTGTTTGAAAATTAATTGTAAACGTGTAGGATAAAAGAAAATTATTTTAAAACCATGTAAACATGAAACCGTATAAATTGAGTGCCGCGCATACCGAAGAATAGCCATAAATTTGTTTGAAATGTAATTGTAAATTGTAGGATCCAATAAATAAAATTTAAAATAAAAACCCTCTAAAATAAGCTTTCATCTAAAAACAGTGTAAATTGAATACCGTGCTAATCGAGGGATAAGTGTAAATTTGTTTTAAAATTAATTGTAAATGTGTAGGATTTAACAAAACTGAAAAAAAAATTCATTCCAAAAACCGTATAAACATGAAACCGTGTAAATTGAGTACTGTGCATATGAAAGGATAGCTGTAGATTTGTTTGAAATGTAATGTTAAATTGTATAAGACCCAATAAATAAAATAATAAAAAACTCTAAAATAAGTTCTCATTTAAAAACAGTGTAAACTGAGTACCGTGCAAATCGAGGGATGGGAGTAAATTTGTTTCAAAATTAATTGTAAACCGTAGTATAAGGAAAAAAAAAACATTAAAAAATCATTTTGAAACCTTATAAAAGCGAAACCGTGTAAAACTGAGTACCGCGCATATTGAAGGATAGTTCTGTAAATTTCTTTGATATGTAATTGTAAATTGTAGAATCCAATAAATAAAATTTAAAAAAAACTGTAAAATAAGTTTTTATTTAAAAACAGTGTAAATTGAGTACCGTGCAAATCGAGGGATATGTGTGAATTTGTTTGAAAATTACTTGTAAATGTGTAGGATTTAAAAAAAAAAAACATGTAAAACCGTGTAAATTGAGGAAAGTGAATATGGAAGATAGCTGTAAATTTGATTGAAATGTAATTGTAAATTGTAGGATCCCATAAATAATATTTAAAAAACTAAAGTTTTCTTTTGAAAACCGCGTAAATTGAGTACCGAACAAATAGAGGGATAGCTCTAAATTTGTTTGAAAATTAATTGTAAATTTGTATGATGTACACACACAAATAAAATAAAATAAAAAAAGTTTTCATTTAAAAACGTGTAAATTGAGTGCCGTGCAAATCGAGGGACAGGTATAAATTTTTGCTCGAAGCGTAATTATAAATGCATGTGCACAGAAAAATTGCATCAGGCTAAAACTTACACAGAAGTGTAGTACAATTCCATGAAAATACTTGAAAATTCAAGAACTGTGAAAACACGTTACAGTGCTTGAAAATTCAAGTGCTGTAAAAATACACAACAGTGCTTGAAAAATCAGGCGCTGTAATTTTATAGCATGGTGTTGTAAATTTACATAAGTGCTCGAAAAATGAGGTGCTTTAATTTTACAACACAGTGTTGTAAATTCACATAGATGCTTGAAAAATGAAGTGTTGTAATTTTACAACACAGTGTTGTGAATTTACATAGGTACTTGAAAATGATGTGCTGTAATTTTACAACACGGTGCTGTAAATTTACAGCACATGTGCTGTTGTGCCACCGTGCCATCGTGCCAACTATTTACAACACGGTGTTGTAAATTTACAACACAGTGCTTGAAAATTCAAAGTGCTTGAAATTTACAGCACGTGTGTTGGCGTTATGATTACCAGCACACTGTGCTGTAATTTAGCATGGTTTTTTCTTATAGTGTATTTTCCTTTTCTCATTTAACCTGATAAATAATTTTAAAATGTGTCCTTCATGTGCTGTTGAAATATGCTTAATTTTATCCTTCATACTTTATGCTTATTATCAAACAAGGTTTTGGTTAGAATCCACTGATGTCAAATAAAATTCTTGTATTCATTAATTTTGTTATTATTTGTTAAAAAAAAGGGGGCAAAATATATAAAAAAAAAGTTACTAATTAAAGGATTTAATATTAAATATAGAAGCACAAAATTTGGGAAAGCACGCTAGATAAAAAGTCAGGGAAGAACGTGATAGATGTCAGGGAAAAGTCAGGGATGCAAAAGCTGTGAAATCTGTAGAAACCCTGTTTATATGTGTAATTAACATGAGAAATTTAGCTTGTACTCCAGTGCTTTTTGGTCTGGCAGTAAACATGTCAGTGATGTAACTTTTCAGTTTAACTACAAAAATTCGGATTTCTTAACCCTTTAACGTGCAGTGTTCCCACTCTGGGAACCCCAAACTCTGACGTTTTGACTGTTGCCAGTCACGAAGAATAGATTTGATTTCTATAAAAATACTAGTTGCGGGAGACATAGCTCCACGATAATCTTTTACTTTTTAGCATGTCATTTCCCGTAAAAAAAATTGTCTCGATTCTTTTTAACAGCACTGACATCTGCTGAAAAATGGAAGAATGCAAGAACAGTGGAATAGTTTGTCCATTGCTGAAAAAAGGGCAGCCGTTGCCATCGCTGGACTTAACTACTAGCAAGATGGCGGACGATCGAAACGTCCATCGCCATCTTGCTGGTAGTTAAGTCGAGCGATGGCAACAGCTGCCCTTTTTTCAGCATTGGGAAAGGGTTGTGCCTCAAAGGGTTAACGTCCATTAACTTAGGTCTGTTACGTTGGTTGTTGTCTTGATTTTGTTTGAGTTTCGTGCTTTCACGGCAAGGCCAGTCCACACACACATACGTACGGCACGGCTAGTCCATCACGAGTATGATGTATTGTATAACTGTTAGGCTAGGCAAGGCATGGAAACAGGGGCGGTCCTAGGGCCGGACCCCTGTCCGGGGCGGCATTTTGGCTCGAATTTGAAAAATACATTTCGTATTAGTAAAAGAATTGTTAAAAAATATTCCGAAGAATATCATTCTATATAACTTTACTAGCTGATCCGTCATTGAGTGGTTTTTTACTAACCGCGCGAAATTTCGTTTGCATAATATTAGTACAAAAAATGGAATTAACATACTGGCAGAAATATAGAAAGCAAAGTTATAACTCTTGTGTATTGTTCAAAGATTACAGATTAGGTTAGAGAGTAACAAATTACTGCGACAAACTGTCAATAGAGAAAATATTTTACATTCAAAATTAACGTTTTCTTTTAGTGGATGAGCTTCCTACATCAAGAAGTCATTTAAAGTTGCAAAAGAAGATGCTAGTAATGAATATTAAACTGAAAAGAGAATATGTGGAAAATTCTTTTTAATAGCAAGTAGCCTATATTTAACACCGCAACGTCCGATTGAATTATATTTTGATGATTTTACTTGATGTGCGAAAAACTTTATCAAAGTTTACGCCATACCTCAAAAATAATTCAAATTTGAAGAAAATTAAAAACCTAAAATTTTAATTCACTAACCGCCTACTCTTTAACAAAATTTCATTTTAATCCCCTTTTGTCTGACCTATATATATATATATATATTTAATTTGGAAGAATTCAAACTATGTTATTTAACTCAATCTCCTCGATAGTACCTGAATTTTGTTCTATTAACTTTAGAAATTCTAATATTATGCCTTTAAAATTTTTGCACAATTTTCTCTCAAAAAAAAAAAAAAAAAAAAAAAAAAAAAAAGACGTAATTTGTTTAAGTCGAACAGCCACCTATTATATTACCTCCAGAAGCCTTAAAGTGACGCCCTAACCCCCCCCCCCTTTCTCTCTGCCCCCTAAAAAAGGAAAGAAAAAAACACAGTGCAACTTTTACAAACCTTTTCAATTTATTTAAATCTTTTAAAAATTTCGATGATGCTTTGTTACCCATCATATGACCTAATTTCATTCTCTTCTCTTAATCCGTTTTTGATGAATGCCAGAACAAACTTTTTAAGCGATTTTTACAAAATCGCAAAGTCTATGGATTATTTTTAAAAAAATTTCGTACCTATTGTTTCAATTAACTTACCATTCAATATATAATTCCAAATTTCATTCTATTCCATTGTGCCATTTTTTTAACAATGGACGAACATACATTTACATACAGTTTTCAAACAACAGTTTTAGATCTGAAAAAACACTCAAAATACTGGTGTTAAACGAAAAAGTAATTAAACAACTTTGTAAAAAACACACATAAGAAGTAAAAGGAAAGAGGATACGCACGTGCGTATCCTCTTTCCTTTTACTTCTTATGTGTGTTTTTTACAAAGATTTTTAATTACTTTAACAGTTTTAGATCTCAAAACTTTTAAACGAATTAGAAATATTTTAGCAACTGCAGTTTAAATTAAGTTGCCACTTTTGGTGCTGCTTTAAATTTCATTTCATTCGCTTCAGTTGTTTATATGTGATGTGCAAACAAATATTTACACATTTTGCATAGATTTTTCACAAGGTTTCCAGTTGAATTCAAATTACACTTTGTTAATGAAATTCAACAAGCCAAATACTATCCCATATTTCTAGATTGCATTCCTGGTGCCAAAAAATTGAACAGATCGCATTCTTGGTAAGGTATAAAGGTATTGACAAATCTAATTCCAATGAGGCTAGGATTATTTAACTCTCTCAAACAGTTCATGTTCCTATGCTCTATTTGGTACAAAATCTTCAATTGCGCGAATCAATAAAGCTATTGCAGTCAAAAGACAACGATTTACCACATGCTCTAGAACTCTTAAGAAACTGTAAAGATTTTTTGAAAGGATCTTCAATTGGATGTGATTTTAAATGAAATGTTTTGCTATCCAAGAGAACTGACCGACAAGATAGTATTCTGCTAACACTGAGTTTAAGCAGCCATGTAACATGTTAATCTTGATTGCGAAGCACGAGATGATCTGGTGAAAGATCCTAAATTAAAATTTAAGATAGTTTTAATTTTTTACAGTAACAAAGCGATTAATACCTTAGAGTGCAGATTTAATTTAAGAAGTACCCAATGCAATTATTTTAAATTTTTTCACGGCATAAATGAGTTAAAAGACACTAATAAAAAGTGCTAACTAAACATTGTAACTCAGTGTAACAGTGTTATAACACTGTTTATAGTGTAAACAATTGGAGTTAATGCTGACCGATCGGGAATCGGGGAATATAAACGCTCTTGATCTAGTAAATGAAATAGTGTCAGTTACAGCCTTATTAGGCAAAAAGGAAAGCCCAATTGAAATTTTAAAGCTAATTTCAACTATAGATTTTACACCACATCTTGCTATTGTTTCGAGAATTTTGCTTTCTTTGCCGAAAATTGTGGCAAGTGCAGAGATTAGTTTCTCAAAATTAAAGTTAACTAAACATTTCTTATGTTCCACAACTCTTCCAGGTAGGTTAAATAATTTAACTACAATAGCTATCGAACACGAATTAGTTGAAAAATTGATTTAAGAGAAAAAGTCAGGAAGTTTGCGGAATTAAAAGTCAGAAGAAAAACTCTTTATTTTTCTCTTTTTCTTTTGGTTTTTAGCCTAATGTGTGGTTTTTAATAAATGCGGTTTTTCTTATGCTGTGTTATGTTTAAAGAGCTATTCCAGTTTTATAGGCATGAAAACAGTATCTGTGAATAATTTATTTCTTTTAATAGTAATTTTACTGTGGGGGGCGGCATTTTATATTTTTGTCCGGGGCGGCAAAACTGTTAGGACCGGCCCTGCATGGAAATGAGCAGGTGTACCCCTTTGGCCAATGCCCTATTAAATAGAACAAAGAAAAAAGGTTTAGACGAGGTAATGTTGAAAGACGCAGAACACCAGTTGGCTATGGTATTATTACTTTGAAAACTTGTGATATCTTTCAGCAAACTCTGCAGGTTTTCAGATTGAACTACGGCCAAAATATCATCAACGTAGCTCCAAGTTTTAATTTCGGCGTTTAAATTAACTAGAATATTTTCTTCCAAAACTCATTTCAGCAAATTTTTGAGGGAGGGTATTAATTGTTTTGATAGCAATATCCAGTTTACTTTAGAAAAAGAAAATAGCATTATTTTAAATTACCTTGATGTAAAAGTTATTCGAACAAAATAACAACCACTGTTTATAGAAAACCAGCAAACATTAATGCCGCTGTGAATTATATTTCCAACACCCCATAGAAATTTAAAATTGCAATGACTCGTTAGTTTGTCAATAGAGCAATTAAAATATGCACAAATAACTCCCTACTCTGGAAGAAGTGCTATTTATAAAGTATCAAAGCAGGGTGTCAATGATTTAAATCAACTGATTTTTTTTTTTTTTTAATCATTTAAATCAAGGAGGCACAACCTCTGGCCTACGGATCATCATTATTAGCTCATTACACCTGTTTCATTTAGCTCCTAACTAGAGACCTTCACGGGCCGGGCCAGACTCGTGTCTAGTTTTTTCCCCCTAACCAGCGAAAAAAAAAAAGTATTTTTAGAAATTGGTTTCTGTAGGTAATAAATTTTTTATAGAATCGTAGGGCTATTACTCTGTTTACTTTGAAAGACTGATGTGGGAAAGTATTCAAATTTTGTTGTACTTAGAAAAATGTGTCATAACCGTTTGTTTTCCTTTTGTATACCATTAGTGGCGCCTATGCACCAAACCGAGCTGATACAGCTATGTTCCGATTCCAGGTCGACCGGAGATTTCCACATTATTCTACTATGACTTAACATCTAATTATAAATATTCCACTTTTCAGAATATATATGCATATAAATGGTGGTTATTTTAATATTAGTATTAATTTAATATAGTAGTTAACATTAATAACTTTACTTAATATAAAATACCTGAAAAATATTTATTTATCGATCTATTTGCTCGTCTTTACATTTTTTAAAATTTCTGGAATTTTCGAATTTTTGTTCCTCAATTATGGGCCGGGCCGGGCCGTGATGTTCGTTTCAAATGTGTTACGGGCCCGGGCCGAGCCGGGACTCAATTTTCAGGCCCGTGCAGGTCTCTACTCCTAACCCAGTTGCACGTTGAGAATGTATGGCACGGAATCCATCAATTAAATTTTTAAGAGAAGGAATGAATTGTGAAAATTTTAACTATTTCTGATCATGGGCGTCCATAAGTTGGGGCAAGTTAGGGCACTTGCACCCCCCCTAGAGTTTTAGGTTATTGTCTCATGATGTAAACAAATGGCAAAAACAGAACTAAATTTTTTTAAAGTTTGAAATTTGCCCCCCTCCCCTCAAGAAAAAGTTTTTGAAGTTTGCCCCCCCACCTCCCTAGAAAAATTCATGTGGGCGCAAATGTTTCTGATTTGTTTTCAATTGTCATAAATGTTCCAGAAAATGTTCAGTTATATAATTTAATTGGCTTTATCAAAATCTGCCATCATATTTTCAAGAACTTTTATTCGATAGTTGGGTGATTCCACAGTATTTTTTTTCTAATGCCGGCACTTGCCGTATATAGGCATTGGGCATTGATCACTACCAAAGCCGGAATTACTGATCTATTTATTATGGAGGTGGAGGTACCTGATAGGTGGTCCAGTGTTGTCTCCTATGAAGGGACGGACGAAATGACACCCGCGGCCGTGGGCGGAACATATTTAGCGACCCAAGACAAAGAATAATTGCAGGTCTTTCAAATTTGTCAACTTACTAAATAGTAGATCTTGACCTGTCCCCCTCCTTAAAAAGCCACTACTGCTACTGACTTTAATTAAGTAAATTTGATTAATTAAGATTTTAATGCAATACATTTCCATCATTATAGTTACTTAACTATGCTGTAAATTTGAAAAAAAAAAAAAAAAAAAAGCTATACACGAAATTACAAATTCTGTATTTTTTGTCTGTAATGCTTACTGATGGGCAGTTTTCAGTTCTGTTCTGCGTCAGGAACTTTATTTGACTACTTGATATCCATAAATTCAACAGTTTTTTTTAGCGGCTCTGGGCGGTTGCCCATTTTTCCACCCCCTAAGCACGGCTGTACCTGTAGATGTTACTGTGCTTAACTTTGTTTTTTTGGAATAATGGTGGTAAACGTTTTATCTTGGAGTGGTTACCCGGAATTGTTACGGAATCAGTGAGTCAAGGGTCAGCTTAACTATGTAGTAGGATTAAAAAATCAGCAGATTTTAAATTTCGAAGTTATGTGGGTATTGTTGAGAAGCTCTTGTTATTGTGGATTTTAAAGTTGCCGTGAATGACATAAGCATGTGCAAGGGTAATTTACAGCTGTAATCCACCTTTGGGAGACAAGAAGAATGACGCTCCAGCAGTCAACGCATGAAAACGGCCGGCGCCCCTTTCAGAATTTTAATTTTGCGCCCCACAGGACTTATTTTCTAGGAATGTCCCTGCGGGCTTCAGGCTGTGGGTCTGCCAAGTGCGCGCCCCAAGGCAGCTTCTAGCTACGGCGCTGTTTATGAAACATCCATTCTGTGTTGGTAAATGCAAATGAGACAGTGATGTGGCGCATTTATTTTGTGAAGTCCATCTTTATGTGTCTGTGTTACTTAACCTACATACGTTTCTGTCTCGGTATTCGGAAGGTTGAAGAGCGCAGATACTTAAATTCGCAGAGCCTGATTATCGCATGGGCAAATCGGGACTTTGCCCAGGGCCCCTGGCTCGAAAGGGCCCCCAATTTGCAATACTCTTCTTAAATATATTTTTATATCAAAATTTTATATGAAAAATAAAATAAATTTCATAGAAATGGGGCCCCCAAGTTCATTAATGCCCGGGGCCCCCGTTGGTCATAATCAGGCTCTGTAAATTCGCAGTTTCTTATTTTAGGATATGCGGCTAGAATGCGATGGATTAAAAATAATTGTTGATAAATATTCTATCGCAAGTAAATTTGGTTACTGCACCATGGGCGCGCACGTAGGGGAGTGGGACGGGAGCTCCCTAGCTATACGTATATTATTTTTATAGCATACCGAACAAGGACGGATTCAGACATTTTTTTGAGGAGCCGGGCACAGAGCTTGAATACCAATTCAGAATTCCATGAAATATGTCATTATCAGCAAGTCCATTTATCTAATGTAAATCTATTTTTCTAGTGGAAGGGGACGCACGGCCCTGCGCATTGGTGTTACTGGGTGTTCTTTTTTGATATTTCTGGGGCACCCGCATCCTAGGGTGCTCCATCTCCTATTTTTGCAATAGAAAATCGAATTTTTCTAAAGTGGGCTAAAATTTTTCTAGGGTAGGTTTAGCCCTCCCTGTGACCCAGCTTGGCCAATGCCCCTGCACCCTCACCCTCTATCAGCCCTCGATACTAAAGTTTTTAAAAGCCACATGAGTACTCTTCCTCTGAAAGTACTGATATGGGTTACTGTTGAGACGATACTTACTTGAAATCAGTAGCGTAGCCAGGATTTTATTTCGGGGGGGGGGGTATCAAATTGTGAGCTAAATATCGAATTGTAAGCTAAGTAAAGTGTCCCATTTCGGGGAGGACTGCAGCCCCCCCCATCTGGCTACGCCCCTGCTTGAAATCCGTTGTGGGCGCATAAAGAATCCACAAATTGGGTGCATCTGCCCTCGAGCAGACAGCCAGATAGACCGATCCGACCGTAGTTAACAAAACGAAGAATAAAAAAAAGATTGTGAAAGAATACTCAAGGATATTCGGTAAAAAAAAAATCCACAGCCCTCTGTCGTTTCGCTTTTAATGAGCCAATAGTTAGAGATTTTGATAATATTGATAAATTAGCAGAGTTTATAAATTTTGAAGTTGGGTTGTCATCGAGAAGCTCTTGAAATTGTGGATTTTTGAGAAGAAATGAATGACATGACGAATGCGCAAGTGAAGGAAGGCTGGGAATGACTCCTTCGGAAGAAGCAACTTCAGCTGTGACGAATGAAGATAGCCAGGGTTGTCGTGCCGAAAATACTTGTGATGTTTTAGACTTTTAACGTGCGTTTTTACGTATTTTAGGTGACTATCACTATTTTAATAATTTTTAACTGTGGATTATATATCCGTACTCTTTATTCAAGTACATAAATATTTTTTTAAATAAAGAAACTAACTAACATTTAAAAAATATATATTTATGTATACTCTAAAACAGAGACAAGCACACACACACACAAAAAAGTAGAAGAAAGAAAAGGAAAGGAGGACAATTGTCTCCAATCAGAATATGTGAAAGGAATGGAAGAACCGTCCTTCACAATATGCTTCCAGTGCGGCATAATGGACAAACCTTACACGAAGTCAAAATGCTACGAAGATTAAAAAGTGGATTAAGTTTTAGATTCAGAAAATCGAAAAGAATGATTAGAAATCCAACAATGAGAGGCAGTGGAAGATTTGGAAAGCTTCTGCTTAGAAACATCTCTTGTGCTCTTTCACCCTAAATGTGAAGTCGCAGTGGGTCTGACGTTTGATCAAGGTAATGCAAATCACAATAATAATAATAATAATAATAATAATAATAAAAATCTAGCTCGCAAACACCACAACGGTTTTCAGTAGAAATAGGATCTTTGAGAGACGAGGATTCAAGTTTATTTTGACACAATCCCGCGTAGTCAGGAAAAAATTTCGCAGAGGTTTCAATTTTTATGTTACAATGTGGTAATTGTTTTCGATACACTTCTTCAAATAGTAATGTATGTTCCTTAAATTTTCAGGAGGACATGTGTTGAACCCCCTAAATTCATCTATGGCTGCCGCTTCATTTGTAAAAGATGATCAAAATATTTGAGGAACTCTCGGTAACAGAATTTTCTGTGTCATTCTGCAGTGCTGTAGAACCTCTTTAGTCCGTCACTCCGGTTGATTTCGCGTTCCGACCATACTCCAGTCCCAAAGGCAATGGCGTACGCAAGGAGGGGGCAAAAAATTTTAGCATGGAAGTCCACATATTTTTCAATTTTTACATAAAGATTATGCGTTTTAACATGAAGATGTTGTCTACCCCCCCCCCCTCCCTTGAAGGAAGTCTGTATACGATACTGCCCAAAGGTGACGGTTTAGAGGAGTTCCTTTTTAGTACCAGAAATACAAATTAAAATTTATCTGTGACCTTAATGTAAATTTGGCTAGATTATTTTTGGAGCTATAAAATAATTTTCTGTGCTATGCTGCAAGCTTTCTGCTACCAGGGAAAAGCGGAGAATTTTTGTGACATAGATGTAAAAAGAAAGGTAATAAATACATATAATTGATTAAAGGAATTAATAAGAGTACAGGAAAAATTGAACTTATTAGTTTTAGAAAGAGCATTATCAATAGAGAAGCTTAAAACCACAAGTGACAACTAAGGATTTTAGGTACTAAATCTCATTGTTAAGAGACGATGAGTCAGAACAAATTTTTATAGCACAGAACACATAAGTGCAAAAGGAAAAAAGTTTTTGCTGGTTTGAGTGTAGTATAGATAGCATACGAGGCAACTTTTCCGAATGTTCCGGAAAATAGCACTTTATTTCCTATTTCCTGTCTGGAAAACAAATCTGGATTTCCGCGAGAACGCAGTAATCCGCATTTTTTAATTATAATTGCACAGAAGTCTATGCTCGAGCTTTCCACTTTCAATCTTTTTCCATCCTTCTTAGGAACGACATTTAATTTTTCTTTTTTAAGTAGGCCTCTATTCCTATCTCTAATGTAGTAGGAGCAAAAATAGACCTCTATTTTACACTTTTAATGTCTTACAAATTTATGGAATCTAAAGATCAAATCCTAAAAGATATGCATGTATTTTTTAAGATTTATTCACAAATATAATAATCATTCTCATTAACTATTCTAAAATAGTTAATAAAAATTCTAACATGCTCTTTCTCTTATTAAAGTAGGTTGGACTTTTGAAAGACACATTTATTCGAGTAGTATTAGGTTGTAACGAAAGTTTCCCGCCACTACAAATATCGTCTGCAAACAGTTCACGTTGGTGTGTTTGCTCATATTTTGTCAAACAATTTTTGTCTTTTGAAAGAAAGGGACTTGCTTTGGAACACTGTGTTGTTAAAAAATATCGTTATCATTAAGTACAGGGTGTCTGAAATGGAACTATCACGTTACTGGATTAAGATCATTTACTTCCAGTTCTGTTGCAAAAAATCAGCTACATAATGTCAAAGAATTTTGTGTGTAATTTAGATTTTACTGTTCTATCATATGGCACTGTAAAGGTTTGGTACTGAAAGTTCAAAAACAGGGCCTATGACATTCAAGGAGCTGAGCGTTCTGGCCGGCCTGCTGATGTTGATGAGGGCCACCCGCGAGAAGAAGATCAGTATTTAACCACTTTAGAGTTAGCTAAAGAGTTAGACATTAATGCCATGCCAATTAGTCATGCTATGCATCACATAAACTTGATGTACAAGTTCAATCGCTGGGTGCCGCATGAGCTGACAAGCAGATTTGGCGGAGAACTTTCGTTACAACCTGATACAATTTACATCATAAGGACGGACATCCGCACCCAGGAGTCGAACACGAGCCCAAAACATGGTAGTAGGCCCAAGGGCGGCTCCAGAGTGACTTCTCGGAGGGGTCATTGAACTTTTTACATAGTTCAAATGCAAATTGAACGTGTGCAATCGTGAAGTATGCTAATCCAATGTTGTAAAACAAAATTTCGGAGGGAGCCATGGCCCTCACAGGAACCGCACTTGAGTAGGGCGCGCAAGCCATTACATTGGGCCATGGGCGTCGCCAGCATAGGGCAAGGGGGGGCAATGCCCCCCTTGGATTTTTGTATGCAGTGTTTTTCCTTGCTTTTTTGCACTTTCCAACATGGTAACCATACGTTGAAGTAGTCTTTGCCCCCCCCCCCCTGTGTTACTGCTCTGCGTCAAGATGAAATCGTCATTGTAAAGTGCCTCATTCATGGTCTCACTGCAGGGGCAGGCAGCAGTGGACGATATCCATACGAGGCTATTTCAGTCACGTGTCGGTGGAAAATATACATTTGAACCAATCAGATTGAAGAATTGAGT
Organism: Cheiracanthium punctorium; assembly: GCA_038373885.1. Classification (NCBI taxonomy): domain Eukaryota; kingdom Metazoa; phylum Arthropoda; class Arachnida; order Araneae; family Cheiracanthiidae; genus Cheiracanthium; species Cheiracanthium punctorium. The sequence goes on along the minus strand of JAWZYV010008794.1, from coordinate 82,119 downwards.
ATCAACAAACTCTACTTTTGCAGCTGATTGGTTCAGGGTCACTTGTTGGATGAAAAATGACGTCAATGAATATTGCCTTTTCTACTAAGGCTAAACTTGATCTGATCACACCGGATCTGCTCCGTCCGTGGTAGTTAGAGAGATCTAGTTGAGCCTTGATTACACAGAGAGATAACACAGAAACAGTTGTTACACTGGTTGCTAGGTTATTCCACATGCTCTCTGAACATATAACAGGGATTATTCCGAAGTCCTAATTGCAAACACGTTTCTTTAAACATTTAATTTTTTTGTAGTCGTCAACTGTTTTTGTTTTGTTTGTGACTTGTGAGGGGATCATTCCTTTCGAAATATATTCAATTGGCTGTGTTTGTGTTTATATTTTTCATAAAATTATAACTGAAATCTTTCGTTCTTTTTAGAATGATTTGTGTTTGATAAAGGAGTTGCTTGTATTTTAATATAATCTTCTGCGGTTTACTTGAATTTCGGAATGCGCGCGAGATTTAATGTATATTTAATGATAGTTCAATTTTTATTGATCAAACTATTATAAAAGTGGTTTGTTTGTAACCTCTCACAGAGTTTATGTGTTTATATTTATAATCAAAATATGAAATATATTAAAATCTGTGTGGTTGTGGATATGATCTTTTTCTTAAATTTTTGGTGCGACCACCAGTACTACCCTTTGCTAAACTAAAAACATCAGACTATCATGTGCACACTCAAACAAGAGTTTTTGAGAACGCACAGATTAACAGGAATATGAAAAGTTATAATTATATATAGAGATGGGAATGCTCCGAAAAAAACAGGAAATTTTGGGGGGCGGGGGGAAAGAGCTTTTTTTCGAGTTTTTTTCTGAAGGGGGTTTGTTTTCACTTTCGGAAAAATTTGAATAATCCCAAATTCCAGCGAATTGCAACTAATTTCTCATGTTAGGTTTTAAAACTGTAAATCTTTTCTGACTCCCTTTTCATTTTATTATGTGTATAAAACCACACTTCAATAATATGAGCAATTCAAAAGACACTTTGACCTTCTGGATAACCTACTCTCACGCTTGAGGTCGTAGCACGATGATACTGTATCTCATTTTTCTAAAATTAAACATTGCAATGTTGTCGCATTGTATAACATTGAAACAGTTAAAGTATGTTAATGCAAGGTTGTAAAAAGTAATATGTGGAATTGAAAAATTACATTTTTCTGTCAGATTACCATTAAAATAAGTTGAGCATAATTTTTTACTTTTTGGAGATCAGCTCACACAGGGTTTGAAATAAAAACAGTGGTCTAAGACCACAAAAATATATAGCGGACTAATAGAATACAAAATTTGTTGATCTGTCAGACTAGTAATGTTTTATTTGCATTTTTCTCTTGCAAATTTTCCTTATTTAGTCCCATAATTCATGTCATCTAATTTTACCAATACTTTTTTTTTTAATCCTATGCAGGACCTAGGCCATAAAGCCATTAGTCCCTTCCAGGCAGCTCAATACAGTCCAGCGACATAAGAGAAATTAAAAACATCTTCTGCAGTATGGCTTGCTATGTCTTGAAGTTCTCGGCAAACGTGGAGGTGGGCGCCAGTCATATCTTCCACCCCCACAGAAAAGACAAAGTGGTGAATCTGGCAGTCCAATACGGTAGAGATGGCACTGCTGATAATCGTGCCTAGTTCTAAGTCTGAAAAATGCAACATTCACAGCTCTAGGCAAAGAAGAGAGAATGGGGAAATGTCAAAAGAGAGCCCCGAGGCCTTGAACTAACAGTAGTTCTGCAATGGATCCTCCGGCAATGTTTAATATTATAATTGATAATCCTTTTAATGGTAAGGTACTCAACTGGTGAAGGAGGTTGAGATTAATCTGCACCTCTCTTCGCAAGGCCATCACTAATGTCGTTTCCCGCAATACAACAATGGCTGGGGACCCACTGCAGGGCAATGTTTTTCCCCTGCACCAAAAGATGGTGCAAAGCAATTTGGGCTTCATAAATAGGTCTACACCCACAGTGAGTGTCAGGTATCAGAGCGCTAATGGTAGCCTGGGAATCTATAAAAATAACAAAATTTATCTCAGCTCTTTTGCCAATTTCTTCTAGAGCAAGTGTGATGATTATACCAATACTTGTCATATAATTTGATCTATTTAATATTTTTATAATAGGCATTTATATTTTTTTACTATTGAACTCTTAATGAAAATCAATATATATTACTCATGTAATTTCTTTTGTTTTGCAATTTTTTGTTTAAATCGTGTATACAGACTAAGGAAGTCATGGAATCACTGTTCCAGTTGACTAGTGACTAAATATTCTAATTTCTACCTCTGAACTCATGCATATAGTATAATAATTAAGACAAATGGTAAAACAGTACTCTAATCAGTTACCTTTACTGGAAACGACTAGAATAGTAAAATTAACTCCACCAAATATTTCATCTCACAAAAACTGTATAAATAAGTTTTCGAGTGTATTATTACTATACACCTCAGCTCTCGTCAAATGTCCTGTCCAAGCTCTAATCTTAAGCGCAAACTCAGTTGTTTGAATGATTTTCTCTTTCAGCAATTTCCACTTCTTTTTAAGAAGTAAAGGAAGGATTATAGTTTTCAAAAAAATTGATATTCAGGTTTTTTACAGGAAAATGGATTTTGACCATTCAGGATTATATTTTGTCCAATTATAGTTTTAGACTTTAAACTTTCATTTGCCAGATTCAGAGATGGGACACGTGCCCTTTATAAACAAATTAAGTTTAAACTATAAAAGATTGACTTATTTTGTAAGTTCAAATGCATTTCTAAAAAAAACAGAGGCAAAATTTTGTGCCTTTCCCAGAATTCCTTTCTAGATTTGCCATTGACTATTTCATTCTGGTAAAATCATACAAGCCGGTGCGCACCCCATGTAAAAACGGTGACAGTCGCTGGAGCTTGGCAGTTGCCAAGCCCCAGCGACTGTCACCAACCATTTTGCACGAACAGCAAAGTCAACGTATTTTAACACATTAAAATTGCGCATATATTCCACTAACAAAAACATTAAAACAAAATATACACCGTCCATATTTAACCTAAAAAACATCAGCAAATTCAGTAACAGGCAATTTAAAAATGAGCAAACAGTGGACCCTTTTTAACTAAAAAAACTGCAGTGGATTAAGAAAGCTAGTTGTACAGCTTATGTAAACTGGGTAAACACTGGCCCGTTTTCAACTCAAAAAAACATGAATGGATTAAACAACCTAGTTGTACACCTCATATAAAGTCAGTATGATTAGAGTAGCACATAAATAGCACTTACGACAATATAAAAACATCAAATATCAATTTAAAATTCATATTAAAAACCTTAAACATTGTTAAGATTCATTAATAAAAAGCACTTACCTTTATTTTTTTTAATTAACCGCTCAGAAATGTCCCTAACACCCACCGGCTTATAACGATATTCACACCATATTTCTAACAAACACACACACACACACACTTTCTTTTCATACAATAACATAACATATTTCATTCCCTTCCATCCATAATATGGAACAATTTCAAATTCCCAAATTGACGATACACATCTTTTTATAGTTGCCAGTCAAAAATACCACCACTGTGCTTGTGCCACCACTGTGTGTGGGAGCTGCCGACTCCCACTGTGCATTGCCTACTCTGGCACCTGAACGATCAGCAAATGAAACGTAAACACAAACATTGATATATAAACAAGCACCGGATACGGGATATTGTTCTTTATTCTTAAATTGTTGCATTTTTAATTAATTAATTATTTTTTTTTAAGAAAGCATAAACTCTGACATTCTAAAAGTAAACCATTTTTGTTTTAGAATGACAAGTATGTTAATTTTAAGTTTGATTAAACTATAAAGATTATAAGCAATAATTAGTATTTATACTAATTGCTATCCAGATTTCAGATTGAATAGTAATGATCAGATTTCATCATTATAAGTAATGAAGGCTAACTACTATCAGATTTCAGATTGAATAGTAATGATCAGATTTCATCATTATAAGTAATGAAGGCTAACTACTAAACTAAAATATTTCCACATTTTGAACAGTAGATCCACATTTAAATTAGGAGTACCTATATTCAAAGTAAGCAAAACTTTTATCAGGGTTGGCAAGTTTTTGACGTTTTTAACCATGGTTTAAACTATCACGTCAAAAACCTTAAATATTGCACTTTAAAATGCATGCAAATTACATATATTAATTTATTTTAATACAATTACAAATATTGATTGATTGTTATTGATTATTAATATTAATCTACTACAAATATTGACTGTAGTAAAAATACTAATTGATTTCTTCAAAATTGCACACATTGTGAAATATTGCAATATTAACCTTTAAGAAATATTGTAAACATCTTTTATACATTTTTTTTTTTTTTTTTTTTTTTTTTTTTAAATCAAGGATGTTGTCTAGAAACAGAAAAGAGTGGAAAAGTAATTTTATTACATATCTAATATGTTCAAAACATGATTCTTGCTGTTATAACAATAACAGCAAGAATATCAGCAGCAGCAATAAATTCTAAATTATGTATCTGCATCAAAAATTAGGTCTGTCCTTACCTTCCATGGCTTGTAAGTTTCCCACATGTAAAATACCAATACCATTTTGTGATAAATTTCAATGCTGCATTACATTTAATACATTGGTTACATTCAATAAATTGGTTATCTATGTTGAATGGGGTTCTATTTTAAACGGGGAAACTTTAGTATACTGATAATTAAAGGTGTTGATCTTTATTTCATTTTATTTAAATGACTGAAATTATTATGTTATTTGTTTTTGCTTAAAACCCTTTCAATTTAGGTATTTAGATTAAATCAAAGTAAGTTTAATATTTGCTTCTGCAGGAAATGTTTAGCCATACTTCAGTTTGAAAATTTTGAAAGACTGCTGAACATTATTTATATATTAACTCTCCCTCCAAATTATATGTATATATACTACTGAATAAATTAAATTTTAAAATTTTTATTCTATTAATGGTATTTATTTATTTATACAAAGAAATGCACACTACAGACAATTATTAATGAGCCCAATAATTGTCATTTGTTGAGAAATAACTGCCAGTTTTTAATATAATAATTATTTTTCAATATAATTAACTGTAATTATGTATTTAGTTTAATGCAAAATGAAAATATACTGCACAATTAGTTAACATATTGTTCTCTTTCTTTGATGGATTAGTTATTGACGGTTTAAACCAGTTTTTGATGTCAAAAACCCAACCCTGATTTTTATACTATAAAAGATAATAATAAAAAAAAAGCTTCAAATTAAATTATTAAGATCAAGTATGGTAATGATAAGAATAAGAGTACTTTTATCAACATTCAGCTAAGAATATTCCAAATGTGCTATATAAAGAATTTTTAAAGTAGAATATTATCCCATAAGCAAAGTTTTAGTAGCTGTTTATATTATAGTGTGTTAATTATGCATTCTTGTAGCCATGAAAGGTTGCAAAATCTGATGAATGGTAATGATACAAAATGCAAGGGATATGTTTAAAAAGCTAGAAATCTAATTTTTAATCCAGTTATGTAAAAGGTTTCTTTTGTTTTCAAAAAATGTGTATTTCATAATTTATTTAAAATTTATACAATAACAAATGTCAAAAGGAATAGTGGATGGTAAAACAAAATCTCCAAATATTTTTGGGAGAAGTTCAACTCCCCCCTTCCTTTCTTGCCTGAAACTTTTAGGCATATAAATTACTATTTCTGGAAAGTTATTGAGAAAACTACCACTTTTTGAAACATATAACTCGAAATCATCCCAATTTTTTTTCCTGTCTATGAATTTGTTGGGGAGAGTCACTCATCTATGTACTTACGCATGCATGCACGAATTGTATTGACCAACCGTGAATCTTGTTTAATTAATTTTCATGTGATGTCTGTATCTATGCGTGCATATACCATGGAGGTATATTCTGTGGAGGGGAAGCTTCCGTGGTCGAAAGCCACAATTTTGGCATCTAAATTTGAAAGCCTATAGAGGGCGCACTGTGATGAAGAGAGTCTGATCTCCGAGGGTCCTGATTGGTCCGGATCAGCGCGAAAAACGAAGCCAGCAGAAAGCTGTTCGCACACACATCACTCAGGCAGAAGGAAAACATCAACATCCGATGATCTAATAAATTCCATTTCAGGAAAGATAAATAACTATCGAGTTTTAAAAAAATTATATCTTATCGTTGAGATTTTCAGCAACAAAATTTTACTACGTTTGAATTTTTTAAGGTAAATGTTTCAAGAAAAAAAATTATTTAAAATGGATTGAAGCGCACTTTGATAACATTGATTTCCCTTCCCTACCGGACCTTTTTGACGAAGCGTGCCATCTATTGGACGAGAAATTTATATGCCAAAATTCTTGCATTAGTTTCCCCTCCACAGAATATACCTCTGTGGCATATACCTTTCTGACTCCCCAGATTGTGTTTTGTCTGGAGAGCGTCTTCCTCCTGCCAAGCAAGATGTCCTTCTGACTTTAAGACTCTCCGTACTTCTGGTTGCAGTTTCTTTTATATGTTGGAGTGCTAGGCACAGTATGCTTGAAAGAGTTTAGGCGGGCGTAATTAAAAAGAAAAGCATGTACATACCTTGCTCAATTCAAGAATGATTAGCCGATTATCCATAGAATCTTGAAATTTTGTATTTAGGATTGCTTTAAAATTTAATTACTACACACCTCCCTGCTTGATAGCAATCTAGGGTTTGCAACTGGGTATTTATTTACAAATTGACTCGAAAGACTTTCAATATATTAAAGTCTGTGAACAATTATTGTTCGGTCATGCCCAAAATCTCGTTAAATTGGTACCAAAAATAAATTTCTAAATCTGATCCAATTTGACAATATCTCCTATATTTTTCAAGAAATTACCAGCTTAATGCTATTGAACTATCTTATATCACTTTCAAATGAAGTAAGTTCAAATGAAGTGCATAAAAAATTTATATAATTTAAAAGACAGGCAAGAAAGTCCTGTCTGCCACAGATTTTTCTTTGATAACATTCTTTTTAAATTTCCAATGGCAGATTTTGAACAGTTACAGCAAGCAAGCATGTGAATAAAATCCTGCAACAAAGTTCATTAATCTAATAGGTCTCTAGCCTCCCTGTATCAATCGGCGAGAGAAGTCTTGTGAAACACAGGACAGTAGAGTAAGTGAGCGGAGTCCATAACTTCTCCAGAACTGCACAGAATGCATATCGGTGAAGGCTTGAGTTTGAATCTAAAAAGATGATTCCATAAGCAGTCATATCCAATGGCCAAGCAGAATTCGGCAACTGCTCTATCTCTTGGGCCATTATGCAAATTCTTTCTTGCGAATGTCGCAAACTTTGATGCGATGTCTTCCATTCCACAATTTTATTTTATCTTTAACTTGCTAACCTGTTTTTGCCAATGTCTCTCTCAAACCCGCCTCCCCTTTCATCTTTTATTTTTTCTTGTCATCTTTTTATGTGTGTGTTATTTTAATCAGTTTTGTTATTTGTTTTGTGAAAATGAAATTTGTACAAATTAATTACAGATGCTGTTAATTCTTTTTTATGCTTTGCATTCTTTTAATTCATGATTTTATTTATTTACTAAATTGAAATATTCAAATGCTTTTCTACACATGATGAAACAGCATATTGGATTTTTTTCTTTATAGAACTAGACGTTTTCAACCATGTCTACCAGCAACCGAACTCATCCAATTCTTTGTATTGAGGACTAAACAATCCTTCTCTCTCCTATGCTGTACCTATCCAACAAAGTTTAGATCTTCCTCTTCTTCTTGTGCGAATAACTTATGATTTAACTGATTGTGTTATTAACTTGTTAATAACTTATAATTATATAATATTTAATAAGACTTTATATTGTTGCCTGTGTTTGAATAGAGTGTAAATTTTGTATTGTTTGCATTAGAAAGCATTTGTGATAATCAACACTATTTTTATATTTAAATTCACAATTGGTATGTCATCAACCATTCGTAAATCACTTACTATATAGCATGTTCAACTTCATAAAAACATTATTTAAAACCTTTCTAATTTCATGCTGGTAAGAAACTAAAAATTTCTGCATGTTTCAAATAGATTACATTGCAGTTCATTTTAAACATCAAGCATTATATATTTTTAATAGCAATTTTTGCTATTCATTGATTTTGATTCTAATAATTAAAAATTTTATGTTAAGTATGTGATATTGCTACAGCATTTACTTTTATATTTAATCATTTTTCTCCTTTCTTTTTACAGAAGTTTCTTATACATGTCATTGGCCTGAATGTGATAAAGTTTTTGCCAGAATACATGCACTCTACCGCCATTATCGTAGCCATACTGGAGAACGAAATTATTCATGCTCTTTATGTGATAGAAAGTTTTCTAGATCCGATGTTCTTAAAAAACACATAAAGAGACATTCTAATGTTAAACAAAGTGCAGATTATGTATTGAATCTTTCTGACAAAGAATGATTACTGTTTTTTTTTGTTTTTTAAGTTTAGGTTGTATTAGTGTTGAATATGCTTTATTTATTTATTTATTTATTTTGTAATGCATTAAAACATGTTTCTAATTATTTACAACTGCTATAACTATCTTTTTTACTAATAAAAAAGTGTTAAGTTTTGCAGTACATAAATATTATTTTACTTTTTGTAAATGTATTCAAGCTTATCTTCATAACTCTTACTTAAATATTTATAAAGCAATATTTGTGTATTTGAAATATTAAAAAATAAGAAAATAAAATATGAGAGTCTTGAACAGTTTGATAAATAAATGAATTAAATCACCAACTTAAAAAAATAATAGTGATTTTATATAATACATTCTTATTGTCAACAAATCTAAGTGAAATTTCTTAAAAATTCTTAAACACACAATCACAATTGAAAATTGACTACAATATGATTCATAAAAAAAAAATATTGCTAAAAAAGTAGTTTCAAGTTCTTCCTTTGTAAGAATTAATAGTAAACTTTTTGAAGAGACATTCTGAATCTTGTCCTAATCTCTAATGCAATTTGTTTGTTTATTTTTAAAAAACTGTGTATAAGGTGTATTACTTTTTAAAAGATCAGTCTCAAAATGAATTTTAAAGTAGTGATATTGAATAAATGTTATATAAAACATTAAAGTTTAGGTAGATTTACATTCCACAATTTATCATAAGGCTTACCAATAAGGTAAAATGGAGACAAAGATATGTTTACCTGAGCACTTTTTGGATTTCATTCCTACCTGATACATTATGCTGTTATATGCTCCTTTTTACTTAATATTCTATGAGACAAAAAAACATGCAGTAAGATATAGCATGTAAACAGGCCTGTATTTTGCATTTAATTCTTAATTTGCAGCTATTTATTCAAGTCATTTAATCTCATTATTTTACTACTTGAATGGAATTTTCACTCTCATATTTACTAGTGATGACTCAATAGCAAGCCAAAGTCGAGAATTGCTGAGCGTAGCTACATTACTTGCCTATTTCCTTATTCATCTTAGGGAACTCAATGAAAAAAGAATCATTTTCAGCAAATAATATCATACATTTGCTTCTGAAATCTAGCCGCTAGATTTCAAATTACTACTCTGCCCTTCAATGTTACATCTATGGAGAAAATTTTTTTTTTTTTTTAATTATTATTCTTCAACTACATGACCTATCATTACCATTTCACTTTAGTATCATCACCTATGCTATAGACAATATCATTGTGCCAGATTTGGTCAAGATTGCATAAGTGGTCTCGGAAGAGTTAGCAAACGAAAGTTACAAAATTCAATCATTCAGATTCAGTGATTATCCCTTAACAACATGACCAATAACTGCCACCTCATTTCAGTATCATCTATTTCATTAACACTATCACTGTGCCAAATTTGGTCAAGTTAGCATGAGCAATTGAACAAAAGTCATACTATTCAATCGTAAAGCTTTTCACCTCCGGCTACGTTCAGCAATTACTGAATTTTGTAGTTCATGGATAGGTTCAAGTTATATCTTATTAGTCTTCTTACTTATTTTAAAAAGCTATTATTTATTTTAACTTTTTATAAACAATGTATAGTATATTTTTAACAGATTTAGGTTTGCATATACTTACTATTTTACCTGGAGCTAAAATTGAAAGACTAAATTCATACTTTTTTTTTCTGCTGAATCCACTTAAGTTGTGTGAAGATGAATGCAATTCAGAATTAATTCTTAATCTATGCTCAATGTTTAAAAAATATATAGGTAGCCAATTAGTGTTTTCAGAATTTGATTTGTGCATGTTATAAATCTAATAGTATTAAGTGATGTTTCAACTTTATGTTAAATTGCATGAATTCTCTAAATTATTTTAAGTAAAAAACTTTTGTTTTGTAGATAAATATGTTTAAAATGTGTTTTATAAAAGCTTATTCACTAAAACTGCTTGTTGAACCATGTGCTCAAAATTATATTAATTTTTTTGGTACTTATTGGCTATCTGCCCACCAGTCACTCTGCCGACTTATCTCCTGTAGGGAAAAACAAAAAAAAAAAAAAAGAATATTTGTGGCATTTTTTTCTGTTGGTTGTGCCAACTGCGGTGTAGTATTTGTCCATAAGCTATACTGTGCATTTAATTGCATGTGTGTGTTCTTTTTAATATTTGGAATTTAATTTTAAGTGCATAGGAAAATGAGTGTTACAATGTCAAAATTTTATGAAAATTTAAAATTTTTGTTCACTGTGCATACCTATTGAGATAAGGTGAATATTTTTGTCTCTTGAAGATAGATAAGGAAATATTTAATATTTTTGTGTGCTGTTTTTCAGATCCTTAGGTTGCTTTGTTTTCTTTCTTGGTACTTGTGAAGTAACGAAGGTTGCCTGTGCAATGGCACATCCAAGATTTTAGTTTAGGGTTGGAGGGGGCTACAAATACTGTTGAACTTGGTTATTCATTACAAATTTGATTTCATTTGTAAGTGACAACTCTCTAATAATGTCAAATTATTCTATGCCGCTCACCGATTGAACATTAGCCCACTGTTTTAACCCTTTGAGGTGCAACCCTTTCCCAATGCTGAAAAAAGGGCAGCCGCTGCCATCGCTCGACTTAACTACCAGCAAGATGATGGATAATCGAAACGTTCATCGTGTGCCACAGATCTAGAGACCCTTTTTTTGACGACACCCAGCACAGCCAGCTGTCGTCAAAAAAAGGGTCTCTAGACCTGTGACACGCAATGAACGTTTCGATCGTCCGCCATCTTGCTGGCAGTTAAGTCGAGCGATGGCAACGGCTGCCCTTTTCAGCATTGGACAATCTCTCCAGCTGTTCTCGCATTCTTCCATTTTTCAGCAGATGTCAGTGCTGCTAAAAAGAATCGTGACCATTTTTTGACGGGAAATGACGTGCTAAAAAGTAAAGGATGCTCGCGGAGCTGTCACCCGCAACTATTTTTATAGAAATCCAATCTATTCTTCGTGACTGGCAACAGTCAAAACATCAGAGTTTGGTGTTCCCAGAGCGGGAACACTGCACGTTAAAGGGTTATCATAACTCAGTTATAGCACCATGAATAAATATCTGATGCCTTCATTGATGTTATAACCGAGTTCAACTGTATATCGTGTACTATCTGTACATTTCTTTAGTAATAACTCTGCTGTATTTATATAATAACCAAATTTCTTTTTGTAAAAAGTACTTTAAAATTATTTGAAGGCCATTTTTTTTGTAAAATAAAACATTTTAATTTATTTGTTAAAGTTCAGATTCACAAGGTACATACGCCTGACATATTTTGGTTTTCAGCTTAATGAGGCCTCAACCCCCACTACTTTTGTACTTGACAATGTCAAAGCGACAGACCTGGCTCGACTTGCTGAGAGAGAAGACATACCTTTTTTTGTTCTTCTTTTTCAGTTTGCCAGCATTGCTATTCATTTTATACAATTTTATAAAAATTGAAAAAGTTTTTTTACATTTTATTACATTGAGAGCTAGCTCACCAGACAGCATAGCCAAAATTTCAGTCTTTTAATTTTCTATTCAATTTTTTTTCTCCTTGGTTACATTTTATAATTAAAAATAATAGCAATAATGATAATAATAATAATAATGATTCAATAATTATGTATAATGCCTTAAATGTCTAAAGTGAGTAATTTAGGACACTAATTTAAAAGAAAATTAATTTGCTAAGTGTCAAACTCTATTTAAAAAAAAAAATTCACTTTTAATTTCTTCACCTTTAGGCGGTGCTTTAGCCCTAGTCCTCTTGTGGGTGCACCTATGACTTTGTGGGATTTAGTCTCAAATGAAGTAAAGTCCGTGAAATTTTTGTGAAAGTACTCAGCTATACCTGAGAAGGGATTGTGCTTTCAATGAAATTGTATGTTACTGAAGATTGTACTCTTTGGAAATGCAATATTCAAATCCACAGGAAAACAGAATATGTGTTGGTAATGGGTTTGAAAATTCTAGGATAAAAGTGACAACCACTATATGTTTTATTCAATTTCATTGTTAAAACTTAATTTCAATTAAATTTTGTGGTAAATAGCTTAGAAAAAGTGTTGTGATACTCTTAATGATTGGAACAATTTTTAAGGAAAATTTGTTTAGTGTATTTTATGGTGAGCTTTATGCTGAGAGAGATATAAGAGTACATAGTTTTATTTATTTTTTTGCCTGTGTAATGCTCTTTTCCCAAACTGTACAAAAACAATGGTTAAAAAAAATATTGTTTCAGAATTAATGAATGTGTTAATTTTCTCAGTTTTTGACAGTCTTTTACACTGAGTACCCATTTTATTGTCACTTTTTCTGGTGAAGTCTCAGCTTACTTGAGGGCTGTGTGTCAAGACTCTTTGCTTAAGTGAACATTTCATGTTGCGAAATATGGTATATGTGTCTTTCTGAACACACACAGTTATTTTAGACACTTTACATCCCTCAAACTGTTTTAAACCATTCCCTAATTATATATTACAATTTCCCACATAAAGTAATGAATAAATACTGTATTAAAAAATAGAAACCAGTGTTAGTTAACATTACAGTATTGTACATGCTTAAAATGGCTCTCTTTTTCTTCAGTAGTCAATCAAAAAGCCAATACTTACCCCTCATAATGCCACGCTTCTTATTGTTAGTGAAAAAACTTGTGTTGTGAGCGAGGAGTTCACATTAGCTCTATGACACGTTATTCGTGAACTTAATAATATCCATTCACTTTAAAAAAAATTGTATTATTGCACAAGTCCACTATTGTATTTGTTAGATAGGATATTTTTCAATAATCTTTACAGCAGTGGATGGATCCACATGATTTCTAGGTTAAAAACGATCACTAGAAGTGGACTCTTTAGGGCCCTCCCCCACTGAGTAGTTGAGGAATCTGGCATTGTGTTTTAAGTTTAAAAAAAAAAAACTGCTAAAAGCAGTTTCTATAAGGATGACCTCTCATGGTATAGACAGAGTTTTTCTTGCAAATAAAAAAGGGCTACTGAAAGCAGGTATATTTTACTCCTGAATGTTTTGATTATTAAAAAAAAAAAGAAAAAACATTGCAGTAGATAGTGTGTATAAAACATAGATCTTGTGTTAGCGACTATTGTCTAAGTTTAGCAATGGCCATCTTGGAAAGGTTGACTTGGTGGGCAGTTAACCAATAAGTTCAAGCTTTGTTCTTCTCTCTCTCTTTTTTTTTTTTTTTGAAGGTGCTTTATATCTTTAACAAACTATTGTTTAGTAATAAATTTATTGTTTTAGTGAATTATAAACATTTTGTTTTTCAAAAATTTAAAGCTATTTATTATTATTATTGTTGTTATTTAATTTTCATTAGTTTATGTAAATAAATTTATTTCTTTTGGCTTTTCTTTCAGACAGTATTTATCAGTTTTATTTAATGGTCATTAAGGGAATTTCATTTCAACATTCTATTAAAGTTACTTCATAATTAATGTTTATTTTTTGCTTGTGGTTATACATACAGTTTTGTATAATTTTACTGTGATGTGATTTCAAAGTTGTACTTTTTTATATGAACATGATGCCATGCAGTTATATATTTAACATTTATTTTTGTATTATATGTCTAATGGTCCCTTTTTTTTTTTATTATTTAATGTATTTTAAAAATAAAATCATAAGTTTTACCGAAGCATCATTTTTGTCATCTTAACATTAATGATAATTTAGCAATATATAATAAAACAAGCATTTTGCTACATTTGTTTAAATGTTTCATATTCAATAATAGTAGTAAAAAAATTGTTCTATTTTTAAAAAAATCCACGGAATAAATTTTTTCAGCTTATTTTTAATCAGTTCTGTAATAGTGAACTTAGTGTTTTATTTTTCAAGTTTCTCATTTATTGTTTATGAAAAAACAAAGCAAAGCCATGTTAAAAATAATTTTAAATTTTTTTAAAATGGCACAGTGAAAGGTACTTATCTAGAAAACAATTGTTTCAGATGGTATAAAAAAGTCCACCCTTATTCAGTTCAGGCCTGCTGAGAGGGGGTGGGGAGCAGGGGCCAGAAATATCAATTGCCCTGGGTCCCCAGTCCAGAAGACGTATTTTACGAGTTTTTAGCATACCGATCCCACAGAAAAATAAAATATTTGTCTTTCCTGGAATATTCTTTGTCTCATGCAGAGAATTTGCATTCCCCCTTTAGAATGCTTGACCATTTTATTTAATTAAGCCAGTGTTATTACAAATATTGTTTCATTGAATGTTGCCACTCTCTTTCTACACTGCAGAATCTTATTATTAGAACAGCAGTGTCACTAGAGTGGCGAACATTAAAGTACTCTACATGGTAATTTAGGCAAAAGAAAAAGTTTGCCAGGTAGTAAAATCAATTTAAGAATGGTATCCTGTTGTCAAGACTGTTTCAGTTACAGAAATAAGTTCAATCCCTTACAAGGTTTTGTTGTTGTAATTTACTGTAGTGTTCAAAAAATTTAAAGTATAATAATTTTGCACTACTTGTGTGTAACTTAAACCTGCTTTGATTGCCAAAAATCCTGTCATCAACTTGCTTCAGTTACAAAAAGAGTTAACCATCTGCACAAATAAAATGATTAAAACTGGTTGATTGTAGTTTTCTGCAACTGAATAAAGATGAGCCTTTTTGTACCTCTCACATAAATAAATAAGAATTTATGGATGAATACCTTTTACAGTGTTATTTTGCAAGGTTTTTAATTATTTTTACTTTTTAACATCAGTTTCTTGTTGAGTATTCTTGTTGTAAGTGTTCATGTTATTTAAAATTCACTCATTTAAAATGTTTTTAAATATTTTTATTATTACAACTTATGTTGATGAATTTTTGACTGTTAACCCCTTAAGCGGTTTGCCCGTACAGTGTACGTGCTACCCAAAATTGGCCTCAACTGGTTTGCCCGTATAGCGTACAGGCATCGATATTTTCTCCTTTCCTTTTCTGATTTGCCCGTATATTTCATTATTGTGAAGAGACTATTTAGTATTAATATTTTTCAATAGATCGCATGGCTTGCCAATGTAACTGAAATGCTTTTCATCCCGGTTTTTCTTCCTAGCGAGAGAGCGGGAATATTTCATCATATGCCTTTCAAAATAAGCCTTTTTTGGAAGCATTTTGGTAAAAAAGATTGACCGCTTAAAGGGTTAAATATGTTTTTATTTCAATTTATATTAAAGTTTCTTAAATTTCCCACCCCCTTTCTCTTTTTGCATACTTCTTTTATTTTATTATGTTTCCATGTTTAATTCTGTAACTAAGTATGAATGTGATCTTAATATATTAAATTAATTACATTTCACACATCTAAAACAATCAAATAGCTAATTTTTTAACTTTTAAAATTTAACATTATTTTAATTTAACATGATGCCACAAAAAGTATGATGTAATACACACCATGAAAAAGTAAAACTTAAAAAGCAAAAGATAACTTACTGCTGCTTTAAAAGTACTTAGATTTTTAATGATATTGTAGCTATTTTGCATTTTATTTTCTTCTATGTTTGTGGTAAATGGATCTTTCCAATACCCGAGGTCATACATGCTCATACGTATTTTATCCTTAGGAAAAGGTATTCTCAAACAAATTCCTTTTTGTCCATAGATGATATCTATCCTTGTACTTTGATCTATAGTAAAAAAAAGTCATCTGCAGAAAATAAAATTTCTTTAATCTTGCCCTCTTCCCCCCTTTTTTTGTTACATTTATTTTTTATAATGCTCAAAATAAAGCAGGTTTGTTTCCTTGTACTGTTAAAGGAGATTGTATATAAATAATCATTTATTAAGAGTTCACATACTTTGCTTCTTTATTTTATAGGTTATATAGATTATAGGCCATATCCCTGTACATGGCAAGACTGTGGTAAACGTTTTTCTCGTTCCAATGAACTGGCAAGGCACTTCAAAATACATACAGGAGAAAGAAACTATCATTGTCCTCTTTGTGATAAAAAGTTTATACGTCGAGATCATCTCCTGCAGCATGCTCGAAGGCATCCAGAATTTTTACCAGATATGTTAGAAAAAAAATGATTGTAATATATTACGTGTTATTTTATTTTTCAGATTAATTTTTTCCCTCAGTGTATTGAAAGAAAGTATATTTAACTTTTTGTATTTTTAAGTTTAGCATTTTTATTTACTATTTAGCTGTGATTTAAGAAGTATTTTCTTACCAATAAAAATTCTTTCACCAGTCAAAAAACCTAAATATCACCAAGGTAGCAAAAAAGTATATATATTTTTTAAATTACTTCTTGCATGAACAAAAATACTTAAATGCTATTGAATAAAAAGTTTTATTAAAAACTTCAAATCTTGCATTCCTTGTTGCTAATAAAGCATCGTTAAAATTTGAACGAATCATTATAAATTTCAAGAGATATTTTAAGAAATTCCAGGAATATAATTTTTGCAATTCATATTTTCAACAAAAATTTATTTCAATCAAAAATAAATCTTCTAATATCTTCTGTTGATAGTTAAATTCAGGGGGACATAAAGGAGTGTTTTTTTTTTAGGAATTTTCTAGTGATCTACTATGAGAAATGAAAGGGATTTATTTGAGAGTTATTATTTTAGACTAATTAATTTACTTATAGAAGTTAAAAATAGTCAAGAATTTGTTAATTTATATGCTTTATTTTTGTGAAAAACAGAATAAAAGCTGTGAAAGTGCAGCTTTCTTGTTTTTATATGATTCTAATTTAAATAATCCTTTTTCCATTTATAAGATTTGACTTTCCAAAACTATTATAGCTTGTAGCCAGATGGATGATATCATAATATGTCTATCTTTTGTACTAAAGTATAAATAATTGAAAGTCTTTTTTGAGAAAAAAAATGAACATATTAATGATCTTAAATTTAATAAACTAAGCAACCCCCCCTCCCCTGCTCTCCCTTTGGCTCAAAAATCCAAAATGGAAAAAAAAATCATAAAAAGTATCAAAGATTAAAAATATCACAATAAAATTGCTGACTATAACAATAGGACATGTGCCCTTTTTTGACAATTGTTAGATATCCTAAAAACAGATAGCACCATGAATGACATGGCACCCTCATCTTTTGATGATGTATAAAATGCCCTCACTTCGAGAAAATGAAGAAAACATACAGACAGTTCAACTGAAGACTGCCAGTGTAGTCGAAATATATTTTTAACAGTTTTAATGTGATAATACTTTTTAAAAAATGTTTTAACTGCAAAGTAAAAATATTTTGGGGTGCTATTTGTAGTCTGTTTATCATGTGAATTTTGATTTTCTTTTATCAATCTACTGTTAATATATTTGATTTTAATTTAAAAAAGAAGAGATGCAATATACAGTGAAAAACATTTAACATGAAACTAAGGGGACCAAAATATTTTTTTGTGTTGAAAGATTTGTAATAAGTTAAGTCGTATATTTTCAGGACTGCTTTATCATTTCATGTTAACTGATTTTTTTTGTGTTAAACATATTTTGCTGTATATGCATTTTATTGCTTTTACAAATGCTTTTGGCATTTTCATGATTTTCAAAACAATTATGCTTGAAGCTTATGTCGTTTGCTCATTTCTTATGATAAAATTAACTTATTTTTGTGCATAAAATCTGCATTAACCTTTAAGGATTTCTGGTGAAGTTGTATGGCCTCTAATGAAATATTTTTTAAACCTTTTATGTTTTCAATTTATATTACAAAAAAAAAAAACTTCTTTTGTGCATATTTTTTCAGTTGTTTTCCTCTCACTATGTAGTAACAAGGTATATGGAGTTTCGCTTTGAAATGCTTTAATTGAAAATTTAATTTTTGGAAATCTTGATAATTTCTGTGTCTTTAATTAAATTTTCTGTAAATAAAAAAAATTAATTTATCCCCAAATATTAAAAGCATATATATATATTTTTTTTAAACTGTAAACCTAGCATTTCACAGTATCATCAAGTGCTATTTTACAGCGAATAGTCTCATCTTTTAATTCACATACTCATGGTGTGCGAATCAAAATTAATAGCAAAATTGTTTTTAAATGAAGTGTTGCTTGATTCTACTTAAATGAAGAATAAGAAATTATGCAAATTGCTGTTCGTGAATTGAAGAACACGTAAATTATTACTTTTTTATGATAATTGAAATTTGAATGATTATAACGAAAAAATTAATATTAAATGACAATTTAAGAATTTGCATTTTGTATGATTTATATATTTAAAATATATTTGTTATTTAAATTTCTCAAATCTTTCCAAAGGAAAAAAAAAACTTTAAATAAAAGTAATTAAAAGTTGTTAGGATTGAGGGGGGTCTCCTTCTTCCCCCCCCCCCTCTAGAAATTGATAATGCTTTTTTCTGTTAAAATGATATATTAAACTGTCTAAACATTAAATTCAGATAAAAAGTTAATGTAGAAATTTTCAACAAGGAAATTCTGAATAACAAAGTTTGATATCTTTCTATTTGAAGCACAACAAAACTTAATATGAAAATTGTACTTATTTAATTATTTGTACATTTTTCTTCAACAAATCATTTTAAGATATGCATCTATGTACAGATAGTCAAAGTATCATATGAATTTTTCTTGTTTTTTTATTAATCTCAACCTTGGTTTTATAAGTATGATTTTCCACTAGTCTGGTTTATTCAATGAGTAGTAAATGCTGTTGTATTTTTATTAAATTGATAGTTAAATTAACTATTGAAGTGTTGTATATATTTGTTGCTGTGTTTGTTTAGGAGTGTGGGTTTTATCACTATAAGTTATACATTCCATGCCAGTTATTTATTATTAAAAAATGTTAATATTTGAAAAATTTATTCTAATATGACAAAAAGACTACTTGTATATTGGTTAACCAAAATTAGTCTTGTTAAGATGTATAATGTTGTGATTAGATCTGGGAAATAAAACATATATTTTTAACTTAAAGGAGGTAATTTGTTTTTCTTTGTGTATCATGTAATAAAGCTTAAAATGTTTCATAATACAAGAACCTTTGATTAATGTGCAACAAAATTTTGATACCATCTTTCGAATTATGCAGTATAAATTTTTATTACTGCATTGCATTTCTCAACAGCACAAAAGTTTGATGAGTGTGTTTTTAATTGTACAGTAAATTTTAAGACTCAATTAGAGTGTAGTTTGAAAAAGTAAAATCTTCTTCATGAACTTGGTACACAAATAAACATATTGTTCTAGGGACTTGAAAAAATTTAGAATGATTCTTTGTAAGCTCCACTATGCAGTAAAATAAATAAAAAACAGACTTTTTTGAAACTTCATAAAAAAAAAATTCTTTTGCACAGCAAAATTTTTCAAAAAGTGACACATTCTGCAAAGCATTCCACTTTTAAGAATTTTTCCTGAAAATTTCATAACTGATACAAGTTTATCCTTTAGTTCAGTGCATAGTACAGCTTGTAAAGAACCATTCAAAAATTTTTGAAGTGCTTGACATAATTAGTTTACTTGTATTCATACACACAAAATCACATGATCTTTTTAAATACAGTCAACTCCCGTTAATCTGTGGATCTATGATCCTTGAATGCTACTGATCCACAATTGATTTTTAATGTAAACAAACAAATCAATTTTGACAAAATCGAATCAGCAAAATCGAATTTCGATGTGTTTGGCGATTCTTGCATAACATTCAAATAATAATAATAATATAATAAATGCAGGCACAAATACACACAGATAGTAAGTAATAATGCTGAAAGAGCTACATAGAACCTCGGAACTGTTCACCCTGAAAGCTCAAATGAAATCCGAAATGTCTTCGATAGGTGTTCAGTGCTTACATGATTCTAAAATAAAATTTTACTTCCTTTTGGGCGTCATCTATGCGGACGCCTCATAAATAAATTTGACGGATGCTGTGCTCTTTAGATTATTCCACAAAAGTGGCTATCAAATGCATCAGATATTAAATAAACAAAGATAATTTACACAGTTAAATTAAATCGCAAGTACTAACAGATTTTTGTGTGAGTAATTCTAACTCAAGCACCCACAGAAAACTCTTCTGAGCATCTAGTTTGTATTGTTGAAGACTAAAATTTAATAATTATATATATAGTACCTATGTATGTAGGTGCTACTAAACACACCTGTAAAAATTTCTGTCGGTGTTCAATGCCTCCTTAATTTTAGAATAAAATGTCAACTTTTCTCAGGCATTGATCATGTGGATGCCTATGAGACTTATTAGGTACAAGGAATTTTATGCTTACTTTAATACTTGGATTGTTTGAAGCCATGGATTGGACTTTTTTATATTTTAAATGAATCATTTCAATGAGAGTGCTTCTGATCTTCAATCTTTTTAAAATAATTCGGATGTGTGCATATATTGATAATTAGAAAAAAAAACTTTAACAGAGTATTTTGTTTTTTGTGTGTGTGCTTGCTTCTGAACTGCAGTATGCACAGCAAAGTACAAAGGTGCACATTACATAGTGCCTTTTAACTCAAGTGCACACATGTCTCTTCTATGTGGATATTCTGATTAATTTGAAAGGAAAATTTTAATGATGATGAACATGCCCTTCTAAGCATGTGATCCAAAACTCAAATAATAACTGGGAGTTCCCATCTTGCCAGCACAAGTGGGTAATTCAAACTAACTTTTAAGTACTTGAAGAGTCAAAATAATAACGGATCCATATCGAGAATTTAGATTTCAAAATTGTCTTACTTTTGTATTCAAAAATAAGGCTAAAGGACCGCATATATGTGGATGCTTCGAAACAGCAGTTGTGTAAGGAAACCTTGCGGTTCAGGGAAGAAAGATTTGAATTAAAAAAAAAATGAATATCTGGATATAAGGCGTTGAAACTTTTCTTTATGACTCAGAACACCTGTGTAATGCTGAATTAAAATTTCTCATTGTCACGAGAATTTTTTTTTTTTTTTTTTTTTTTGGCAGTGGTGTATCCAGAATTTTTTTGGGGGGAGGGACTAAATTTTTAAAAAAGCTTATTTCACCCAGTTAAAATGTACTATAAATCAAAATTTTACTCTAAACCAATGTGCATACTTTTGGAAGGGGCTAAGTAATAAAATAGGATCATTTTAACTATTTAAAATATATAATAAAGCAGAAAGTTCCCCTTTATCAATCTCTTTTTTGGGGGGGCTAAACCTCCAAGCCCCTCCCTTGGATCCGCTACTGTGCGGGTTTTTTTCAAAATTAAAGTAAGCAGTGAAAACCTTTTATGGGTTCTCAACTTTAATAATTTGTTGCCACACATTTGGAAAAATATTTTTTGCTTGCAGAATTTTTCTGGTTGTTTCATAACTGTAGGTATATAGCTTAAAATGATGCTTAGTATAGTTAGTGAAAAGTGCCAGTCAAGAAAGGGGGGGAGGACAGAGATAAAAATACTCATTTTTTTTATGTTTATTAGTTGTGTGGTGTGATACTTTAAAAGACTGAATCTCTTTACAAAATGATGAGATCTGTGTGAGAGCTTTCTACTTTTAAACCTACTAAAAAAAATTCGATGATTAGGATTTAGCTATTGCATCATTCGAAAATAAAATTTAAGTGAGTGACGCTTGACAAATGCCTTCTACGTAGTATGTTAGACCTCAAGCACTCAAAAAAAGAAAAAAAAAAAGTTTTTGTAAAGCTGAACTCTTGCATATTTTTAACAGTAACGGATTGACATTTGCTTTCTACTTGTTTGCTTAAACTCTTGTGATATTTGACCATAGTAAAGTTCATGCGAGTGCCTGAACTCATTTACTAAAATTTTACGAAATGTATGAGATAATAAATGGAAATCAGTTACACTTTTTTCTACTGGATATACAAGGATTTCCTAGGATTCAGAACTGTTTGCCATGTGAGACTGCTTGACTACCCGCAGTAGGTAGAGAAGTTAACTCAACTCTCTGCCATGTAAAGGATTGTAATTCTAAGGAATGACACCTCTCCATAGGGCTTGTTAACATCCTCTTTCGCCGTAGAAAAAAAAAATATACGAATACAATGGGACTGAACTACAGACGTATATAAGGGGAAGGAACTACAATCCTCCCGTTCGTCTATGCAAAAATGTTAATTGCGGCTGTATATCCACCTGTAAACTCTATATTTTAATTGGTATTTTAAAAAAATGCTATGAAGATTAAAAATTTGGAATGAAACTGAAATTTTTTACAAGTTATTGATAGTAAAATTTACTGTCAATCAAATTTTACAAGAATGGACCCCACCCCCCATAGCTGGACTCTTCCCATGAGAAAACCCATGGAACCTTCCCATGGAAAAACTGTAGCTATGACCTTGAGCTTACTCTAGAGCACCTCAGTAATGTTGAGAAGTCAGTGCTACTGCTGCCTATGGCAGTCAAAAACATAAATAATTAAAAAAATGTGTGAGATTCATGAATTCTACCATAAATGAAAATAAATTTGCAATTTTAAGTAGCTGCTGGTGTTATGGGCTGTAGATCCTTTTCAAATCAAAATCCAAAAAGTCTTCCATTCAAAGGCTCCCCCTCCCCCTTCAGGCAGATGCCCCTTGTGTAAGGCTTGCCTTAAAACAAAGACAAAAAACCAAATAAAAATCCTATATCTGCTTCTGTAGCTAAATATTTATTAGCTTTGTATTTGAGTGCACATTCTGTTTGCGTGCTTTCAAATATATTGTAATGAATTCGAATCAGTATTCTTGCATAGAATCAGCAAAATTTGTTATCTTCTACAAACTGTAAATTATATTTTACTGAAACAGATTGCATTGTTGAATTTAAAGCTACCGATACTTTTTTTTTCTTTCTTTTTTTTTCCCATAAATGCAGTTTTAATTTTTCTACCAGTGATCATACATGAAATGTCAATCTACGTCTTTCTGTGTTTGAGAAAAAGAACTAAGGAAAAAAATAAAAGTGAAAGGAATTCGTTTAATAATTAGTGCTGCCATCTAGCATTAAGAAATTTAGTTGAGAGTTAAAATATTTCACAAGCTTTTCTACTTAGAGAGGACGCCACCAATGATTGCAAGTTTATGAGAATGATTTTTCCCTTTTACGGATAGAAAACGTCAATTTTTTATGTTTGAAACTCCTATATATATTTAATTGTAAGAACTCAATCAAATTTATGCAAATATATTTATAATTTTGTAGTTAGGTGTGGATGATCGCAAGTCAACCAAATAGGAGCGCATTCATTCCAAGTCCTAGCTGGGGAAGACAATGCTCGATAATGTTGACGCTTTTTTTGTTGTTGTGAAATATTCTTGTCCCCCTCTTCATCTTCACTAACAATTAAGACAGGTGTGTCGCGGACCGTATAATTGGGATTTATGGGATTTTTAATGGTGTATGTGGAGTTTTGATATGTTCCGCTGGCCGGATCAAAAGCTATTGCAGGCCGGAGGTTGCCCAGATGTGAATAAGATATTAACTCAAAATGTTTATGAAGCGGTATATGTCCTCGATGCTCATGGAGTCAAGACGCCTTAAAACGTTTTTTTCTTTGCATTAGCCTGAACAAATATTTAAAATATCCATAATATATATGCTTGCAACAAGTAATAGAGAATTTAAACTAAACAATCAAGAATTTTAACTGATTTGCTGAAAACAATTAATGGGATTTTTATTATTAGTTTTACAGAAATAATTAAATAAAATATTTATATTAATCATTTGCGCTAATTTTTCTTAATAATTGTATGATGAGAAAATTATTAGAAAGCGAGATATTAGTATGCTTTATAAGTAAATTGTTTGCTTCCGCTGTTAAGGCAAACCTACGCATGGGTTATCCGCCTAGGATGGGGGAGGGGATGCCTTGGCCGGTTGACTTTCTTAGAGATAAGTAAATGGAAGAGCTTTTGAAAGAGATGATAAGTTTAATTATAAAATATGTGTGAGTTGTGAGTTTATAAATTAAAATATACAAATAAATTTATGTTTGCATTAAATGATCCAAAGCCAGAAACAAATTCAATCGAAGATACTCTTCAATCGAGAAAAATGAAGTTATTCCTTGGTCTCCAACCCCTCTCCCACTTTAAAGCAATCCAAGGCAAACGTCGACCCCCGAAGATTTAACGAGCTCGTCTGCAATATGCTCATGGCTTTTGAAATATGAAATCCATAACATTGCAATGCAAAATTGACTGAAGCATCATTCATTTTATGAAAAAAAAATTCAAATACCGCGTGCCAAGATAGCTTGCTGAATGATTCATAGCTTTTATGAGTTTACAGCTTGTAAACGTGCACAGTACAGGTTGTTTAAAAATAAACTCTGTTTGAGCCCGGATTGTTATAAAAACTATTGAAAGCTTGCATCGAAACTGGCTGTGGAGTAAATGTTTATCAAAGGATGGTTAACAGAATACATTATTTTGTATTGATTTCAGTGTTGTACTCAAAGGGGGGGAGGGGGAGTTGTATGTTTTAATTCCTCTTCCTTGAACTTGGATATTTCATCTACATTTAACCCTTTAACGCGCGGTGCCCTCACCGTGAGGACACAAAGTTCTGACGTTTTGACTGTTGTCAGTCATGAAGAAGAAATTTGATTTCAATAAGAATACTTGAGGGTGACAGAGTGACACGAGAATCCTTTACTTTTTATCACATCATTTCCCGTAAAAGTTGTCATGATTATTTGTAAAATTGTTAGGATTATTTTTAACAGCACTGCCATTTGCTGAAAAATGGAGAATATGATGGAAATACATTGAAATAGAAGAACAACTGGATAGACTGCCCAATGCTGAATGAAGGGCAGCCGTTGCCATCGCTCCATTTAACTACCAGCAAGATGGCGGTCGAACGGATCGTTCATCGCCCGTCACAGATCTAGAGACCATTTTTTGACACAAGACTGGTTGTGCGCGCCTTGCCAGTCTGTGTCAAAAAAATAAATTTTAGAGGGAAGCGGAAGGGGTAGCTTAGATTAAAATGTAAAAAATAGGTACAAGCAAACTTTTATTTTTCTGAAAAACATCCCATGTAATAGAGCGAGACGCAGATTCGTCTCGTGTTCTCCCAGTTTTTGATTGATTGCGAAACATTTCCTGAATAGTGATTTACCAACCAAGATCTATCATATTTTTTAGGGTGAAATGGATCAATTATTGGTCCATTAGCATTAATAAACATTAAATTAGGATACATTTGAAATAAGTATAGACGCTCTTAAGTCATTTATGATATTGTTCATATAAAACGCGACACCGCACTAATGAATATTTCCTTTGGCGCCACAAACCAGCAATGTCCGATATTCTTTACGTTATTATTATTGTTTTTTTTTTTTTTTAAATAAGCAAAAAAATAAATAAAAATCAAATTTATTAAAATGCAGAGAGCATATGCTATTTTTTTCAAAACAAACAAGAAGGTATACCGCCGCATACTCTCCAATACAGCCCTGGACAAAATGACTGATATGAGTTGATGTATGCCGTAGTTGGCCGATATGGAAGTGATATCGGCCAATACTGCTGTGCTAATTGGGTAATCATGACAGCACATTTATGAAGAAAAAGAATTAAAAATCCAGATATAAAACATGAAAATATTAATAGTACAAATTAAAGATTTTGGGCTGGGTTTCAAACCCCTCCCTTGAGTCCGCACACGCAGCATACAGATGGGGGAAAAGGGGAATTGAAGGGGAGCGCTAACTCAAAGGGTCTCTGCAAGTGCAGGGCCTCAGGGCACTTGCCTACCGCCGCCTACACTTTCCCCACACTCAGACCAGCCCGATACCAAATCCTGATGTACGTTTTCGTTCTATGAATTAAATTGCCGATTCCTGACGATTTACTCAAAAAGAGAAAAAAAAAAAATAAAAACCTTCAATTCAACAGCTGTCTCCTTGCCGGGGGGGGGGGGGGGAGTTCAAACAAAAGCACCATGAATCATAGGCATTCCATGAAAATATGAGAAAGAAAAAAAAAGGGGCCTTCAAATCCCGTCCCATGACAGACGATCGTGTCTTCCTTTTTAAGACTGACAGGAAAACGCCATTTACCCAATTGAAGCGGCGGGTTGACAACACATGAGAACATAGCTGACACCTCTTTATTCTTCGCTTAGAAGAGTTTACAAGAACAGTTTTTATATTACTCTGATTCTATTGCTAATCTTCAGTATCTGCCTGATAAAACAATGATCATCTTTTAGGAACAAATGTCAGTGTTTTTTTTAGTTCTTTAAGGGTTCCGAAATTCTACCGCAAATTGAAGCCTATTTATTCTGTTTCAAACTCAATGAGGTAATAATCAGTGCCGTATTAAGACAGCGCGAGGCATATAGCAAATGTTACCAAGGGGCCCTATGTTCAGTGACACATCCAAAAAGCTGTTTTTCTTTTAAGGGGGGAGGCGTTTACCCTCACATTTAGGATACTGAGAAGTAGGATACTGAGAAAAAAGTTAAAGTAAGTTAACTGAGAAAAAAAAAATTGGGCTAATTATAAAAAAAATATTTTATATATGATTTATTTTTAGAGCTAATTAATTACTTAACGGAATTACTAATGCTAATTAGACATAGATAAAACTAAAACTTTCCACGTTTTAGATTAGGGAGGGGTTTTTCAGCCCTTCCTCCCCCTTGGTTGCGCTAATTTCTAGGTTTTGTGCGAATGCTAATTTCTAGGTTTTGTTAGGAATTTGAGCTAATACTAGACAAATCGATTTCTCTCAATAAATTGGTGTGCGAAAAGAATGCCCCACAATTTCTTTTTTTTTTTTTTCCGAGAGGGAGTGGGCAAATAGATAGTGAACCTGAAGATGCTTAAAGGTATTTATACCTACAACTCAGTTTTTTTAATGAATGTTAATGTGCATGGGTATATATTTCGAGTTTCTAACATCCCTCCCCCTTTCCCATATGCTAACATATAACTTGACAAGTTTACAAACATACAATAATAATTGTTTCGATAAAATTTTTAGAACCTTAAAAAATGTATTTTAAACTGTGTGTTTAAACACAATCCCCCCCCCCCCTCTAAGAATACATACTTGTAAAATTACTCCATTATTTGGACGGTCTTTACTAATACTAGGTTAGGTTACATATTTTTAACTTTTGTTAACTTCATTTATTTAACCCTTTGAGGCGCAACCCTTTCCCAATCCTGAAAAAAGGGCAGCCGTTGCCATCGCTCGACTTAACTACCAGCAAGATGGCGGGCGATCGAAACGTTCATCGCGTGCAGTAGCAGATTCAGAGGAGGGGCTAGGGGGCTTCACCCCCCCCCCAAAAGAGTTTGCTAAAGGGTAACCTTCTGCTTCATTATGCACTTTGAGTATGTAAAGTGATCTTTTTTAATCACTTAGCCCCTCCCAAAAGTTTTTACATTGGTTTAGAGTAAAATTTTGCTTTATTGTACATTTTGTTTGGGTGAAATAAGCTTTTTCAAAATTTAGCCCCTCCCAAAACAGACTTTCTGGATCCGCCACTGATCGCGTGACAAAGATCTAGAGACCCTTTTTTGACGACTGTCACACGCACAGACACACAAATAGAGTCTCAGAAAGAACAGCACATTATTCAGAATTCCAATTCCGGTAAACAAAATTGTTTGTCATCAGGGGCATAGCCGCAGCTACCTCCGAAATAAGTAAACATAAGGGGAAAATTATGTATTCGTGGATAACTTAAATGTGCAGAAAAAAAAAATTTTTTTTTTTTTCGTTTGATCGTCTGAAATAAAATCTAACATCAATATCGACTAATCAATAATTGTTTTTCCACTGTGATGTCATAATATATACATGAAACACATCTATCTCTTCTCTGTCGAGCTATCAAAGGAGAAAAAAATGATAGTTCAGGGTCTTACACGGTACTGATTTTGTGATATTTTGGGAGAAACAGGAAGTACGAGTATAATGCTTGGGAAATTTTTCAAGTTAGTGATGTTTTAGCAAGTGTGCGGTCATAGCTGGTTAACCCTTTAACACGCAGTGTTCCCGCTCCGGGAACACCAAACTCTGACGTTTTGACTGTTGCCAGTCACGAAGAATAGATTTGATTTCTACAAAAATAGTTGCGGGTGACATAGCTCCACGAGAATCCTTTACTTTTTAGCACGTCATTTCCCGTAAAAAAATGGTCACGATTATTTTTTAACAGCACTGACATCTGCTGAAAAATGGAAGAATGCGAGAACGGCTGGATAGATTGCCCAATGCTCAAAAAAAGGGCAGCCGTTGCCATCGCTCGACTTAACTACCAGCAAGATGGCGGACGATCGAAACGTTCATCGCGTGCCACAGATCTAGAGACCCTTTTTTGACGACAGCTCACGTCAAAAAAAAGGGTCTCTAGATCTGTGGCACGCGATGAACGTTTCGATCGTCCGCCATCTTGCTGGTCGTTAAGTCGAGCGATGGCAACGGCTGCCTTTTTTTCAGCATTGGGAAAGGGTTGCGCCTCAAAGGGTTAAATAGGAGTTTTTAAAAGTTCCTCAGGAGAAATATGAGGTTTAGCTAACGAGCCTAATTCTTAATTTCTTTTTATTTTATTTAATTTCCAACCGTAAAGATTTTAAACTCGATTTAGGAATTTCTTTTTTAATTCATTTTATTACTCGGACACCTGAAGCTCTCCTGTTCCTGTCAATAAATAAATAATAATAAAATAGTTCCCTGTTCCAAAAAGAAAAAAGTTATGCAATATCAATTTTTATAAGTTGCATTACATTCCAAAGTTTGAATTCTCAGCCAAACTTGAGGGGGAGGGGGAAAAAAAATCCTGGTTACGCTACTGCTCGTATCATTTATATTGGTGCATTTAAACTTCACTCCGCTCTTGCTTGATTGGAGTAGTTATGATTTATTGACATTGGTAATCAGTGGCGGCTCCTAACTCATATTTCACTGGCGGCGATCGAACCGCGGCAGATCCAGGGAAGGAACTAGAGGGCTTCACTCCCAGTAAGCACGCGTAAGAATCCCGTAACCCTTTAACGCGCAATGTTCCCGCCCTGGGAACACCAAACTCTGACGTTTTGACTGTTGCCAGTCACGAAGAATAGATTTGATTTCTATAAAAATAGTTGCGGGTGACATAGCTCCACGAGAATCCTTTACTTTTTAGCACGCCATTTCCCGTAAAAAAATGGTCACGATTATTTTTAACAGCACTGACATCTGCTGAAAAATGGAAGAATGCGAGAACATCTGGATAGATTGCCCAATGCTGGAAAAAGGGCAGCCGTTGCCATCGCTCGACTTAACTACCAGCAAGATGGCGGACGATCGAAACGTTCATCGCGTGCCACAGATCTAGCTGTCGTCAAAAAAGGGTCTCTAGATCTGTGGCACGCGATGAACGTTTCGATCGTCCGCCATCTTGCTGGTAGTTAAGTCGAGCGATGGCAACGGCTGCCCTTTTTTCACCATTGGGAAAGGGTTGCGCCTTAAAGGGTTAAAAAGTCCTCTGCCCAATTTCACCCCACCCCTAGGCTGATATGCACACACACCCACACTCAGCCAGATGGTAGGTCGGCACTCTGCCCCCTCCTCCCCTCCGCCGAGGTGCACACGTGACATATTCACGTGCTGAAAATATAATAAACTCTCTCCCACTCCATTCAAAAAAAGAAAAAAAAACTCCAATCTAAACTACTCATCATCCGTATTATTGTATTGTGTTTCTCTATTAACCAATTGAAGGGGACCGTTTGCACGATTTTCAGGCTCGCATTTGTAACCCCCCCCCGTCAGCTGGCGTTATGTTAATTTATTCCAGTGGGGGGGAACAGAACAGCTCGGTGTTGCCATTGAGATCCTATAAATTCAGAAGCACGTTTAAATAAATGAAAGGCGTCTCCCCTTACTTCCCCTAGAGCGATACCGAACATTGCGGGGTTTTAGTTTTTTTATCAACTTGAATATCTTTGTAGTATTGCATCTGTTCAATACCATTATTTTCTTTTTAATTATAATACAGTAGTTTTAGTCCTCATGTGCCCGCAGCTGGCCTAGTTAACCCAGGTCATATGCCACGGATACATATATGTAATTGCCCATTGCGCCTGCATTCAACATTTTTTATTTATCTTCCATTTCTTTCATTTTTTTTTTTAAATCTTGTATATAAAAAGACTCGAATCTTTTCTTACAGTGTCCGCTGGGTCCTTTGAGGGCCCTCGACTAGAGATTGAAAAGAAGCCCCTTACTGTGGAAATGTGGAAATTAGAACTGACAAAGTATTAGAATACTGGAAAGGCTTAGGTGCCTGAAAACCACATTTAACTATCTTAGAGCTTTTTAGGGGGGGGGGGCAAAAACCGTGGGGTTCTGGGATCCTGCTCCTCTGCGCCACTGCGTAAAGACGTAAGATTACTGGGAAATAAATAATCAAATTACTTTGATAAATATATCGAATTACTCTAATTATAAAGTAGTGTATCTATATATATATATATATATATTTTTTTTTTTTTGGGGGGGGGGGGGACCGACAATCGCCGACCATTCGACTTGGGCTCTGAGTGTCAGTCAGATAATAAAGCTTACTTAATGCAATAATTCATTTTGCTCTTTTTTGTTTAAGCACCCTTTGAGGCGCAAACCTTTCCGAATGCTGAAAAAAGGACAGCCGTTGCCATCGCTCGACTTAAGTACCAGCAAGATGGCGGACGATCGAAACGTTCATCGCGTGCCACAGAGACCTTTTTTTGACGCAGCTGCTGTGCCAGCCAGCCAGCTGCGTCAAAAAGGTCTCTAGATCTGTGGCACGCGATGAACGTTTCGATCGTCCGCCATCTTGCTGGTACTTAAGTCGAGCGATGGCAACGGCTGCCCTTTCTTCAGCATTGGGCAATCTATCCAGCTGTTCTCGCATTCTTCCATTTTTCAGCAGATGTCAGTGGTGTTAAAAATAATCGTGACCTTTTTTGTACGGGAAATGACGTGCTAAAGGATTCTCGTGGAGCTATGTCACCCGCCACTATTTTTATAGAAATCCAATCTGTTCTTCGTGACTGGCAACAGTCAAAACGTCAGAGTTTGGTGTTCCCAGAGCGGGGACACTGCGCGTTAAAGATTTAACCTCTCTTCCAATGTTTTGTTGTTCCATGGCAGTCGGTCGGGCGTATGTGAGTCAGAAGCAGGATTATTATACGTCATGCTTGTGGTGTCCTAATCGAGACTCGTCTTTTAATGAATATGATACACACTTACGCGGTGAAGAGTGACAAAAGGAAGGTCGTTAGCTAACAACAACAAAAAAAAAATACTTACTTTTTCCTTGTGATGAGCTCAAATCATTCTCCTTAGTGGACAAGCCCCGAGAGGCGAACGTCTCCCAACTCATCCGGGTAGCATGCGATGCGTAGTAAAGGTTGTTACTGACTCCACACGGAAGATGCTGGCTCTGATTATCGCAGGGGCAAGAGGGGCATAGGCCCCAGGCTCCCGATTTTGAGGGGGCCCCTAAATTATTGCAGTATGTGATTTTAGTTTAAGGTTGTTTTTTATTTTTCAATGTAGTAAATGCCTAATTTTATCAGTTATGAATTTACAAGTTACAAATAGTCAAAATCTTTTTTTTCTTTTCTACCTCTCCATAGAAAAAATATCACAGCAGATTCAATATTTCTGCAATACATCTTAAGTGATTATATGCCGTAAATTGCCGGACCCACTGAAGTTTTTTTAAGGTGGCCACCCAGCGACAGTGGGGCACGGACACCCACAAATAGAAATTGGCCGATTATGATTATTAATATTAAGAAAAAGTCAGGCTTTTAGTTAAGCCTTTCATTTTTAATAAAGCTTATTTCATATGATGTTTCATATATTTATAATGCATAAACGTTCTCATTTATCTAATATTAGAATACTTCATGTTGGATACATTGAATCATGACAAATATTTTTATCCCAACGCAGAAAAAATACATAAAGTAGTTGTCAGACAGACACTTTAACAACATGTAAGCCCCCATTTAGACTTCTGGCCCAAGCTGCCCGTTTGTCATAAAGTCTGGGCCCTGTGAAGGATCGCCGCAGTGTTTAAGCGGCGATGCCGCTGTCCTACATAAAAGATAATTGCTTATCATCCGTCATTCCGTGTTTTCGGATGCATGTACAAAAAAGCGTGGCCTTGTATCTCACATGACGAAACGATTCTCGCGGAGAATTCAACATTTCTGTAAAAAATTGTTGCTTAACATGGAAGATGGGAGAACTGGGTATCAGCCAGCGAGTCGCTTTCAGTGCTAAAGATTTTCTCAACAGACGTACGGGTGGTACTTTCACTGGTTATGTACCAGCTGTGGTGCATCGAGACTCGCTTAGCTAGATCCGGACCTACGGGTGAAGAGGACGAAGGAGGTCGTTAGCTGTATGGGAGCGTCCGAAATACCTTACTTTTTACTATGTGATGATGTATCATTTCCTAGTGGCATGAGAGGCGAACGTCTCCAATCATCCGGTGCTGGTAGTAAATGTTGTTATTGACTCACTCGGTAAGATGCTGGCTTGATTATAGCAGCATGTGTGTGGGATAGGCCGCAGGCTCCGATTTTGAGGGGGCACCATAAATTATTGCAGTAGTGAATTAGTGTAAGGGTCTATTTCTTTCATGCTAGTAAATGCCATTGTACAGTTATGAATTTACAAGTACAGTGTCAAAATGCTTTTTTGTACGATTTCTTAAGGCTACGTCTTCATAGAAAAAAATATCTCAGCAGATTAGGTATTTTGCAAAAGAGCGATTACTAGGTTGCCTGAAGATTCTACTTAAGTGAATAATGCCGTCATTGACGAACCACTTGCAGTTTTTGTATGTGGCCACCCAGCATGCTGTGCGGCACAGCCAGCTGTCGTCGAAAAAGGGTCCCTAGATCTGTGGCACGCGATGAACGTTTCGATCGTCCGCCATCTTGCTGGTAGTCAAATCGAGCGATGGCAACACGGCTGCCTTTTTTTCAGCATTGAGCAATCTATCCTGCTGTTCTCGCATTCTTCCATTCTTCAGCCGATGTCAGTGCTGTTTAAAAAGAAACGTGACCATTTTTTTGACGGGAAATGACGTACTAAAGAGTAAAGGATTCTATTGGAGCTACCCATTCTACATTCTATTGTCACCCGCAACTATTTTTATAGAAATCCAATCTATTCTTCGTGAATGCGGCAACAGTCAAAACGTCCGAGTTGGGTGTTCCCAGAGCGGGAACACTGCGCGTCAAAGGGTTAAGATCATTGTACGTTTCCAAGATGAAGCCCAGCGATTAGCCCTTTTCTTAATATTTTCCACCAAAGTTGAAAAGAGTTTATGATTTCGAATTGCCTATCTGTCCGTCCGTGCTCTAACTGCCATAAATATGGATCGAATACTACGAAATTTATGCATGTTATTCCTATGCAATTTACCATGCCACCCTCCTTGAAAATGGCATAGTGTAGCATTACAGTTCTTTTACAGGATGTACCCAAAAGAATTCCAATACATTAGATGCTCTAGAGAATCGCAGCACAGTACGGTCCACGGCGGTTTAAAGACATTCCACTATTTCAAGCACAATACAATAAGTATATCAACGTTCATAACAGCTTACTCTTCTTTTAACCCTTTAGCGCGCAGTGTTCCCGCTCTGGGAAAACCCAACTTTGATGTTTTGACTGTTGCCAGTCACGAAGAATAGATTGGATTTCTATAAAAATAGTTGCGGGTGACATGGCTCCACGAGAATCCTTTACTTTTTAGCACGTCATTTCCCGTAAAAGTATTGTCACGATTATTTTTAATAGCACCGACATCTGCTAAAAAATGGAAGAATTCGAGAACTGCTGGATCGATTGCCCAATGCTGGAAAAAGGGCAGCCGTTGCCATCGCTCAACTTAACTACCAGCAAGAGGGCGGACGATCGACACGTTCATCGCGTGCCACAGATCGAGAGACCCTTAGCACAGCCAGCTGTCGTCAAAAAAGGGTCTCTCGATCTGTGGCACGCGATGAACGTTTCGATCGTCCGCCATCTTGCTGGTAGTTAAGTCGAGCGATGGCAACGGCTGCCCTTTTTCCAGCATTGGTAAAGGGTTGCGCCTCAAAGGGTTAAAGGGCGGAAATAATACTATTTTATGTTCTTTTAAAGGCCTCGCAAAATTAATTTAAATTCATTTAATAGTGATATGCAGTTTTTTGGAGGCTACACCCAAAATGTCGCCAAGATTGGCGACGATACATCGTAGAATTTGGCGCAACAATCCGTGTCGTGTTGGAAAGTGCTCTATCATGGATGCATTTGGTGTGATTTTTATTTTCTTGTTTTTCGATAATTTCAAAGCGAAGTTGATTTTCCATTCATGGAGTCCCCATTCCATCAGGCATTGTGGGGGGGGGGGGTTGGCGATAACTGCGAGACGAGACGAGATAGATAGCAGTTGTCTGCCGAGACGAGAGGGCCCAAGTTGTTCCGTCTCCTAAACATTCATACATTGAAATAATATCTGTAATGATTTCCCTCCTCTACAATAATACTACCTGACACAAACTCCACCCATTTCATATGTCTGAACGTGCTGCTAGACGTGTGCTTTGGAGCACGTCATGGGGAGGGTGGAAGTTAGGATTTGGGGGTGGGTGGAAGTACTGATTAGCCTCTGTCAGGCGATGTGTCTGATAAGAGAGTAAAACACGAGGGATAGAAAAAAAAAAACGCTTACACGCGACCTTAGTATTAATCAGTTATTACTTTTACGAAAATGCCAGCTTCATTTTCCCCACACAGCACAGCAAACTTGTATCAAACTTGCAGCAAGCTTGATTTATCAAGTCAATAAACTTGAATTAAGCTTGAAAATTTCAAGCGTGTAAGCTTAATCCAAGCTTGAATCAAGTGTTCAAGTTTACACTTGCCCAGCTTGCATTAAGCTTCATATAGCAAGCTTAATTTCAAGCTTAAAAAATTTTTCTAAATAAAAAGTTCTTAAATACACGGGGCGCCCGTCGGCGAACTCGCCCCACATATTTTATTTTCCACGCATTTTCCCCCTCTATGCTGAAATTTAAAGTTAATTTAATCTGTTTCCATCAAGCGTCCGCGGCTGGGATAGAAATCGGGACCTGAGGGTTGGGAGGCCAGCGTCCTAACCATTCCGCCAATCTGCCTCGCTCTAGCACGACTAAAGTTTGAAGTGACTGTCATGGTTGTCACGGATTGTCTGTGTGTTGTCACGCCGTTTTCTGGCGAGATCGATCAGTGCCCGATGCCGATTTCTTTCTTTATTTTTCCATGGGATGAATCAAAATTAAAATAATGTTATGTGTGATTTATAGACTCTACTAATAGGGAAATAAGCATAGTATAAACTTAAAAGCAGCACACGTTTTAAAACTTTCAATATCGCGACACTCATGTTGGGCAATACTGGCCAAAATCGAGACAAACGACTGATTTTGAAATCAATTTCGCTGTCGTCGTAGGTGTAGGACCCTAGTGCTGTCGGTCGGCCGTAATCCACAAACGCACAGCCAGCTGCGTCAATAAAGGGTCTCTCGATCTGTGGCACGCGATGAACGTTTCGGTCGTCCACCATCTTGCTGGTCGTTAAGTCGAGCGATGGCAACGGCTGCCCTTTTTTCAGCATTGGGAAAGGGTTGCGTCTCAAAGGGTTGAATCTTCCCTGAATCTGCGACCGATCAATGGTTGCAATCTAAGAGTACATGCCGCATGAAGCAGCGATTAGCAGCGATTTTGAAAGAGAGGGAACTCTTTTGTCGCTAAATATTGATCCTGCCTTTTTACCGATTCCAATCCATTATTCTGGCGCCGGGGCTCTGGGGTGCCCTTGAAGATGGATCGGCCGCATTCGCATGATTGTTTTTACTTCAGCGCTCTGTCACATGCGAACGGTTGGATCCTCCTTCACCGATTCTCCATCATTTTCTTTTTCTGGGCATCCAATTATTACGAAGCATTCGCTATCGCTTGGAAGTTAAACTGGATAAGTTATTACGATTCTTACGCCCTTTTTAAACAAGCCCCGAGTTAGAAGGCCCCTAACACTAGAATACTATTTTTTGGGGGGGGTGGGGGGTTAAAATTGAATTTGTAGAATCGAAAATAGTACATGCAGTATTTATAGATCCTATAAAGAGGGCAGGGTTGTGGCAAGGGGGGGGGGCATGGTGTCCTGGGCACCCCTCCGCAATTTTGGGATTGTTGTTAATTGGATGCCAGTAAATTAAGCATTTTTATGAGAAATTCTGCATTTTTCTTTTACAACCCCCCCCCCTCGAATTCTTTTTTCTCTCTACGTCCCTGAAAAGGGGTAAACAGAATAGCTCTATAGCTAGCTCAATAGCCTCTTAGGGCAGCGATGAAAAAGATGTTTTAGTCTTTATTTATGTGCGTTTACCTGTGCGCTGTCATCGTTTCAAAAACGTGGAAGTGATTTTTTTTTTTTGTGTGTGTGTGTAGATCGTTGCTTTCATTCGTGCGGCTTTAGTTGCCCTGCTGAGGCCCATAGCGACGGCACAAGCCCATGGGCGCCCATAGGAATTTTTCTAGGGGGGGGGGGGCAAACTGCAAAAAATTTTCTAGGGTGGGGGCAAATTTCAAACTTTTAACAAATTTAGTACTGTTTTTGTGATTTTTGTACATCATGAGACAGTAACCTAAATCTCTAGAGACTAATCCCTAAATCTCTAGGACCATAGGGGGGGCAAGTGCCCTACCTTCCCCCCCCTATGGGCGCCCATGCAAGCCATTGGTTGGAACCATTCAAAGTGCTGGCCTGAGCTTGAAGTTAAAGAATGGTATTTTGCATAACTCCCCTTAATAAAGATGAAAAATGTTTTAAAAGGTAGAACGCGCTTCTAGAAAGCACCTGCACGTGTATGTAGGTAATAAAAAACTTCGAAACAAAACATTAAACATTGCGCACGGCCCGAGAAATATGTATTCATTCTTTTTTCATCGCAACAATATGAGAAAGATGGGCATAAACGGATATTCAAGTAGGGTTTAGGGAATTTAGCTTACCAGGCGGTCAAGCAGCGAACTGATTATACCTGGGTTCAAGATTAAAAATGAATATATATATATTTTTTTTTTTAAGTAGAAAGACCTATCTGTGACCTAGCCCTGACTACCGAATAGGCCCATATGGCCCGGACTTAATAGTAAAACAAAAAATCTGAGGGCGTCAAAACTGCAATATTTGTTATTTATACTTGTGGAATTGAATAGGGATAGATGTGATGGGGGTGGGGCTCGAAATGATAGCAGTCCTGTAGTGTCAGAGAGTGTTAATCAGGCCCTGTCTGTGACACAATGCTGAGCTGTACTGATCGCCCAACCTCCAGTGGCGGCTCGTGGGATACAGCAAGTACAGCCGGGCTGCACTTGAAATTATCAGCACATACTTTAAAATAATTTATTCTACTAATTTTCCTAAATTCAGATTAGAATTGTGGAATTCCTACGGTAAATTAAAAATAATCTCCGAAAAACACCAAACAAAGAAAAAAGTATTGTGGCCGGATCGCTCATTCAGAAAAAAAGCACTTTAATCTTCCCGCAATTCAATTGGGAAAATCTTTAGTTCAGCCCAGAGCGCTGCAAAGAAAATTGGCAGCACCGTTGCCATGACAACGACTACGTAAGCAGCCTCTCCGGCACAGGAAATTTGCAGCTGATACAGCCGAAGTAAGATTTTTTAACGGCGGCTGAACTTGAGAACTCGACTGATAAGTGAGGGAGTGGATAAGGAGAATATAGTTTGGAAAACTCTCCACTTTATATTGCTGAATTTATCAAGAAGGTAAGCCTGAATAGACGCTTATGAATAGACAATTACCCATCAAAGCAGTATTGTTTTTAAGTAAGCAAGAACTGGCATTTAGAGGACATGGCGAGCGAGAAAATTCTTTAAACATGGGAAATTTTAAAGAGCTTTTAAAATTATGGATATCTGAATTAAAACAACGCCTTTTTATGGGGACATCACTGACCGATTCGCATGTTTAAAAGAAAGGAGGATTGATTTGACTTATAAAAAATAAGTAAGTTTTCTTTTTTTTTCTTTTCTTCCCAAGTTATCGTTACAAAAGAAAATTCTAAGGAAACTTCGAATCAGACACGGATGAATGCAATTTTGAGGACAAGAGCGGCTGGTTGAGATTTATGTCCATTTTATGGAAATAAAATAGGATCTCTTACATTTTTTATGTAATTTCTTTTTTTTTTTTTTTCCTCGGTGAGGGCTTAATCCGCCAGCTTTCGAATTCAATATCAAAGATTTTCCAATCCTGTCCGGAGGAAAGAGGGGGGGGGGCTCATATGCTTCCGGCTGCACTAACAGTTTTGACCACGGGCCGCCACTGCCAACCTCCCCTCTGAAATCTTCCGGAATCCTCAGGATGAGTTTGCTACACAGGACAGTCGTCCTCGCACGTGTTCGATTCCGTTGTATATGTAATGGCACTAGGGCAACCCAGGAGGATGGGAAAAAAAGAGCGCGGGGCGTGATCTGTGAAAGAGAAGATGCCTGTGATCCCAATCGCACACGTGCGAGCGGAAGGGAATAACGCCTTTGTTGTGTGGGCCCTCCCCGATGCCAGGGCTGAAGAATATTTCTCTACTGCGACGTCGGGATGAGCTCATGTTTGAGGCAGGCGGCCAGTCCTATAAACAATCCAAGTGGATGCTAAACCTAAGCACGGGTCAGTTTGTGTTTGCCTTTCATCCAGTGGCGCACCCAGGATTTTAGCTTAGGGGGGGGGGGGGTTGGGCTTGAAATACTGCTGTAATCGGTTATAGTGACCTCAATTATAGTTATAACGTCAAAATATTCGGTACTAGACTACTTGCCCATAGAACACAAGCACACGAGCAGCGTAAATCATTATAGAGACAAATAATTATCTGCTCATTTCAGTGATGTTTTAGCTGAGTTTAATTGTGTTTCATATACTAACTGTAAATTTTTACTTAAGAACTATCATCTTTTTTTGGTAAAAGGTATTTTAGAAATAATTTGAAGGCAATTTTAAAAACGAAAACAAATAAATCATTTGACAATTTCCAATTTTTAGTGCTTTTCAATTCTACCTTTCCACCTTTAGGGGGGGCTTGATCCCCCATAGCCCCCTCCGTGGGTGCGCCTATGCTTTCATCCTTCCATGATGAAATGGTTATTTAGCCAATTTCGATTTCTACGCTTCGTACGTACGAAGCAATCATCGAAACCAGTAGAGCACGGAACATTTTTCCAAAAGGAAGCGTCATCCCTTTTTGATTTCTATCTCTGTCAGAATTATTATTTTTTTTTTCCCAGCCGAATGGGACAAAGTGTTACTACGGATGACTCAATAGAGCCGTAACAAGATGTGTTTAAGGGGGGGGTGTCCTAAACCCCCCCCCCCGAAATTTTGATTATTGTTAGTCAAATGATAATGATATAGTCTTTTTGTGAAAAATTTTGCCTTCTTTTGGCGTTTGGACCCTCTCCGTGCGCTAGCGTTTAAACGCCGCATTCGATTGAGCTTCAATTTGGTATATATGTTAGAATGATTCATAGATTAGAATTTATTTAAATGCTTGGTCATGATCTTAATCGTAAGTGTTCGGAAAGTCGAGTGGAGCCACTCCAGTTTTAATTTCAATATAAACTTACTTAATAATTTGAAATTTACATAAAAATACATTTACGAGTAATCTTAACACAGTAAACTGCCGCTAAAATGGATAAGGGAGACTGCAACATATGGGCGCCCATAGGAATTTTTCTAGGGGGGGGGGTGCAAACTTCAAAAAAATTTTCTAGAGGAGGCAAATTTCAAACTTTTAACAAATTTAGTTCTGGTTTTGCCATTTGTTTCCATCATGAGACATTAACCTAAAACTCTAGGGGGGGGGGGGGTAAGTGCCCTACCTTGCCCCCCCTTATGGGCGCCCATGATGCAACATGTTTTCAGGTTGCCTCACCGTAGGATTTTTTGGAGGGAGGCAGCGCAACATTTTCATAAACTCGTTGAGAGATCGAATGAAGTTATTCTTCAAGAAAATTTTCGGCTTGTTATAAATTTTCACGAATTAAAAAAACTTATTTATTTTTTTTTTTTTAACGAAATTACATTTTTAAACTGTAGATAGGACACTAATCATTGAGAAATGGGTGCAGTATCCAAGTCGAGGGTTCTAACCAACAACCAACCTCTTGTGTGGGTGTCGGAAACGGCGAGTTCAGAAACGGTAGTTTTGGTCGTTTTTCTACAGAGGTAATGTGGATATACATTAGAACCCCTCAAAAATCCCTCGCCCGAGGCATCCCCCTTAGGCGGATAGTCTCGTGTAGCTTTGCCTCCAAAAAAAAACAACCCTTACGCGTCCCTCAAAACTCCGAGGCCCCCCAAACGGAGATCCTGATAATGGGAGTGCGTGCAATGAGCGACTTTTGCGAAAATTTAGCGAACTTTTTCAACTGAATTTAGAACACAGACAGACAAATCGAAATCATGAAGAATTTTTCAGTGTTCAAAACCGTTCCAAGTAATGCTACTATGGACAAACGTGACCAGTGGCGCACACAGGGCTAAAGTTTAACGGGGACTGGGGCTACAAATATTTCTGAACTCTGTTACAGTGACCTCGATTACAGTTATAACTCTCTTATAACGTCAAATTATTCTGTGCCATTTGCCCATAGAACACAAGTTCACTATGAACGTAACTCGTTATGGTTATAGAGTCGTAAAAATGACCGGATGTTTTGAGCAAGCTAAGTTTAACTGTATTTCATGCACTAACTGTAAATATTTATTTCAAAAAACCAACATGATTTTTGTTGCTGTTTGTTTGTTTGCTTGAAAAAATATATTTTTGAAATAATTTGAAGACAGTTTTAAAAAATATATTTTTTAATTGATTAGTGAGAGTTATCAATTTTTAAGGCTCTTCACATCTAACTCTATAGCTTTAAGGGGGCTTCAGTCCCCATAGCCCCCTCCGTCGGTGCGCCTCTGAACCTGATCGTTTGCAATGCAAGATAACAGTTTCGAAGTGAGGTTTACAAACGACACACGACGACGTTCATTCCTTTATTTACCATCTCGGTTATCGCACCTTGCCAGCAAATCCTGAAGTCAGCTCCGCATTGACTCTTCTTCAGCCTTGCTCTTTGAGTTTCAGCACCTGCACAACACCTGAAAAGGCTAAAGGGAGGAGGCGCAGGTCGCGGTATTTCGCAGGTGTTGGATTCTCCTTTTCTTAGAATCGCCTCTCCCGACAAGGAAATCGTAGGTGTGCATTTTTATCACCTTTCCACCACCGTTTGTATATCGTTTTTATTTTCCCGAACATTGGAAAGGGGAAAGGGGGGGGGACATGCGGGTGCGTATCACAAGGGCAAGGTATTTTATAAACCGTGTTCGATTTAACCTTGAATTTAAAGGCTGAGAAAGGTGTTAATAAGAAAAACCATGGTAAGACAAACACTCTCTGATTTCATAATGAGTTTCCCATACTTCACATCGTATTTCATAATCACGAATCAAATGCAAACTTTCTGAACTTTTTTACATCTGCAGTGATATGTCAGGGAATCATCATCTACTTAACGTAATACGCTAACGTATGCGGTACCGAAATCGACGGAAATGACGTGCTAAAAAGTAAAGGATTCTCGGAGCTATGTCACCCGCAACTATTTTTATAGAAATCAAATCTATTCTTCGTGACCGGCAACCGTCAAAATGTCAGAGTTTTGGCGTTCCCAGAGCGGGAACACTGCGCGTTAGAGGGTTAAATCGAGGAGAGAAAATATTGTACGGAAAATCCGCGGGACTGCAAAATTTTATCGTTATAGAGAGATTTATCGTTGTATCAAATATCGTTACAGCGAGGTTTTACTGTACTGTTAATGCAAAGAAACGTGATTTTCGTTGAAATGAGTCCAGAAATTCAGTCAACACTGCACTGAGTATAAAGAACAGTAAGGTATGGGGCGGCGAAGCTGGCCCCTTTGGCGGATAGTATAAACAGAAATAAAATAGCGATTTACAGAAACTTTAAAACAGAAACGAAATGAAACGAAGTGTCAGTGCCCATTCGCATTCGTCCTCATCGGATCTCTGGCGTACCACCAATAGTGCCTACCCAAAATGCAGTTATGGCACAGTGGTAGGTACTGCTCATCCTCACCACGTTTGGATTACCAAAGCATACAGAACCTAAAAAGACGTTTAGGCAAACAATCGTGCCCTGAGGAAAGTCTAATCTAAACGCAGTAAGGGGGCCATTCATTAATTACGTGAGGATATTTTGACCATTTTTGACCCCCCCCCCTACCTCCATGTAAGAGCATTAGAAGCACATAAGATGTCTCTGACTCCCCTCCCTCTTCTTACGTTAGGTTTTATCGGGTTTTAGAAAAGGATCCATTGCACTATAATTTGACGCAAATCAAAGATTTTCCTTTTTTAAAGATAATTTAGGTCATACCATTATATATTATTGGATTTAGATAACGAATATATTATTATCAGATAATGACAGTCTTTGGGAAATTTGTGTTACGTATTTTAGAAATCATAAAGGTTTTTTTTTTTTTTCAAAAATACTGCTGTTTTTTTCTTTTTTCTTTACTCTTAATATTTATACAAACTAGTTAATTGAGTACATTCTTCTGTATTCTGATTTCATCATTTAAAAATGACGTGTAATGTCAATGTCTGAGTACAATACAGTAGCGAGTGATTTTCAGAACTTTTCTCGAATTTTAAATGAGAAATTAGATTGAAGTGATATAATTCATAAATCTGCTTGTGAAAAATTAAAGGAAAAAGTTTTACTTGGGATGCTATGTATCGAAGATGATTAACTGAAAAATTAGGTTTGTAGCAATGACCCACGGTAAAAAAAAAATTCGGAAACGTTACCCCAAAAATTGGGGCAGCTCTTGTAGTTTAAAATTGCGGAAACGTTTCCGAACCATGCGTGTTCTGAAGAATTTAGAAACGTTTCTGCATATGTCTGAAACATATTTACCTATTTTCCTGCATTTTAGGTAAGATTTCTGGAAAAGATGGGTAACGTTTCTGTATATTTTGGTAAAATATTGAGTAACCTTTTCGTATATTTCGGAAAGGTTTCCGAATTAACGAGTATCCTTTCTGAGTTTTTCAGAAAAGGTAACATGCACTAGATCAGGGATGGACAAACTACGGCCCGCGGGCCAAATCCGGCCCGCCGGAAGGTTTTATCCGGCCCGCGGATAGAATTTTAATTTGCCGGTCCGACGGAAATTAAAAGAAAATATATATTTATTTATTATATATCCATATTAAGAATTATGAAGATGGCTTGAAAAAACTGCATTTTGAGTTCGAATGCAGATTTCAAGATTTCAGTGCCATTCAAACAGAAATTGATATTTTTACCATGTCCTTCATCGTAAATTGTGAAGCAGTGAGGTCAGATTTGCAGCTTGAATGAATTGAGTTGCAATCTAACAATCATCTCAAGCAGTTGTTTCTAAATATGCCAGAGTTTTACAAATCATTATCGAAAGTAAGTTTCCCAAATTGAATATCTCACCCCCAGAAAATCAGTGCTATGTTTGCTTCATTTTATATATGTGAACAAGTGTTTTCAACTATGAACCTTAGAAAGAATTCTTTCAGAAGTAGGCAGACAGATGAGCATTTAGCCTCGTTCCTTAGAATCAGTGCATCTCACTTCGGACCTCAATATAAGGAACTTTTAAAAATGAAATCGCAATTTCATTATCTCATTAACATATTTAAATTGTAATGCTTGTATATTGTTTTTAAAATTTTAGAAAAATTTATCTTGGCCCACCAAACTTTTTTTTTTTTTTTCGATTTTTGGCCCGCGACCGAAAAAGTTTGCCCATCCCTGCACTAGAGGAAGCGTTTCAAGTAACATCAACTAGATGACAGCACCAAACTAACAGAAGGAGCGCGTAGCAGCAGCGATCAGAATCGAACCCAAGATAGACGGGCCCATAAGACAGCATGTTACCGCAACGCTGCGATTCTCTTGCCGGAATTTGCTTTAAAAGTAAACTGACTGCTGTTGTGGTACGGCTTGTTTTGGAAATTAAAAATTTTTTTGAAGTATTTTGTAAATGGAGAGAAAGTGCCATAATTAATAAATATAAATTAAAAATCTTAAATCTTTTTTCTTCCACATAAATTATTTTCAGTAGATAATGTGCTGTTTTATTTAAGTATTCATCCGGCGACGTCACCTGGTGACTGGTCACAAATAAACTTCACAGTGACCACACAGTGAAGTTACATCACTCACAAGTTACTAGAC
Source organism: Cheiracanthium punctorium (assembly GCA_038373885.1). NCBI lineage: Eukaryota > Metazoa > Arthropoda > Arachnida > Araneae > Cheiracanthiidae > Cheiracanthium > Cheiracanthium punctorium. The sequence continues at coordinate 37,230 of JAWZYV010008794.1, read as the reverse complement.
TCTTATTATCGCATGGGCAAATCGGGACTTTGCCCAGGGCCCCCAGTTTCAAATGTTGTTCTGAAATATTCTTTTATATGTCAAAATATTATGAAAAAGAAAACAAATTTTATAGATGGGGACCCCCAAATTCATCATTGCCCGGGGACCCTGTTGTTCATAATCGGGACTTGAATGTGACAGTCCTGTGACAATTGTGACCCTCTGTGACGTCACATCGACTCTTTTGTGATCATCTGAGCTATTAGGGAAGACGCGTTCACTCTTATCCCTCTGTCTATTGGCACTTGGCGCATGCGCGCGAAGTCCGAAATAAAGTTTTCCTTTCCCCCGTAAATACTTTCCCCCGAAATATGGGTTATGTTTCCGAAATCGTGAGTTCGAGTAGAGCATCGGTAGGTTACGCTATACTTTCGGAAACCTTTCCGCTATAAGTATGTAAACGTTTTTGAATTTTTTTACTGTGCTGAGTTAGTCCCGTAGTGGTCTGGAAGCTGTTCCCATAAGAACATCCCTCCCCACCTTAAACGCCATTTATATAAAGTTCAGGCACAAAATTGCCCCCTTCTTGAATGATTTCTGGATACACGCCTGATTTACATTCGAGTGTTAGGAGGAAACAAAGTGAAACCAAATCTAAAACTTCACCACAGCACTCCCAAGTGAAAGCGAACTGTAAGGAAATGTGAGGTGCACAAAATGCGATCTGCCATTATCTAACAGTGACAGTCGTGTAAGGTGTAATTTTAAACTAGAGTTGTTTTAAGAACATTATCTAATACCGAACTTTTGAAAACTCATCAATTTAACCGTGTGTATTTCGAAAAAATTATGCAAGTTTTCTACACTGCTGGCCACCCAAATTGCAACACCAAGAAAAACAAGAGATATCACAACAAAATTTATTGTGTAGATAACATGTTGACCAAGTAACAAATGATTAAATTTACAGCATTCTATGAAGCGTGGTTCCTGCCAAAATCAGTACCCAGAGTAGCCGCCGTTGTTGGAGATCACAGCTGCCACACGCCTCGGCATTGATTCAAAGAGACTTTGAATGTGTTCTTGGGGTACAGCAGACCAAGCAGCTTCCACACGTTGCCAAAGTTGATCTGGTGTGACAGCTGGGGATGAACTCTGGGTCAGTCGTTGAGCAACCATGGACCACATGTTTTCTATCGGCGAAAGATCCGGAGAGCGCGCCGGCCAGGGAAGCAATTCAATCTGGTGATTGACGAAGAACCCTTGGACAATGCGTGCCACGTGTGGCCGTGCATTATCCTGCTGAAATATGGCTGTTGGCAAGCCCTGAAGGTAAGAAAGGACAACTGGCTCCAACACCTCGGAGATGTAGCGCTGGCTGGTTAAAGTACCGGCAATGCGTACTAGAGGAGTGCGAGAGAGATATCCGATACCGCCCCATACCATAATACCCGGTGCAGGACCAGTGTGACGGTGCATAATGCAGCTGTTCAGCATCCTCTCTCCACGGTGTCTCCAGACTCGAATCCGACCGTCGTGGTGTTGCATACAGAAGCGTGACTCGTCAGTAAAGAGAATTTCATTCCATTCTGTCGTCCACATCCTTCTTTCATCGCACCATTGGCGGCGGAGACGTCTGTGGTTCCGCGTCAGAGGTAGACAAAGCAACGGACGTCTTGCGGACAGACCATTCTGCTGTAAACGACGTCGAATGGTACGCGCAGACACTGGATGATGCGTTACAGACTGAATCTGCTGTGATATGGTTCGTGATGTGACTGAGCGGTCCGTCACTGCCATGCGTACAATCTGCCTGTCATCACGTGACGTGGTGCACTGAGGTCGATGCGGTCGATCACGTCTGTCCGTCGTACCCTCCTGCACCCAACGATCACATATCCGCATCACAGTTGTTTGGTTTCGTCCAATACGACGACCGATTTCCCTGAAAGATAACCCACAATCTCGGTATGCCACTATCCTTCCTCTGTCAAACTCGGATACTTGATCAAAAGATGATCGTTGTTTCCTACGAGGCATAATTTATCGTTTTTTTGAAAAAAAAGCAAGAAAAACACAATTGCTGTACTTGAAACCGTCGAAATCTCCAAGCCTTACATAGCGCTTTGAGGTGGCGCCACAGGCGCGCTTGATGTGCGTCTGCGCTGAAATTCTAATCATTTGCATATCTCACCTCAGCTAATGCATGTTGTAAATTTCATATTATTTGCATGCTTCCTTCAGGGTGTTGCATTTACGATGGCCAGCAGTGTATTTCAGTACATAAATACAATTAAACTAATTATGCTAAGCCCTTCAGAATTTTTACATTACTTATTTACAAGCTGTTCTATACACAGCACCTGATGATAAACCTGTATCAGGTACGAATTTTTCAGAAAAAAAAATTAAAATAAAAGATTGAGCAACCTCGACAGTTTTTTTTTTTTTTTTTTTTTTTTTTTTTTGTATATTTAATTTCCCCTTTGTTTTCTATTTGTTTCAAGGATATTTTTATGCATACCCTTTGTTTCAACGTGTATTAGCAGGTTTGTCTGAACGGACAAAAATAATAATTTGTCTGATGGACGCTTTTTTTACATCTCAATACCCTTATTTTTACTTTTCGGACATGTACTATGTAAGGAATGAAAAAATTCGAGGAGATTTTATGTATTTACTCGCGTCTTGAGGTTTTCTGAATACATTCAAGCTATTTTAAGGTGATGCATGTTTGTGTGAGTTAGCACGATGGCTTCTATACCGTACATTCGATTGAGCTCAAATTTGATATATATATTATAGACCGCCGTCGTCCAGTATTGAATTTGGTGTGTATAGGACATATATTTTTTTTACAGGGCAGCATAAAAGATTTCTTATACATTACGTCATATGGAGAGAAATATTTAAAGAGAGAGAAAGTCTGCTAGCCTCTAAACGGTGCATTGATTGAGCGCAAATCGGGTACGTTTATTATAGTAGATCATGGTCACATGACTTGTATAGATTTTGGTGTGTATAGAGCTGATAGTTTGTCACTAAGGTTGCAGAAAAAAATCTTATGCATTATGGCCAATGAACACTAATCATTTAAAGTGTGCTAGTGTCTAAATGATGAATTCGAATTAGTTCAAATTTAAGTATTTATATTATAGGTCACCATCACACAACGTATGTAGATTCTGGTGTTTATAAGGCTTATAGCATTTGTACGAGGCTGTAAAAAGGAATTCTTATACATTACGGCCTATTGATGCAAATTCTTGAAAGTGCGTTAACACTAGCGTTTCGAATTGAGAAGTGTACTAAAGAAGTTGTCTACATGCTGAATTAGATTGAGCTCAAATTAGATACGCCGCATATAAGAGATCCCTGTCTTATATACTGCACAGACTTTGGTGTATGTAAGGCTTAAATTTTTTACATGGATACAAAAAAGTGTTATTTTACATTGCGGCTTGTACGCTCGAATTATATTGGGCCTCCACAGTAGACATTTTTACCGAAAATTTCCTAACGAATACAGAATGATGTGCAAAATAATTTTTAAAAAGTAAAATTCTTGTAAAAGTTGCTTGAAAAATAACGTCACGACCTGTATCCCTAAAGAAGTAAGATGCAAATCATCTGCTTCTTTGCACACATTTCGCATACTAGCCAACATGATCGGTTACGAGCCATATCGACGTTCAACACCAGATAAGAAGTAGAGACATTATTGTTTGTGAAAGTAAAATCTACTTCCACGGGAATCGAACCCTTGGACCTCTATGCTATGAGTTAACGCACGTGGGTTCGACGATGTGCGACGTGCGACGACGTGCACGTGGGTTCAACGAACGTGGGTTCGTTGTGGCGAACCCACTTCACCACATTGGTCGTCGAAATAATTGTTAACTTGTTTGAGAAATAATTAGGGACCCCTTCCACTCCTTTGTTTTGCCCCAGGGTCTCCAAACCTATAAATCCGGCACTCTCTTATGCTTTGTCAATGTGTCAAAAGGCAGGTTATAACTAGTGAAAGGACTGTGACAAACACACCATCGTCCCGTCGTAAGCTACACCTCAGTATTTGAAAGTAAGTAGGTATTTTTTGTCCGATTGGATAACGCCTGAAGCTAGCACCCACAATATCCTGTGTTGAATGCCAAATCTCGCCACACACACGCTTCCCTTCATTTATAAACTGGACGTGATGAAAACGCAACTTTCAATTTCAGAGGCAGATGGCGCCAGCAACAACTCCATCCTTCTCTCACTCATTCGCAATGCGCGACAGTAAAGCCCACAACAGGAGGCATTCGACTACGTAGTCTGCAACGTATGCGAGCGAAGCCCATAACGCTTGATAACAGAGTCCACAACGCGAGGCACATCAGTTTCCAGCTGACTCTCCAGAGGAGAGGGAAGGGGAGTGTAGCGTGGCAAGCAAGGTGTGTTAGGGGAGTGCTAACGGGGAACGTGCCCCGGGTACCATGCTAACAGGGGCATCAAAATCAGACATTGGTTGCATGGGAGGGGAGCCATATTTATGATTTTCTCCGGAGAATTCTAGTTGCGGCGCTGTCAGTACTTCATGCGACAAAAGAACTGTGACTGTCTCGGTGCCGTTTCGGAACTGTCTCTTCGTATTACATGACACTGAAGTTGCAGACAGTGTAAACAAGTCTTAAGGCTGTGCGGATCGTTACCTTTTGTCCGGTTAGAAAACACTCGAAGCTAGCACACGGCATGTCCTGCTTTGGACACCAGTTCTTCCCACACGTACGTTTTCCTTCAGGACAGCGTCGTTGAATTCTTAAAAATGCTATTCAAACATTGCATGAATTCTAAAAAGAACAGCCTTAACCCTTTAACGCGCAATGTTCCCGCTCTGGGAACACCCAACGCTGACGTTTTGACTGTTGCCAGTCACGAAGAATAGATTGGATTTCTATAAAAATAATTGCGGGTGACATAGCTCCACGAGAAACCTTTACTTTTTAGCGCGTCATTTCCCGTAAAAAAATGGTTACGATTATTTTTAACAGCACTGACATCTGCTGAAAAATGGAAGAATGCGTGAACAGCTGGATAGATTGCCCCATGCTGAAAAAAGGGCAGCCATTGCCATCGCTCGACTTAACTAGCAGCAAGATGGCGGACGATCGAAACGTTCATCGCGTGACACAAATCTAGAGACACTTTTTTGACGACAGCTGGCTGTGCCGATCGTCCGCCATCTTGCTGGTAGTTAAGTCGAGCGATGGCAATGACTGCGCTTTTTTCAGCATTGGGAAAGGATTGCGCCTCAAAGGGTTAAATAGAGATGTGAATCGCAGTCAAACTACTGTTTCGATTCCTGAATATCGGGTCCAATTTCTTCCGAATTTCGTCTCATTCGTTCGATTCCCTATTGTCGTTGCCCCCCCCCCTTCCCGCCGATCGTCCTACCCCCCCCCCCCCCGAGAGGCGCGTCCCTTTGGCGCCGGCCGTTTTACGTCTAATCTCATTTTCCGCATGTGTAAAAAGGCCGCACCCCTTCCACACCTGTGAAGAATGAGATGAATGGGGGGAGGGGGGGGCACCAGAGCCAGAAATTCTCACTCGTGCAAGGTGGAAGGGGATGATAGATGGGATATGAAAAAAAAAAAAGCGGCCTCAGCAAGTAAGTGTACGTGGAATTTACTATACGTTTTTTTTTTAATTTCTACTCTAACCCCCCCCCCCCCAGACGTGTCAGGTATGGGTCATGTCATAACTCTGCGAGCAGCGATTATGGACGTTATTGCGTGGTTCCCAGCCGATGTAACACATCCTATGGGCAATGAATAAAAAAAATATTAGCGTAACTTGAATATTTTAGGGGCGTAAGAGGAGTGTGTAGGGGGGGGGGGGCTGCGGGAAGAATTCAGATGGTATCAGCACGAGCCCAACTAACTCGATACCGTGAAGTGCTTTTTTATCCTTGGAAAAGCAAACTCCACCTATTTTGGACCGAAGCTGGGAAAAATTTTTGCTTTCTAAGATATCTTCGAACTGCTAGGCCCTTCTTCGTCGACGGAGCATGGCTTACTTAGATAATTAAGACTTAAGGGGCTATCACACTAGAGTAAAATCCTCAAATTTATGCTCTTTACTTGAAAATAGTCGCTGTTGTTCAGGAATGACCGCGAGATGAGACGAGACTTCTCGCGGTCTCGTAATTTTGCGAGACGAGACTGCGAGACGAAACCTCGGGTCAGCTCTCGCGCGATACCACTAGACCAGTCTCGCGCTAAAACGGTCAAATGTGGTTATGGTCTGTACCTCAAGTATATAAGACATTGCTTACAAGGAAACGGGAATTTTAGAATTAACTTTCAAATGGGCAATTTTAATTAGTATCCTTATATTAAAAAATGCATTTTGCAAATTAGTTTGTTGGTAGTATTTAAGAGAATTATTGAAACTTTTTTCCACGGGTATTGTGTCGATTGTAAGTAAAATACATTTATTAAGGAAGTTATCCCTGCAGTTGGAACATTGAAAGACCTGTAAACAATTGGTGTCCTATGCTGAATTTTCTGTGGATCCATTTTGCAGTAACGTTACAAAAAACACTTATAATTTAAACATGCAGACGTGAAAGTGGGTTCTTAAGCAGGGCCGAACTGGACAGCTGAAACGGCCCCGGCGATTCGATCAGACCAACCCCCATCTTCCTTCGTGTACGAAGAGAACCGAACAAAATAATGGAGTTTTCAATACTTCACATTAATTCTCATTCTCATTAATTTATTAAGACGCTTTCCTGAGCTGAAAATTATAGTTAATTCGGGAACGGATGAATTTACAGAATTTTCAAGTAGCCTAGGGCGGGGCTTCTCTGTACCATTTATTTTGCATTCCTGTGCAAAATTTCAAGCCCATCGTTCTAACAGTGTAGAATTAAATACCGGAAAAACAAACAAACTTCATGTATTATAATATATATAAGAATAATTATGCATAACATATCAGAGGCGCACCCAGGATTTTGGTTTGGGGGAGGGCGGACTGGGGTTACAAATACTGCCAAACTCTGTTATAGTTTACGTAGATTATGGAAGGTATAACTCTCTTATAACGTTAAAACATTAGCACTTGACCATACAGCACGAGCCCACGATCAACATAACTCGTTAGGGTCATAAATAATTATTCAACTTTTCAGTGTTGTTTTGCCGAAAAGTTTCACTTTATTTCATACATTAACTGTAAGTATTTATTTAAATAACAACATCCCCACTTTTAATTAATCTAGAACTTTACGGCTGTTCTTCGAAAAAAAAGAACTCTGTTTTTAGTCTCCGTACACAAATTGAAATAAACTAATAGCACCATGGTCTCCAAAAAGTTCCAGATGGTTCTTCATAAGCTGTTTTACACACTGCGATAAGCGAAAACGCTGTGGCTTTTGTGAAATTTTCAGAAATAATTCTTAAACATGGATCTGAGCTGCAAGATTTTTCGAAGAGTGACACGCTTTGCGAAAATTTCCGATTTTTAAGAATTTTTTCTAAAAGTTTTGAAACTGATACAGATTGATCTGTCTTCGCAGTATGTAATACAGCTTGTAAAGAGACAGTTTCAAAATTTTGAAGTGCCTGGCATCATTAGTTCATTTGTAATTATGTACCAAAATCACATGATTTTTTCGAATAACACCGTTAATCTAGAACTTCGCGAAGCTGTCCTTGGCTCGAATATAGAGCTTCTCGAGGACAGCCCTTGCAGCCCACCAAATCACCGGCCCATCGGACGTTCACCCGATCGCCCCATGCCCCAGTCCGGCCCTGTTCTCAAGTACGTCTCTCAACCATCCCTAGTTCGTGTTAAAAGTAATTTGCAAGGAGATTCCATTGCATGCAATTACATTCTGATACTTCGTACCCAGAAGTAAATATGAAGCAAGGGCTCATCCAAGAGGAGGGAGCAGGGGTCGCCTGTCCCCTCCGAGATATATATTTTTACGGTATATAAAATGGCTTTCTTACCTGACAATGGCATATTTCACGCAATTGTGATGATATTCAAGTTTTGCGTAGCCACCCCCCCCCCCAAAAAAAAAAAAAAAAAATCTTGATCCGCCATCTGCCATTGATATGAGATGAGGACAATATGTGAAACCGCGATAAACGTGAGACGACTGTACATTATTTACTTCATACAAGAACGTAAAAATAAAGACATTTTGGGGGTCAGACAATATGCGAGACGATACCTACTGGTGCCAGACGAGACCGCGAGACGATACCCACTGATGCGAGACGAGACTCCGAGACGAAACTGCGAGGCGGTACCTTAGGCTGCGAGACGATACTTCGATGTGAAGGAGCGAGACGAGACGAGACCTGAGCTATTTCTCATCTCGCAAATGCCATCCAAGAAAAACTTCTAAAAAGCATTAAAACCGCCCTCTTCCGAACAAGCAAGGCAAAAAAAAAAAAAAAAAAAAGTAACCAGAAAGTATCTGATATCATTCGAAGAGTCTGTCCCTCTTTGCATGATCTAATGACTATAAACTACGTAATTCAGAAAGAATGTAGAGTTCCTACAATTTATTTCCAATTTTTTGTTTCAAAAAATGGAGAGTGAGGACCAACGACGACCTTCATTAACAAATGGGTCTAATCATTTAGTAATTACTTTCACCAGCAATACATAGAGGCTCGTTATCTATGGTTAAAGTGACACAATACACTTTGTGTCTGCTAGGTCCGCAAGTTACTATACTGCAAAATAAATTGTGGCATTACATGAAACGATTTCTACGGAAACTTTCTTTAAAAGAAAATAATAATATATTGAATAAGATTCACTCTAGCGAGAAATACAGCTGATATAAAAAATAAATAAACTAGTATAAAATTTTATGGTGTGCAATTATATAGTTATACTAGCTGACCCGGCAAACGTTGTTTTGCCATATAAATTATTCCTAGGATTATTTTAGTAGAAAGAAATGACTAACTTATTGTAAGTCTGTGAGGATGTGGTATATGAGTGGAAGAGGCATGGAGCGCTGTGAACGATGCTGGAATATAAAAATAACACAATACCAAACATATATTTTTAATTCATTGTAATTTATTCTTTAAATTTATATATATCGCTAATTACAATAATTTTACTAAAAAATAATATCAATCCCTTAACGCAATAGAGTATACAATATTTTTTGTTATCCCATCTTTAGATAACTTAAACAAACTGGATGCCCACTGTATGGTTTGCCCACTCGAGAGCATGCCACGTATAACTGTCCGTGTGAAAAACATGGCGTGCTCAAATCTAATCCACAAACAGACATAGTTTGGCCTTGAGACTTATTGATAGTCATTCCATAAAAAATTTTACCCCCTCCCCCCCCGAAAAAAAAGGATGAAAATATGAAACACTTTCAGATTTTAAATACGCACTATAGTGCTATAAATTAAAATCGTATCATAATTTATGCGTCGTCCCTATTTTTCGTCCTTATTCCATTAAGTTGGAAAGTGTTATCATTATTCATGACTGTGCTGTATTTTTCTTCCTTATTTTATAAAACCCATCTTTGGAATCGAAATCTATCTTAAAATCGCCTACTAAAACTATTTTACAATCTTCGCCAAGTATATCACAACTATACTTCACCGTTTTATATATTGTTTCCTACTTTAACGCCTCGACTCTCGCCAAGGAGGCGATGATTAAACATATGCAGTTACCATGACGATTTTTTGCATTTATGTAGAAATCGTAATTTAGAATTAAAATGGCGATTTGGAACAACATGTAAGTACAGCATGCCGTTACATTTTTATTTATTTTGGATTACCAATTAATGTAGTTTTAATAATTAAATGTCTTCAAATTTCTTAACTGGCGCGTTTATCGCTAGTTTGTTTACTTTAGTTATCACCTAGTTCTTTTGGGTGCGTTGAAACGGTACTTACGTATTATCCCGGCGGTCACTTCCGCCAAACTACTTTTTCGTAGATTTTAAATACGTTGCCAATCGTATTCCAAACCATCAACAATTTCATGTGCGCGGCATTTATCTTGGTGAAAAATTGCTTGTCTTGCCGGACCGCCGGGATAATACGTAAGTACCGTTGAAACTTGTGCATAACTCCCAGAGACCCATGACTGCAAAGCTCGCCAAAGTACGGGGATTTTTTAGGTTGGCGAGAGTGGGGACGTTAAAATAGAAATCAACTCTTTCTTGTACCATAAAACACATCTTTGGAATCGAAATCTATCTTACAATCGCCTACTGAAACTGTTTTACAATCTTCGCCAGGCATATTCTTCCTATAGGCATATTCCAACTATGCCGCAAAGACATGGAATGGGAATCATAATCCATGAGTGTACCGTGTTTTCCTTTCTTGTTCCACAGAGCACTTCTTCGGAATAGAAATCTATATTAAAATCGCCTAATAAAACTCTTTTACAATATACGCCAGGCGTTTTCTAACTATACGCGAAATATATTTATAATAAATTGTCGCGTTTTGGCACCACATTTAGCGATCAATTATCAAAAATTGCAAACCTTGTGCGACTTTCAACATTTTATTAACTTCCCCCCCCCTCTCCACATTATCTGGCAAACACATTTGAAAAGTGATTCGACACGCTAATGTCTACACAGAAATCCTGATTGAAATGAATAGCACTCGGGGGCTAAACATTTTGGGGTGGACCGCCCTTATGACTTAGGGGTATGAGACATAGTTAAAAACCTATTCTATGACCTAACGAATATACATAGAAAATTTCATTAAAATTGGTCGAGTGGTTTCGGAGGTGTTAGGTGACTAACACTGGGACAGGAGAATTTTATATATTAGACTAGCTGAAGTACCCGTTCTTCGCACGGGAATGAATGGACTTTTTGATATTAATATTTGTTGTGATTACTATTTATTGTAATAAAGAGATATAGCAAAATGGATATCCCGTTATATTGTGTTCAATAATCATGAATACTGAATTTCAAGGCAATCGTTTTTACGGTGCAGAAGGCGATGCGGCGTAGCGCAATCTAGTGGCGAGTTTTAGCAAAACGGATACGGCGAAAATATTCTTCGCATTCAGATATCGATGTATACGAATTTTCACGACGATCGGCTGAATAGTCCTGAAGTTCATGTGTTAACGCGACATCTAGTGTCAAGTTATAGGAAAATGGATCGTGCCAAACTCTTCCCCGTGTTCAAATATCTACGTATGTATACCTATTTTCATAGCCATCATTCGCACAGTCAAGAAGAGATACACTGCAGGGCAATCTAGTTGTTAATTAAAGTAATGATTTGCTACAGCGCCGTCATGTGGCGAATTATAGCAAAATGGATAACGCCAAAATATTCTCATTGTTCAAATAGCTATGTATACTGATTTTCATAGCCACCGTTTGAATGGTCAAAAATTTGGCCTGCTGTAGCGTCATCTAGTGGCGAATTAAAATAATAATGCATTGCAGTGCCATCTAGTGGTGAGTAACATCAAAAGTAACACAGTTAGAATATATTCTTCGTGCTTAAATGTGTAAGTATAAAAAATTTTACGGTATAGAAGTTGATGCGTTGCAGCGCTATTTAGCGGTAAGTTATAGCAAATGGATAGTGAAAAAATATTCTCCGTGTTCTAATATCCGCGTGTGCCAAATTTCATCGAAATTCGTTGGACGATATTCGCATAGCAAACGGCTAAACGGAATAGAATTCGACGTTCTGCTGCGCCACCTAGTGGCAAGTTAGAGGAAAACGGATAACATACAAACCTTCTCCGTGATAAAAGACTTAGGTGAACCAAATTTCATGGTGATCGGTGAAACGGTGCTGGAGTTTTTCAACCTCCTACACACATACCAACATTCATTTTTATCTATAACCAGTCTTATTATACGTATATACAGTCTCAAGTAAAATCCATTTTCAAATCTAAGCCTCGCCAAAGTGCCAGCATACGCCATTTTGCAAGAGTTTTTTCAGGGAATCATTCGAAGCATTGACTTAGTAGCAATCAAAATGGGAAATGGTTCGACCGCCAGGCATTTATTTGAAAAGTGGAATCCCTTAATACAGCCGCATTTTTTAAATTATCAACTATAACATGTTTTATTCATCGTTACCTCGATGCACTAAATGCGAAGATTTCAATTTTCTGAAATTTGGGGGATTTCCCCCAAGTTAAATCAATGTACTCAATTGGCGAGAATTCTGAAGCTTCATCGCTTGAAATGCCCTAATAACTGCATTATTTCTGCACGGATAGTTAAAATTTAATTTTGTATTCTAAGAAAACCTATACACTTGTTTTCAAAAATGCTATTCCCGTAAGCTCTTAGTAAATTGCGCCAAAAAGCCTAAAACTGTGCAAACCGGTAGAACTCACTTTCTAAAAATCGACCTATCAGCCATTTTATTTTTCGCCAAACTAAAAAAAATTACATATTAGTCTCGGATATCTTCGATCCTCATTGTTTTGCGTATAAAACATTTCATTCCTGCTCTCATTTCTTATGCGCACACGATATTACAATTAAAAAAATAACCTTACAAATATAAACTAAAAAAATCATTATTATTCTTTTATTTGTACTTTATGAATTTAAAACATTTTATTCGGCAAAATCGCCACACATGGCAACCAAGATGCTTATTTCACACACTCTTTTCACTACAGGGGTTACAATTACGTAAAGCTTCCTGCGTGGAGAACATAAAAAATCTCTTAAATTCCGGGAACGGGTGGACTTTCAAAGTTTTAAAGTGGACTATCATTTATTCTATATTATTTTACATATCTGTGTAAAATTTCAGGCTGACAGGTCCATTTTTGTGGAATTGTATACTACCCAAATCAACAAAGTGACAAACAGAATTTCATTTTTATTTATAAGATAACCTACGCTTGTTTTTAAAAATACCCTCTCATTAAATTGCGACAAGCGCTAGAATCATAGAAAATCTGACACACTTTCAGATTTTAAATACGCACTAAAGTGCTATATATAAAAAGAGTTATAATCCATGGGTCTTCCCTATTTTCGTTACTTCTTTCATTAAGTTGGAAAGTGTATCATTATTCATGAGTGTGATTAAACAAAATTAAAATTGATATTTCTAACATCCTTTTTTATGGATGTAATGCATTAGAAATAGATGCAGAAAAGCTGCTCAGAAAAATGCACAATTCCAACTGAATGAAATTTCAGAAACTTGTACGCAGTTGTATTCATAACCCAAATAGCAGACGATTAAATTACGATAAATAGCGCCAAGCGTTAGAATCCTCCACAAAATCGCACATCAACCCCTTTTATTTTTCGACCAATTAAAAAGTTGCACATTTATTTTCGGAAAATTTCCAAATTCTATTTTTCTTTTGAGTATAAATCATTTCATTCCCGCTCTGATTTCACATGCACACGATATTTTAATTTAAAAACAACCTTACAAATAATCTAGACAAAATTTTAAAAAATCGTTATTCTTTTATTTTTACTTCAAGAGTCTGAATCATTTAATGAACTGCCGAATGTGGCAACCTAGATAAGCTTAATCGTCGCTTAATTGACTGTGGGGTTACAATTACGAAATGGCGGAAAGCAAAAATTAGCCTTTTGCAATACGTTTTTATCGATATTTCCTAAAATAGTTCGAATTTTGAAAAAATCGCTTCGAGGTGTGTCGGGGCCTGTCATGGAGAATTTCCGTTCAAAACTTGGTAGGTCTGCGATCACCCGTTTGCGAGCTACGCGAGACAGAGACAAACAAACTAACAGTTTACACACATTGTTTTATTAATATAGCTACCAGTCTCAAATAAAATCCAGTTTCAAATCTAAGACTCGCCAAAGTGCCAACATACGCCATTTTGCAAGAGTTTTTCAGGGAATCATTCGAAGCATTGACTTAGCAGCAATCAATTTTGGAAATGGTTCGACCTTTAAAAAGTAAAACACGCTTTTATTTGAAAAGTGGAATAATTTAATACAGCCGCATTTTTTTAATTATCAACTATATAACGTGTTTTATTCATCGTTACTCCGATGTACTATATGCGAAAAGTTCAATTATCTGAAATTTGGCGGAATTCCCCCAACTTAAATCAATGCACTCAATTGGCGAGAATGCTGAAGATAGATCGCTTGAAATCCCTTAATAACTGCATTATTTCCGCACGGATCATTAAAATTTAACGCTGTCCTTTACACCTGTTTTCAAAAATCCATTTCCTTAAGCTCTCAGTAAATTGCGCCAAGTTGGAAACTGTGCAAACCGCTAGAACTCACTTTCTCGGCATTTTGAGCCATTTTATTTTTCGCCAAACTAAAAAATTTTAACATATTAGCCTCAGAAATCTTCAATTCTTATTGTTTTGCGTATAAAACATTTCATTCCTGCTCTGTTTTCCCATGCACACGATATTATAATTTAAAAAAATAACCTTACGAATATAAACTAACAAAAAAAAATCATTATTATTCTTTTATTTTTACTTTGAGAATTTAAAACATTTTATTCGGCAAAATCGCCACACATGGCAACCACGATGCTTCTTTCACACTTTTTTCACTACAGGGGTTACAATTATGGAAAGCTTTTTGCGTGGAGAGCATAAAAAATCTCTTAAATTCCGGGAACGGGTGGACTTTCAAAGTTTTAAAGTGGACTATGAGTTATTCTATATTATTTTACATATCTGTGCAAAATTTCAGGCTGATAGGTCCATTTTTGTGGATTTGTATACGACTCAAATCCACAAACAAACAAACAAACATACATACAAACAAACAAACAGAATTTCATTTTTATTTATAAGGATTAGACTAGATAGTCATTTTATAGAAATCTCTATATACGAGGGAAACTCTGAAATTTTTTAGATATAGCTAAATGGTACAAGTTAAACGTACCAAATTTTAGGAGAGTTCAAAGTAATCCCTTCCAACATCGATGCACTTTTGTAGAAGTATTTATCAGAGTTTATATAAAGGCATCTCATCTTCAGAGTGAAAACAGAGACCACATAAGTTTTTTCATTAGCTTAAAAAAAACGCCAAAAGTCACACATATAGCTAGATCGGGGTACAGGGTGGATGTTCTATCACTTCGATGTATTTTTGTTCAAGAAATTCCACTGCCAATCACTGTGGTATGAGAAGATGCATTGTCATGATGAAGCATGAGTCCCCTTTTACATTAATTTCTTGAAGAATTTCTGGAAGTCTTCTGTCCCTCCAGCTTGATTGGCTTTGACCAATCCTGTACTTCTGAAGAAACGGCATACAGTACTTTTTTCGCATTGCTGGTTGTCTTTTCACCATTATTGGTTTTTAAGGACATCTTCAAAGATTCATACTTTACTTTCTTGATCTGTTGGAACGTCAAAAAAAAACGGTTACGTTTCATCACCTGTTCCGATTTTAGAAATAAGGCGGTGTTTACCATCTTCAGGATTTTCTTTGAAAATTCTGGCAAGCTCCGATTTTTAGTGTTCTGCTAAATTACGGGGAGAAATAGCTTTTTCACACAGTTCTTCGTGAATAATTTTATGTACGACTGCAGATCCAATGTTAAGTTGCTTCTGTATCATTTAGCAAAGTGCAGCGATTATCAGATTAGTATTTTTCGTATGGCCCTATACACATTTTCTGGGGCTGCAGCTGACAAGATTCTACTTGTGTGTTCAGCATTACTGATGGGCAAAATTAATTGTACAAGCACAGTCTCTTTATCCAATCCATATTTTCATTAGCAAAAAGAAATTATGCATAAAATATATAACTGAAAGTTTGAAATTAAAAGATATTGAGGCTTTTAATTTTTGTGAGCCCCTGTGTCCAGGCCCAGGCTGGCTCCTTTGGGGACCCTCGGTTAGAGATTGAAAAGGGCCCCTTACTTATCAATTTAGAGAGCCGTGGTAGCCCAGTGGTTAAGGCGTTGGCCTCGCAACCGGAAGGTTGTGGGTTCGATACCGGCGTACCACTCAAGACCACCGTGTACATGCGGTGTACGTGCACGTTGAATCCGTGGTTCCGAAAGTCCTCTCGGCGGTCGCTAGCAGTTTCCGAGGGGTGCCAATATTCAGAAATCCCCACCTTCTGATGAGGTTCCAAATTGTGGCGGGAAATTCCGCTAAGGACGTATATGTAGCTCTAAGGGACACATTCAGTGACGCGAGCTGTCCTCTCCTGGCAAAATAAACAAATAATCAATTTAGAGAGAATAGAATATGTAATATTTGGAATTTAGTCTTACGTGCCTAAACACTACATTTAACTATTTTAGAGTTTTGGGGGGGCCCTCGAGCCGTGGGGTTCCTGGTGTCCTTCGCTGCACCACTGCATAAGGACGTAGAATTACTGGGAAATAAATAATCCGATTACTCTGATATATATATCAAATTACTCTATTTATAAAGTAGTATATCCATTTTGGGGGCTTCTCCGTGGCCCCTTGAGCCGGAGCCCTCGGCAATCGCCGACCAGCTGACCGGGTCAGTCCGGGTCTAGCATGTGCCCTGATTTTTTGAGGGATCTGGTCTCACCGCTAAGAATAGGGTTATTTTAAAAAAAATTCGGGGTTGAAGGTTATTTTATTCCCCCTGAACGAGTGTATTTTTTTATTTGCCCCCCCCCCCCCCCTCCCTTCCCCAATAATTTACAGGTTGCAACGCCAGTGCTCGTCAAATGAGTCTGAAATATTCAGTAACCTTCGAGGAATAAATATATTCAGAGATTGCTTCTCTCGATATCGACCAGCCATACGCATTTCGATGTGTGCTTAGTGAAACTGAATAATTCGTCGAGCTTAATGAATATTCATCGGACATCTTTGTCGGCCAATCGCGCTCTTTTCTTTGGCTTTAGCTTCCAAGTAAATCGGGCGGCTTTCTTTAGGTCAGGTTTAAAAACTGAGTCTGAAAGCGAACGAAAATGATAAATAACATCAAATGACTGTAACCTTGGATGAATGATTATTGGATAGGACGTGGTCACGTGACACGTTGTATCGGAAACGAAGTGCGGCTTTCACATGAGTTGACATTGCGAGATCGGGGCAGGGTTGACCATGCGACCACTTATCAACTGATTTGCATGTACATGTAGCAAAATGCAATGTTTGAGTATTTAACGCACAGAATGTTCATTTCACTTTAAATTAGGAAAGCCGATCATCCAATCATGTAGTCAGACCCGGACTGGCCAGGTCGGGTGGTCGGTGACTGCCGAGGGCCCCCGGTTCAAGGGCCCCCTGTAGAGGCTTCCCCAAAATGGATATACTACTTTATAATCATTGTAATTTGATATATGTATCATAGTAACATAACAGAAAAATTTGATTATTTATTTCCTAATAATATTACGCCTTTACACAGTGGCATAGAGTGAACCCCCAGACCACGCGGCGCGAGCCCCCCCCCCCCGAAGAGTCAGGGGCCCTAACAGATTTAAAATAGTTAAATGTGGTTTTTAGGCACCTAAGACTAATTTTCAAGTATTACATATTCTAACATTCAGTTCCCCCTGAATTCTACAATTAGGAGCCCCTTTTCAATCTGTAGCCGAGGGCCCCCGAAGAAGCCAGTCCTGGCCTGCATGTAGTCAAGAGGGGACACGGGGGTAATTCCCCCTCCCCCTACATTTTCATTTGAATTTATGTAATCCCCACACTTCTTACTTTCAAAGGGGACGCTACAAATTAAAAAAGAAATTCCAGTCACTTTTGACATTGGCAGTAGTAGACAGAAAAATTATGTTTTTATTTATTTATTTATTTATTATTATTATTATTATTAGGGGGGGAAAGACAATGTTGATTAAAATTACATTATAGTCAAAATTAATTACTCCTAATTTACTACTTTATTAAGTAATGATAGTCAATCATTTAATGTGTCGTTCAGAGCTACACCCTCTCAAAATAGTTTTCGAGTAAAAGTTATATTTCCTCTAATATTTCTGTGACTCAATGAGTCTTTCAAAAAACACACAATTCAAAAGACATACGAAAGGTTGTTATTATATACTGCATAATTAACTTTTTATAAATGCATCTGTATTATATTTGTGAAACCGACGTAGGTTATTCAAGTTTCGGTCGAATACTTTTTAGAGAGGGGTTGTACAGCTGCGGGAAAAAAAAAAAAAAAAAAAAAAAAAAAAAGTCCCACTTGCTCTTTATTTCGCCGTCGTTCGTCATACAGGAAAGTTAATATACCATTCGTTTGCAAATAACGCATACTTTAATTTGCTATTAATTTAATTTGCATAAGGGGCCGTCTTCATAGTTAATTCTGCATCAACTTCATTTTTCTCAATGGCAACACTGTATTTTGACTTTATTAAATGAAAGAAAACCTTCAAATTACCCTGAATATAAATTTTCACCAATTTTCTACGATAATTTCCAGAAATATTGCGAATTATTTTTTGCACGTTTTTAGGGACTTTCTGCAAATTGAAAAACGCTATTTGTAGGTTCAGAACTTTTTGCCTTTCATTCATTTCACTCAAGAGAGTTAAAAGAAATAAACATTATTTTCAAGGAAAATATTTTTTCCATATCGCTTAAAGTTTTTTCTAGTAAGAATATCAAGGGTAGAAATTAGAATATTTAGTCAATGGTCCAAATGACCCGTGAGTTCATAAGTTCCTTGGTTCGTACACATGATTTAAAGGAAAAATGCAAAACGACTGCTCACGATTTTGAAAATCTTTTTAATTTTGAAATTGTTATTGAGTATTTCTCTTGAGGGTTCTCTTAGACAGGTGAAATGTTGCAGGAGTGAGAGGCTGCTCTTCTGACTACAAGCATGAATGTTACTCAGCTACGGTCAAACTTGAAGAATGGTTTCATGATTGAAAATTTATTTGTTTGAAGTCCATGTAAAAAACGCAATTACTTTTTTGCCGACCCAATATTATCACTGTGTTTGTTATTTCACTTTCTTCATTTAATATTATCATCTGCAAAGTGCAATATTCTTATAAGACTTTTGGCGGAATTTTAAATTATATTCAGATGAAAATTTAGACAGAAAAACGTGATTTTGAATGTTTTTTTTATGTTTGATAAAGTATGGGGAAGTCCAAAGACCCAATGTTTCCAATATTAAAAAAGGCCAAATTCATGCCTCGAATATTGAGGATGTTAGTTTTTCACAAATAGGATGTTGTATTAGAAGACATACATCTACTGCATCTAATTCTATACCTGGAAAATATTTTATTTGGGGGAATATGGTAGCGGACGCAACAATAGACGCTTTATAGAATCACCATCAAACTTTAAAAACCTCTAATTTATTTGCTTCAAAATTTGATATTTTTTAATACCGCTATCTTTTACTGTGTTTTGCACAAAAGAAATCTAATTTACTTTTATTTTAAGCAATTTTCAAAAAATTGTCACTTAATAAATTTATATATGGTCCCTTAACTCATGAAAATAATATATTTTATTTAATATAAATTAAACTACCGAACGTAAAAATTTGAAATTTTGCACAGCCATGTAATATTACTTTCTGCATCTATTTCCATCTATGTGACTATGAGCTGGCTGTGCCCCGCGCACAGCCAGCTGTCGTCAAAAAAGGGGTCTCTAGATCTGTGGCACGCGATGAATGTTTCGATCGTCCGCCATCTTGCTGGTCGTTAAGTCGAGCGATGGCAACGGCTGCCTTTTTTTCAGCATTGGGAAAGGGTTGCACCTCAACTACTGGTCTATCACGACCCTGTGTTGGCCTTCCATGTCCTACTGTCAGAATCCATCTGCACATCTTAAAATTTTGTGATCACCAGAGAGTTGGAAAAGTGCGCACTGCATGTCCCCCTGTATTAATTAATCGTCATTCCGTCGTTGTCCATTTTGAATTGCTGATCATGTATTAAGAGAGTCGAATCGCTTAAGCGGCGACTGCCATAAAGTATTATTGGACTTTGGGAAGCTCATCATTAATCTCCCTCTGCGAAATATGCGACACGCGGACTCATTATCTCGGGCCTCTGCTGCTTGCTGCTGCAAAGAGTAATTGTTTCACCGTCTTCAAAGAAGGAGGAGGGGCTGCATGCAGCACTGTTTCACGACCTACCTTGACCGTCCTTGCAAAATTGGCTATACCCGTAGGCTAAAGACGAGGTGGCGCCCTGTCATGCAGGAGGGTGCATGGGGGGAAATGAAGCTCCTCTCTCATTAATGAAAAGAGAGGAGATAAAAAAAAAAGTGAGAATGATTGCAAATAGATACGAGGTGCCAGATAAGAGCGTATACAATTAATTCATCTATAACCTAGACCCCCATGGTTATAGCTAGAATCGAATGATTTTGGCCATCTGCGATGATTTTGTAGAATTTTTTCTCTTAAGTACGTCGTATTTTAGCTTATGTAGTAATATCTTATCATAAATATAATACAGAAATGTAATATTAATAATTAAATAATAATAATAACAACAAAAACAGCAGTAATAACACACAACGAAATAATACAACGATAAAGGTGAACGTAAGTTCAGTGTTCAATGCAAGTGCAGACAGGGCCTTTACGGTACGGTAGGACAAAAAAAGACAGGGTGAAGTATAATCTTTATTACTGGGTGTTTGGCTTGAAGCGTTGAAGACAACTTATAATTTACAGTCTTCTTTCTCCTTGCAGATTCTACATTCTACCCCACTCTCTAAACAACTCCCTGAGTCACCACATCTCATATATTAATATAATTGCAATATTCTTTGATAAATCATTCACAGGGTTACTATTAATATAGTTCCTACGTTTTCCTGATAGAAGTAAAATTATGCCTAATAAGCGTGCTCAGCAATTATCCAAACACTTAGTCTGCGTAAACAGATCTATTACATTTATATATTTACTAACTGCGTAGTTCGGGGGGCACTATTAAGTACTAAGGCATAACTTGCCGAAACAGAATTTTTTAATTTATGTTCACTAGTCCCGTTCACTGCCTCTGTCTAGTTCCATTTAACTATCATTCCATATCTGCTGCACAGCCTGCTGTGTCAGAAAACTACTTTTGCTATGAGGCGCCAGATGATCGACCTGATGAATTCGATCGACCGCCCAGGGACTGATTTACGGCAGGGCATTCGGGGCACGTGCCCTGGGCCCCCGATTTCTAGGGGCTCCCAAAACCTCCTTTTACGTAATCATAGTAACTACTAAAATTATCTCTCAAGAGTAAAATTTCTGATTATTTACTTCATTTCATCACAAATATTCAAAATTTTTTATTTAATGTAAAATGTAATGTTAAAAATTATCCATTTTTTACGCAAATTCGATAGAACACCTCAGCATGCTCCTCCTTTTATCGTTTCTAAAGTGTGTGATGTCTGTAATACCCATGAACATTTCAAAACTGAAAAATTCATAAAAGAGGTATTTGTTTTGTGTGACATTTTACTGATTTGCAAATGTTTACTTATGTTTAACTTAGAAATGATAATGGTTTTAACTCAATTTAATTAAGTAATAGTCTGCGAAATATTTTTGTGCAGGGGGGCCCCAAAAGTGTCTGTGCCCTGGACCCCCAAGTGTGTAGCTCGGTCCTTGCGACCGCCATGTTATCGGTAGGTAAAAGGATCAACGGCAACTGCTACACTTTTTCAGTCTGTCCAGTTGGCAAGGGCGGATTAAAGGGAGGGGGCGACTGCCCCCCCTCCGAGAAGAAAGAATTTAATGTAAAAGATCGTATTTTACTTCCATAAAATGGATGTATATGTCGTCAATCTTCTAACTAATCGCCCCCCCCGACAGGCGCGTAGCCAGGAAAAATTTTCGGGGGGGGGATATGAACTTATATGTGTATAAATAGACTGAATTTCATCACTAATGCAAAAATTTCGGGGGGGGGGGATATAACCCGATATCCCCCCCCTGGCTACGCCCCTGCCCCCCGACAAACTTGCAATAATCCGCCACTGAGCCGTACCCAGGGGGAGGGACCAGTGGGTCCTGTCCCCCCCCCCCTGAAATTTAAAATTTTGTTAACAAAACAATAATAACGAAATCTTTTTGTGAAATATTTTGCCTTTTTCACCTCTTGGTCCCCCCCCCCCTCTCCCCACCGAAAATTTTTTCTGGGTACGGCCCTGCCAGTTGGTCTTCTTTATTGATATGAAACTGTTTGCCCTTTAAAGGGTTAAAAAATGAATTTTCACTGAAGCCTAAATGACAACTTGTTAAAGATGCATACATTTTTGAATTTCCCAGACAAGGAACCCCACGTTGGCGATATACTAGAATATTCATCTCATAGCGCACTGGTTTCATCCTAACTACCTTTTCAAAGTGTGATAAAAGCAGACAGTTGTATCTGCAAACATTCATCTTATTCCTTACGACATCAATCATATTGAAACTGTTTTGCATATGAATGTAGATAACGCGACCAAAAAAAATTATTCAAGAATCGTTGACTTTTCGCAGTCTGCCCACCTCCGGAAGGTACGCGAATTTAAACCACAGGAGGTGCGTAGGACCACCGAAGGAGTTTAACGCGTTCTCTAAAAGAATGAGAACAAACGCAGCGAGAAATCGCCTTGGGGGCGTTAATGAACGACTTGCCTTTACATTAATTCGACGACGTCCTGGAGTTTAAAGCAAGGGCGTCATTAATCTGTAGCACTTCTGGGTGGTTCCCCCCGCCAATGCGAGGGTCACTCTGAAATTTTTTAGAGATACGGCTAAATGGCACATTTTACCAAGTTTACCAACTTACCAAGTTTAAGGAGCGTTCAAAATAATCCGTCATTGCGCTTTTGTAGGAGTATTTATCAAAGTTTACATAAAATCCTGATGCCATCCATTTCTTGGAATCGATGCAAAATATGCTTTTACAGCCTCATCTATCTCATCTTCGGAGTGAAAACGGCGATCACGCAAATGTTTCTTTAGAATAAAAAGTAGCCAAAAGTCACGCATAGCAAGATCAGGGGTATAGGGTGGATGTTCTATCACTTTCATATGTTTTTGTTCAGGAAATTCCACTGTCAATCTTGCCGTATGAGGAGATGCATTATCATGAATCATGAATCCCATTACATCAATTTCTTGAAGAATTTCTGGAGGATAGTTAGCAATGTACCTGTTGGTTGTAACTTTCTATCCCTCCAGCTTGATGACTTTGACCAATCCTGTACTTCTTAAGAAAACGGCATACATTACTTTTTTTCATTGTTTGGGGTCATCTTCATAAAACCCATATACTTTACTTTCTTAACTTTACTTTCTGAATGTGTTGGAACCTCATCACTAGTTACGATTTTAGAAATAAGGCACTATCTACCTTCGTTAAGTAGTTTTAGGGTTTCTTTGCAGTTCCTGCCACGCTCTGCTGTTTGGTGTTCTGTTTAATTATGGAGGACCCAATGACAAACTAATTTTTTTTTCACATTCAGTACTTCATGAACAATGTATAGATGCGAATCCAATGTTAAGTTTCTCAGGTATCATATGGTAAATGCAGCTGCGATTATAATTGATTAACTGTTTTTATATATCCGACACATTTTTCTGCAGCTACAGCTGACAAGATGCTTCCCGGTGTGTTCTTCAACCAGGAGAGAACTTGGACTTCTACGAAATTCTGTGAACCAACTGAGCACGAGATGGGGCTTCGTTTCCAAATGCTAATTGTAGTCGTTGAAGTCATTCTTGTTGATTTAATACCACTTTAAAATCATAGAAAATCACAGAACGATAATGCTCTCGCATCAAATCCATTTTCCTTTCCCTCATTCCATGACAGATAAATTGCGATTACTGCCACAAACAGTGCCGGATTAACAATATAGCAGATTTAGCAAATGCTACGGGCCCCGCGCTTTTGGGGGCCCCGCGCCTTTACCTTGAAAGTTTTCGTCTTTCCCCCTCAAGATCAAGATCTAGCTTTTTTGACACTTTCTAACAAGGTAGAAAAGTTAAGATTTCGGTTTGTCTGTCTGTCCGTCCTTGACTCGCGTCAATAGGCATTGATTGCTACGAAATTTATATATTTTATTCTTATCTGCAGTACCATGTACCCTATTGTAAAGGATCTATGTAGCATTTATAGATTTTTTTCTACAGGAGCACTCAAAATAGTCCCAATATATTGCGCTCTATGGGAAGTTATTCTTTAAAGCGTATCACCCTACTAACTACAAGGGGTGATCAAATGAAAAGGTACGAAACAACATTTTGGGTACAAATGTAGACTTTATTCAGAATATACACCACAGGCCTGAGCACAACGATCCCACTGACGAACAAGCCGCAGGATTCCTTGTTCCCAGAATTCCTGTGGCCGTGACGAGATCCAGTCCGTCACAGCGTCCTTGAGTACGTCGTCCGAGTTGAAGCGCTTCCCTTTCAGGTGGTTTCTTCAGTGGAACCAACACATGGAAATCGCAGGGCGACATGTCCGGACTGTAGGGCGGATGGTCCAACGTCTCCCACTTGAACGTGGCCAGTTCCTTGGCGAAAACGGACATTCCATTTTCTCATTGACTTGTGGGACACACAGCCTTCCCAGTATACGATCATCCTCCTGCGATGAATAGTGGCCGGTTTAACACCTTCCGCTGTCAGAAATCGGATAACGCCTCGCTGCCCCTAAATCGCCGAATTTTGCAATGTGAACACCATCCTGTCCTCACATGCACTGCCGCGTCAATTGGACGTAGGAGGGTGCTTTTTACAAGAGCTTCTGCTCTCTCCTGCGGGCCCCCGCATGTTCCTATCCACACAAAAGGCACGAATCGCATTACTAGATGTCTCGCTACGTGCTCTCATAGCTGCATGGACAAATATGATAACGGTTAGGTTGTTGCGACGTTTCGTATCTTTTCATTTGATCACCCCTTGTAGTTGCGCTGAACCCTGACTTCAAGATAAAACTTTTTCCTCTATGACTGCAAAAAGATTACAAAGTCAAGGACAAAAAACCTAACAACTTCTACATCGTTTGTACGATCCGCTTGAAATTTTTCACAAGTTTGTAAAAAAATATAGAAAACAATCTGTCAATTTTTAAAATCTGAAAATCCACCCGTTCCTTCATTTTTAAGCGATTTTTCGCTATTTTCAGCACCATTTCGTTTCCGAGAGTCAGAAAAATTGAATCATTTGCGTGACAAAATGACCTATTTTAAGTGAAAATGACGTCATACAATTGGGGGGATTCCAATACGTTTAAAATAATTTCTCCCGATTACACAGTTTATTATTTTTTTCCCCACAAATAAATCGTCTATTGGATATTCGAATGTTTATGTATACAAAACGAAAGCTTTCGACTGCGAAAAGATTCCGCGCGTTGTCAGATGAGCATGAAATTCGATTTGGGTCTGTAATAAAAATTGAATATGAACTTATTTATTTTAGGTGGATGAAAATTAAATATATTGAATGAAAGACAAATTTCCTTAAAATGTTTTTTCTCTCGCCCGTTGTAATTGCCTTCACAACAGGCTTTGACTTCTAGTTTTAGAGATATTCTGCTCTTTGAAATGAAACAAAATTGAATGTTATTAAGGATTACAAAATGAAGTTTTGCATCGAAAATAGTGTCTGTATAGTTAAAAGTTTTTCCATACGGGAGCACTCAAAATAATTTCAATACAATACGGTCAATGGCAGTTTAGAGACAGGCATCTATTTTAAGCATATAATACTATCCTGCAATATGATTAGCTAATAATCCGACGACGATCGTGTGCCTCCTTCAAAATTTGAGCCAAAAGCCGGCAATGTTGGCGACTTTTGCGATAAATTGCCAAATTGGGTGCGAAAAAAATGCTTTGAAAAATGAACCGAACTTGGCGATATTTTTATTATTTTACGATAAATCGAAAAAGAAATTTACGTATTATCCCGACGGTCATTAACGCCAAACTATTTTTTCCTCAAATTTCCTGGCAAACTGTTGGCAATCGTATTCCCATTCATCATTAATTTCATGTGTCCGGCATTTATCTTTGCGATAAAGTTGCTCGTCTTGGCGGATCGCCTGGATTGTAGTACCTCGAAAAATGTCTAATGTAATTATATTAAGCTATGTCGATTTCTTTGGAAATTTTGAAAAGTCGTTACTCGCACTTTAATTAACTGATTTATTGTATTGTGTTTTGTTAAGGGCTATGTGCCTAGGAGTATGAGGGGGTCTCCGACCGACGAAAATTTGTTAATGCATTAGAACCCAAAACGGGTTAACGTCCTTATGATTTCAGTTATTTGTCTGTTCTGATGTCCACCCATCCAGTGTTCTAACTGCTGTGGATATACATCGATTTGTGCGAAATTTATGTTTTTTTCTATGTACAGTACCACCTACCATATTGAAAATGGTGTATGTAGCATTTATATTTCTTTTACAGGAGAAAAAAATCCAATGTATAGCACAGTCTAAAAAATAGAACTAAAAGAGGGGGGTGGGTTCGGGGGGGGGTGTTTCCCCCTGTATCTGTTGATACAGGAATGACTGAATCAACAGTCATTCTTGAAAACATATTTTAGAGATATTCGATTTTTGAAAGAAAACAAAGTTGGCATATATATTACTAAGGCTCTCAAAATGATGATCTCCATTGAGAATAACGTCCGTATTATTAATAGTTCTACAGGAGCACTCAAAAGTATTCCCATTGCAGTCTGTGGCATTTGAGAGACACTAATACATTTCTAGCACAAGACAATGAGTATAAAATTTTTATATTTTTCAGTTAAACGCTAAAAAAAATTAAAGGTCTTTTACAGGGTCTCATAAAATTGCATTTATAGTGATAATACAACATTTTTTTATCTACGAAATCTCGCGAGTTTTAACTAAAAAACATAGCAGATTTGGCGCAAAAATACTTTGTATTGGAAAGTGTTTTATAATCTATGAGCTTGGCATGATTTATCTTTCTTGATTTTTTAAGGCAACAGATAAATTTTGTAATTCTTTTTTTCTTTCTTTTCATTTTCATTTATTTATTTTTTGGATAAGACAATTTCTAAAGCTCTATATAGTGGAACTGTAAATCAGTTGTAGACAACTCATTGAAAGAATATATGTATAACTCGGCTGTTCGAGCCTTGTCAATGGGAGACCCCCCTGAACCCTCCTAATTTTTTAGTTTCATGATTGCCATATTAAAACGGCATTAATGGACTATGTCATTTTATCTCTCATCTATCGTGTATTTCACCTGGTAACCCCATGTTGAAATTTTTAGGATTGTAACCTATTTATAGAAAAATACATGTGATGCACATTCTACAGCTTAGTAAATATTGTGACAATAGATCAAAGCTCTTGTGAAATAATAGTATTTAAATATATGTAAAATATACTTGTGATGTATATTCTACAGCTTACGAAATATTGTAACAATAGATTAAAGCAGTTGTGAACTAATAGTATTTAAATAAACGGATGAAATTTTTAAACAAGCATTTTATCAAATAAATGCAACCTTACGGAGCTTATAGAAAACGGTGGTTTACGTAACACATACAACATTTTCAGCGGACATTTATTCTTACTTTTATGGCGCGTTTCCGTAACGCATTTTCGTGTCTTATTTTTATGTCACATTTTCAAAAGGGGGTTAGAGATAAAATGACATAGTCATTAATATATTTAATGTGGCTGTTGCATGCCTGCATTATTTAGTCAACTCATTACCTAGGCGAAACTGAATGAGTATTCTAAAGTCAGCAATAAGAACACACACAAGAGTATATCCAACAATACTGTGGAACAAAAACACGGTTCTCAGTAAAAGAATTTCAGGGAGCATCCAAAAGGGGGGAAATAAAAGAAAGACAGAAAGAAAGGCTGTATCATTCGTTGACTAAAATCGAAACTCGGACAAACGGAGGAGGGGTATCCAGATCCTTGCACCACCCACCTATGGCCTTTAGAAAATGGATTCCTTACCAATAATGTTACATTTTTGTCTTTATTTGAAGAATGAATCCAGAAATAAACAAAATATAGAAAGAAAACTAAGTGCCGAAACAAAAAAAACAGACTCAGGGTCTGATCAAGGTCGGATTAAAGGGAGGGGGGTCGGAGGAGGTGACCGCCCCTACCGAGAAAAATGAAATTAATGTAAACAATCCCAACTTACTTCCATAAAATTTATATATATATATATATATGTGTGTGTGAATCTTCCATCCAAGCCTCCACCCACAAAATTGTATTAATCCGTCCGTGGGCCGGATTATTCATTAGGCTGTAGTCTATCTGTCCCGATCATTTCAGGGACTTTTCAGTAACAAGTCGAAAGAATTTTTTAATGAAGTTGTTTAATCAAACTTTTTCAAAATGACTCAATAGAACGGAAATATTTGTGGCTATTTCTGAAGATGTTCTCTGGAACGCGAGTTAACCTTCTGCATTTCCCCGAGAGCTGGGATCCATAGGATTAAGATTGTAGGAAAAACGCGCCGCATAATCAATAATAATCCCCCACGAAACAATAATTTTTATTAAAATATTGGACATAAAGTTATTTTGTATTGCAGTAAATATGAGGATGGTATTTTAAACGGATGTTGGGCAGCCCCAAAGTTCTTTTATTTTACAGTAAAGGCATTTTACAGGCATCCACGGCATTTTACGCCAAAGCCACACATCTAAAAGGTATTTTACAGTGTGGCTTTGGCGAAATTCTAAGGTGTACTAGGGTGTAAACTATCTTAGAAGGCTTTTGGTAGTTGGCTTGCTTTGTTTTTACTTAATTATTTATTTTACATTTTACAATATTTAAACAAAGGCGAATTATTTTTTGAATCAATAATAATATATAGAATGTAAGTCATTTTTTTATAGTTGGGGAATCCACTATTACGATAAATTATCTTATTAATCTCGGAAATTAACCACGTTAAATATGAAAGAATTGATTTTTGGCCGGTCGAAACCACAGGTCAAGTGCGCGAATGCCAGTACGTTCGTTCAAATAAAATAATTAGAACCGAGAGGATCTTCGCACGGTCGGGGTATCCGAGAAGCCATAACCTCAGGCAAACTGAAAACAAAAAGAATTCTCGGATACTCTTCACCCACAAAGAAACTCACAAATTACTTGTCACATTTAAGATTATTATGTCTTGCAAAAACATTTGAACGTAATACGATAATGAATGTTTTATCCGAATTTTTTATTATTTATTATATAGATTATTCTATTCCTCTTATAAAGATTTTTTTTGGAGCAAAATATTTTATATCATTTTAACGAAGATAAGTTGAAAAGTAATGTACATATGCTTGTAGAACACTAACGAAATGACCTTTAGAAGTGTTCCAAGCGGTATGTGGAAGTAACAGTCCCCCTGTACAAGCGTGTACAGTTTAAATGCCTTCCGTGTATGCAGTATATTTTGAATGGTGGAGGTATTATTGTGCTAGATCTATCTATCCCCAGTTCGATTTCTTATGAATTAACCCATTAAATAAATTAAGAGAAGTTAAAAATATGTAACCTATAATTAGTAAAGACCGTCCAGATAATGAAATAATTTTACAAGCATGTAATTTTATAGGGGAAAAAATAGTGTTTAAGGGCACAGTTTAAAGTACATATTGTTTTCGATGGTTTTAAAAATTTTACAGAAACAATTATTATTTTATGTGTGTAAACTTGTCTAGTTATATGTTTGCATTTGGGAAAGGTGGGAAGTGTTAGAAATTCCAAATATATATCCATGAACATTAAAATTCATTTAAAAAAAAT
Source organism: Cheiracanthium punctorium (assembly GCA_038373885.1). Classification (NCBI taxonomy): domain Eukaryota; kingdom Metazoa; phylum Arthropoda; class Arachnida; order Araneae; family Cheiracanthiidae; genus Cheiracanthium; species Cheiracanthium punctorium. The sequence continues at coordinate 7,501 of JAWZYV010008794.1, read as the reverse complement.
CTGAGTTGTACGAATAAATAACTTTAAACATCGTCAGTCTCACTATCTATTTGCCCCCCCCCCCACTTTATTTTGACGGGAATTTTTTCCGAACACTAATTTACTTGGAGAAATTGATTTGTCTAGTGTTAACTCAAATTTGTTCATTTTGAATCAAGAAAATTCGTAAAAGTTGTGTTTTATTTTATTATCGTTCAAAACCTACAGATTAGCTCACCCAAGGTGGAGGAAGGGCTGGGATAAACCTCTCGCAAATATAACACGTGGGACCTTTTAGTTTTGTTTACATCTAATTAGCATTAGTAATGCCATTAATTAGCACTAAACATAAATTGTAATATAATTAGCACTATTTATTTTCTCATTCAATTTAGCTCTATTACTTTAATGTGTGGGTGAACATATATATATATAGGTGCTTCACTGAGCAAGGGGCCCCTTGGTAACATTTGCTACGGGCCCCGCACTGTCTTAATCCGGCACTGGCCACAAACTATCGTCTGCGACCATAAAAGAGTTCAAATTTACATTTTTAACTTTTTGTTTTCTTTCTTTCGCCTATCGTCTGCCGTTGTTTCAAAAATTTCAGAGTAACCCTCGTATAATCCACATCTCAGAGTAATGATTATATTTTATTTGACCTGTTTGTTCTCTTCCCTTCGTCACGACATAAGACACGACGGTAAAGATCGCTTAGCTATGTCCGTCGTTGCTTCTCGGCATGGGCTTTGAGTATGAGCGTCTCTCTTTAGTTTGCTTATTCACAGGCGCGCAACATGAAGAACGCAATGTGCACTGATCGACATTTGCTCACGCTGTATAGAAATTCCTTTGATCTTTCAGGAAAAACTGCCTTTCCCTGGATCATTGGGTTCAGAATCGACTGAGGCGACCCCTTTTACAGTAGTCATACAGGGGATCTCAGCAGTGGGACTGGAGTCATTGTTGTGCACTCATTAGTTGTATCGCCTCGTAGGTTGCTCGCCAGAGTCTACCGAACTTTGGGTCCTAGCGTTTCATGCAGTGACCAGTGGCGCACCCAAGAATTTAGTTAAGGAGGAGCTACAAATGCAGTTAAACTCGTTTACTCGTGTAGCAACGCGCTTATAAGGTTAAACTATTCTGGGTCTATATCTTCCTCGGTGGTCTTCCTGATAGAATAGCATTTCACTAACGTGTCATTTGGTTATAGCATCATACATAATTATCTAGTCACCAAGGACGTTTTAACCCTTTGAGGCGCAACCCTTTCCCAATGCTGAAAAAAGGGCAGCCGTTGCCATCGCTCGACTTAACTACCAGCAAGATGGCGGACGATCGAAACGTTCATCAAGTGCCACAGATCTAGAGACCCTTTTTTGACGACAGCTGTCTGTGCCGTACAGGGCTGTGCATTCGGACAAAATTCCATAACAATAATCCCACATCGATATTTAAAAAAAAATAATAATAAATAAATAAAGAATATTACGCCTAGACAATTTTGTGAAGGGAACAAACACATTCCAAACTCCCTTTATCTACTTTGACTCAGGTGTGAAGAAAAGAAGTGTTTTCCCTTTTGCGAATTCTGGCACGTTTCTCTCCAAATTCGGCAGCGCAGTTGCCTGGTATATTACCCGATTCTCCCTCCTCCCCAACCCTCTGAGCATTTGGAAGAGAAAAGCATGTCGGGTAAACACAGCTGTTGCCATAAAATGTAGGATAGGTTGTGTGGCGGTTGCGAGCCACAGTGACAAATCCCTCTGCTAATATTTGAACATTTCTATATTCGTACCTTAAATACTGACGACTCACGTCTCTCACGATATCTCGAGAATGCCTAGCCTCAGTTGGTAGATTTTAAAGGAGGCGAGGGGGGATTTGAGAGCATTTAATCTAACAAGAAGGTGTTTTTCATACAGGAGAAAATTCTACCTACTCTTCAATAGATGCTGATAAAATTTTAAGGATTTAACCAGAAATGTGAAGAAAAATAATAAATGAATTTTTCCTGTAAATTATTAATATGGCTAAACAACGCTACATAAGCTGAATTCAGAATAGTGAAAGCAACTTGTGATAATTTTAGACCGCATAAATCACTGGCGAATTTAAAAAGAAAAAAAATAAAAGAAGGGCGGGGGCGCGACAAATATGTTAACCCTCTGAGGTGCACCCTTTTCCAATGCTGAAAAAAGGGCAGCCGTTGCCATCGCTCGACTTAACGACCAGCAAGATGGCGGACGATCGAAACGTTCATCGCGTGCCACAGATCTAGAGACTCTTTTTTGACGACAGCTGGCTGTGCCTCTAGATCTGTGGCACGCGATAAACGTTTCGATCGTCCGCCATCTTGCTGGTCGTTAAGTCGAGCGATGGCAACGGCTGCCCTTTTTTCAGCATTGGGCAATCTATCCAGCTGTTCTCGCGTTATTCCATTTTTCAGCAGATGGCAGTGCTGTTAAAAATAATCGTGGCAATTTTTTTTACGGGAAATGACGTGCTAAAAAGTAAAGGATTCTCGTGGAGCTATGTTACTCGCAACTATTTTTATAGAAATCAAATCTATTCTTCTTGACTGTCAACAGTTAAAACGTCAGAGTTTGGTGTCCTCACGGCGAGGACACCGCATGTTAAAGGGTTAAAGGCATTAAAAATTTTGGGGGCAGTAAATGTGATAGCAAATGCATTTTACTTTAATAACATCTAACTGTTCAAACCTGTATAACTAAAAATATGAACTGTCTAAGTAGTTAGTGTTTTTTAACTATCCGTGTATCCGTCACTAATAGTATTTAAAAACATAAATAGTTTTTAGTGCAGTAAATATGATGGCAAAAGTATTTTACGTTTATTCACCTGGTTTTAAAGTTTTTTTCTAAAACTGTTCGACTTAGAAAGCATGCATTTTTTTTTATTTCTTGAAATTACTGATATCACCATAATACTACACTAAATGATTTTGTTTGAAAAAGCTTTTTGACGAGACCCTTTTTTGACGACAGCTAGATCTGTGGCACGCGATGAACGTTTCGATCGTCCGCCATCTTGCTAGTAGTTAAGTCGAGCGATGGCAACGGCTGCCTTTTTTTCAGCATTGGGTAATCTATCCAGCTGTTCTCGCATTCTTTCCTTTTTCAGCAGATGTCAGGGCTGTTAAAAATAATCGTGACCATTTCTTTACGGGAAATGACGTGCTAAAAAGTAAAGGATTCTCGTGGAGCTCTGTCACCCGCAACTATTTTTATAGAAATCAAATCTATTCTTCGTGACTGGCAACAGCCAAAATGTCAGAGTTTGGTGTTCCCAGAGCGGGAACACTGCGCGTTAAAGGGTTAAAGCATTTTATCAGAGATGGGTCATTCCCTTTCCCCCCCTCTCCCCGCCATTCATTCTTAAACTTCAACCTAGGTCTGATCTGCCCGCTCTCACAGAATGGCTCTTTGGATGCTCCAAAATTAGTCTTTATCAGTAAAGCAATCAGAGACCCACCCATATTGGGAAGAAACATCGGTCACAGAACAAGAAGACACAGAAGACTGCTGCGTGCTTTCAGTGATGACAGAGAACAGGTTAGACCTAAATTCATTGATGGATCAAACTTCCTAATAACTCGGCACAACTTTTTGAATCCCACTACATTTTTACATCACTTCACTTACCTATGCAGCTAACATAAACCTGAAACAAAAATGTGAGATTTTGGTGATGGAGCTCTCTTTTTCTCGAAAAGTAGACTATTATTCAACAATTTCAATTATTCAACAAGGTCGATGCTGATAAGGAACTTAGAATGTTCTTCTTGCGAATTTTACGACTTTTTAATGACCAATCGGGATCCACCGACAAAAAATTAATGTGTTGAACCGCAAACCCCGTCCCAATGGAGAAAGCAACGGAAGATATTTTCCCTCTTAATATTCCCGTTGTCCATTGAAATACTACACAGAAGACGTTGTTCATCAACCTCGGCCTTCTATCAGCTGATAAGCGAATGAGTGCAGTACAAGAGCTGCCACTGTTTTATCGTCGCTCTGTGATGTCGCTTCGTATTACAGTAGCGCAGCCGGGAATTTTTTTCTGGGGTGGCTGAGAATTGAAAATCTAGAATGCAATATAACTAATAAAAATCGATGTATATTTTTTTTCTTGGGGGGGAGGATGCCCCCTTTATTTAGCATGATTTTGATTTTTTTTAAATCTGTACAGATGGAAAAACAGATTAGAAAAGATTTTTTAATTTGGCGTAGGTCCGTAGCTGAACCTAAAATTTCTCAAGGAGAGAACTTTCAAATGTACCATGGGGACATCAAGTAAGTGTAGTCGACTGTAGCAACAAGATTTTATATCCCCATATCAAGTCTTGTTCTTCCATCTGGGGAACTTTCAAATTTATCCACAGCAAATACGTATTTTTCTCCATATGCTACGTTTACCCATTTCGGGGGTGACTGCAGCTGTATCAGCCACCCCCTGACTACGCCCCAGCTTCGTATAAAGGTTCACGCGGAATCCATATATTCGAAAAGGCCCAAATAGTAGTCGTTCATTCCTTCCCCCCACCCCACCCCCCTTACCCTTAACGAAAATCACTATCGTTGATCACTGTGATTACGATAATGGCGGTTAATTCTCCACCCAGTGTGTTCGAAATAACAATCATCAGCCTTGTTTGTACTGTCGCTATCTAACTACACCTTCCCCGATCCCCTCCTCTCCACCATCACTACCGCTTTTCCTTGACTAAATCGAATCCAATTTATACGATCTCCTTCCTCGGATCTGTATCTACGAGATAAGCGTCCGAAAATCGAAAAAGAAGCAACTTTTTTTGCAACTTCTTGAAGCTTATAACCTGCCCCCCCCCTCTCCTTCCTTCTTTCTTTTCTTCTCAAGAAACGACAGAGCAAAGCCAAGGAGAGAGGATGTGGTGAAGTAACCGTAGAATAGAGGTAGAAGTAACCACAGGTGGGCTTCACGAAAAGAAAGAAAGAAAAAAGAAGGGGGGGGAACACCCTGGTGTGGGGAGGGGGGGAGAAATCGCTGAAATCCCTCCCAGTTTTTTAATATTGGCACTTGTTTCCTCACACCTTCCGTTAGTGGGCCGGAGGAGGGACTGTCCGCAAAATGAGATGGACGCAAATTGTAAATCCTTCTTTCTCGTATCCCTGACATAATTTGCGGCGAATGGCGAATCCAAAAGAAGAGGTCAGACAATAAAGGAGTTTAATCGCCAGTGAATTGTTAGGGAGTTTAATCACCAACGGACTCAGGTTTAACCCTTTGAGGCGCAACCCTTTCCCAATGCTGAAAAAAGGGCGGCCGTTGCCATCGCTCGACTTAACTACCAAGCAAGATGGCGGACGATCGGAACGTGTTCATCGCGTGCCACAGATCTAGAGACCCTTTTTTTGACGACAGCTGGCTGTGCCGGCACAGCCAGCTGTCACTAGATCTGTGGCACGCGATGAACACGTTTCCATCGTCCGCCATCTTGCTGGTCGTTAAGTCGAGCGATGGCAACGGCTGCCCTTTTTTTCAGCATGGGGCAATCTATCCAGCTGTTCTCGCGTTGTTCCATTTCTCAACAGATGTCAGTGCTGTTAAAAATAATCGCGACCATTTTTTTACGGGAAAGGACGTGCTCAAAAGTAAAGGATTCTCGTGCAGCTCTGTCACCCGCAACTACTTTTATAGAAATCAGATCTATTCTTCGTGACTGGCAACAGTCACAACGTCAGAGTTGGGTGTTCCCAGAGCTGGCTGTGCTCGACCACAGCCAGCTGTGTCAAAAAAAGGTCTCTAGATCTGTGGCACGCGATGAACGTTTCGATCGTCCGCCATCTTGCTGGTAGTTAAGTCGAACGATGGCAACGGCTGCCCTTTTTTCAGCACTGGGAAAGGGTTGCGCCTCAAAGGGTTAAGGGGAAGAAATCACACCGTCTGTGTTACATTTTCTAAAACTCAAACAACCAGCCAGTTTGCATACAAAGCGGCAGGCGAAAATAAAAAAAATTGGAGAATCAAAATGCAAATTCGACAACAATGCAGGGCGTCTTAATGCGAAATCAAATTTTAAACTCGCCCACGCATCCAGTTTTAATACATCTTCTCTCTTCGGGGATTGACAGCTCAATTAAGTCCTATATCTGAAGAAGATATTCGTCCACTCATATTCACGACACACAATGCATTTATTTCTATTTTTATTTATTTTTTATGGGAAAGCCAGACGTAAAAGGAAATGGAAAAAGCACGACATGGAAGCGTAGGTCGAAGTAATATAAATTCTATTCCCCCCATTTTTTATGTGTCTGTTTTGTTCGATTTTATTTGCATGTTCATTTCTTTGAAGGGTTAATCTTATTCTACCAAATACTAATACGTGCTGTGCTTGGTTTTGATTGGTGTTTAAAAAAAAAAAAAACGAAAATCTGAAGCACTTATTTTAAATACGCACTGAAGTATACTATATACACAGGGTGGTTGTAATTAAACATATGAAGAGTGTGCTGTAGCTAAAATGGACAAACAGATTGTAATCAAAATTGGTATATTGGCTATGCATAATATGCGCTCAAGGAATTTCGAAAAAAAAATTAGTTCCAAAAATGTCCACAAGGTGGCGTTTTGCATGGAAAACGGCAAATTTAATGATGAAAATGGCTCATTCGAAATATACAGACAATTTTAACCTTCCTTCAATAGTTTTTGGGCATTTGTGAACTCATTTGGGTAATATTTGAGCTGATTTCACCGTGCAAAGTGCCATCTAGTGGACATTTTTTAACTAAACGTTCTGAAAAATTCCCTTGAGAGCATCTCGTATACAGTGCATACGCCAAATTGGATAGCAAACCGCAGAATGCTGTTTACATAGAGGAAGTTTAATTATAAGCCCCCCATTATATTAAACGCGTATCACAAACAATACGTCGGCTATTTTTGTGCTTCTTCCTTTATTACGTTGGAAAGTTTATCATTGTCCATGCTTCGGCCCATTTTGCCTTCCTTGCTTCATTCAGTACGGATGAGCATAATTATCCATGCGTCGGCCCTATTTGTTTTCATTGTTCTATTACATTAGAAAGAGTACCATAATCCATGCGTTCGTCTTAATTGTTTTTCATGCTTTTTATGTTGGAAAGTGTAATATAATTCATTCGCCAGCCCTATTTGTTTTTCTTGTTTCATTAGTTTGTTTGTTTTGTATAATTTGGGTTGTCTCATCTCGCATCCATCCCTTAACTCTTTAACGCGCAGTGTTCCCGCTCTGGGAACACCAAACTCTGACGTTTTGACTGTTGCCAGTCACGAAGAATAGATTGGATTTCTATAAAAATAGTTGCGGGTGACATAGCTCCACGAGAATCCTTTACGTTTTAGCACGTCATTTCCCATAGAAAAAGGGTCACGATTATTTTTAACAGCACTGACATCTACTGAAAAATGGAAGAATGCGAGAACAGCTGGCTTACAAAAAGAAAAGACCACGCGAAAAATTTTCCTTGCTAGAGCC
>JAWZYV010008792.1:0-24188 GCA_038373885.1 Cheiracanthium punctorium | reverse complement strand
CTGTTTTCTTGACCTTTCGAAAGTGCTGCGTTGCACGAATTTCTGATCTTCATTTTGGCTGAGCTTGACAATGCTAAATTAGAATTTTCCATTAAATCTACAGAATTTTTATAATCTTTTTTCCCCCCATTGCTTTGTGAGATGCTTCATAAAATCCTCTACTTGTTTACTCTTCTGGCATGCATTTATGCATTCTCTCTTCACATCTGCTATTCAGTGTTTTAGATTAGCATTTACACTACCGTTAGCAAGCCGACCGGCTTGTATAGTGGTTGAAGCACCGTACTACGGTTTCGGGTTCAACTCTCGGCGGTCGGGGTTCGATCCCCGACTGGGCGTGGATGTCAATATGTCCGTCTATTCATAGGGGGCAACGTTGGTCCACCTGCTAAATGCCACCATAATAGAGAGACCAACAACTCCGGCCTTAGTGGTGGATAAGGCATTGTTAAGGCCCGCCATTTGAAAAAAAAAAAAAAAAAAACGCACTATTGTAAGTGTTTTAGATTACCATTTGTGATGTCAGAGTGTCGGCTCTCAGCCCTCTCCGCCCCCCACCGACAGTGGAAGAGATAAGAGGAGAAGGATATTGACCTCCGTCGAGGGAGGACGTGTTTTGCTTGTGGTGGCGATACCACCGAGTTAGAAGCAGCGTGGTGCTGGCTTTCAAATTTATTTTAAAAGTATTCTTCATGTTATTCGTATGCAAATTTTTAATCCAGAGAAGTATCATCATTGTATATGTATATATATCTTAATAAAGGAAATCTGTGTTAAACCAAGAAGTACAAGGTGTATATTCGAGGAGGTGGAGGAACATCACACGCTCTCTTTCGAGAACCAGAGAGCTTTAGAAAAGGTAGGAGCTCTTTGACTATTTCAGTGAATTGATATTGATGATTATAAGCAGCACTTTTATGAAGAATTGTATTAAAATTAAGTATATTGCTATAGAATTTTGATTGAAAAAAAAAAAAATTAAGATGTTCAATATAAAGGGACTGAGAAAAGAAGACTTGGTTGTTGTAGCTAAAGAGTTAGGTCTAACGGTTGAGAGTGACCATCGAATTATCGATTTGAAAAAGTTAATAGAAGAAAGTCCACAGTATACGTCGGATTTTGATTTTGTAAAAGAATTTTTAATTTCCACAGTAGAGGAACGGAAAGAGCGCGAGAAAAAGGAAAGTGAACGGTTAGCATCAGAGCAGAGAGATGATAAAAGGGAGCAAGAAGAACGGGATAAATTAAAAGAGGAACATGAGGCAGCATTGGAATTGGAAAAAGTCAGGTTAGAACTCGCGAAGGCACAGTTAGAGATCGCGAAAATTCAGGCGGATAATAAAAACGTAAATATGATTTCAGAGGAGCAAAATTTAAGTGTCATTCCACTGGAGTCACTGATAAAGAGTATTAAGACTTTAACCTTGCCAGTGCCCATTAATCCCGAAACATGGAACCTATTTTTCAAATCATTAGAGAGAGCATTCGAAATAAAAAAGGTCGAGAATAATTTGAAGGTAGAAATTTTATTAAATTTATTAGGTGAACGAGCTGCACATTTATTAGTGTATATTAATGCGGAGGAGATGAAGGATTATCAAAAGGTCAAGTTGTTAATATTAAAAGAGTTTCAGCCGACCCCAGAGGCTTGTTTAGAGAAGTTTTTATCCGCAAAGAGAAACAAAAATGAAAACCACATGCAGTTTGCTAGTAGGTTGAAGGCAAATTGGGACTTCTATTACGAACTGAGGAAGGTAACCGATCTAGAAACTTTAAAAGATTTGATAGTTAGTGATAGATTATTAGATGCAATAGACCCTGACACGAGAAGTTACATTCTTCTCAAACAAAAGGATGATTGGTTAAAACCCAAACAAATAGTAGGAGAATTGTGCGACAGCTATTTTACATCTAAGGGGAAAAGTTTTTCGGAAATTTATAGGTCAACTAGATATGGTAATACCAATAACCCAGGTGTAGACCCTCATTCAAATTTAAAATATGTCCCACCCCCTATGAGGAATAGTTAAAATAATAAAAATAACAATCCAGCTAAAACGTGTAAATTATGCAAACAAACATCCAACCATTTGCGATTTTGCCCAAATAATAAAGTTAAACAAAATGTGCCTGAAGTTTCGCTAACCGCAATAAGTCAGAAAGGAAAAAGTAAGGAAGACGATAAATTAATTGCCAGAGTGAAAGCCGAATATTTCGATAGCGAAAGGGTTCAGAAATTACAAACGCTCGAGTATGCAGACATTCAAATCGAGGGGAAAAGAGTCAAAGCATTGATTGACTCCGCTGCAGAAATGCCCGTTATAAGACGCGATCAAATTTCGGAAACTTTTGATACGGATGAATATTCTAAAGTAAAGCTTGTGTCCGCATTCGGCGAGGAAATTACAGCAGAAGTGCGAACATTACCCATTGCGTTAAAATCGCAAGACCCAAACTATTCGTATAACGAGGTAAACATTCTATTCGCCGTCACTGATAAGCTGACAGTCCCCTGCATCATTACGTCACAAATTTACGAGCTACTTCAAAGCGCGTGTTTGCCTGTGTTAGGAATTTTCGAGTGGAAGAGTTCGTCCGAGAATTTATTAGGAGGGAATGTAGGTCAAAGCCAGCCAGAGAATGTACAGCTGCCCCCTCGCGAACAAGCTAGAGAAGATGTGTCTAAATACGAGCAGACCCGATGTCAAACAGCAGTTATCAACAAATCCGAAGAAGTTTCTGGCGAAATTAATGAGCAGCTTTCAGATGCTACTCTTTTCAAAAAACAACAAGAGGAGTGTGAAACTTTGAGAGAGGTCTGGGGATTTGCGAGGCAGAATAAAAATAATTATTTTTTTATAGATGGATTAATTTATCACAGGGATAAAATTTTGGGAGAGAAAGTAATCCAGTTAGTCGTACCGAAAGTTAGGAGGGAACAAGTTTTGAAGTTAGGGCACGAATCTGTTTTCGCCAACCATTTGGGAATGCGAAAAACGAAAGAAAGAATTCGGTATTCAACAACAGGAGGAAGTATTCAACAACAGGATTCTTTTGGCCGAGTATGTCAAGGGATATAGAGGAGTATTGTAAATCTTGTAAGGAATGTCAATTAAGGAGTAGAGAAAGAGAAAGAGATAAAATCCCTATTACACCAGTACCTAGACCTCCGTTCCCTTTCGATCAGGTTAATATCGATATTATAGGACCGATTGAACCCCCGTCGGCGAGGAAACATAGATATGTCCTCTGCTTGGTCGACCAACATTCAAGGTGGCCGGAGGCAATTCCCCTTCGCGCTATTACTGCTAAAGCGACGTGCGATGCGTTGTTAGAAATATTCATGAGGACAGGGATACCCCGAATTATAGCTAGTGACCAAGGGACAAATTTCGTATCAAAGTTGACCCAGGAATTTCATGACAGGTTAGGTGCACACCCTAGATTTGCGACCCCAGGACACCCGGAAAGCAGCGGTTTAGTGGAGAGGTACAATCAAGTTTTTAAAAACATGCTACACCACATTATTCGGAGAGATCCAAAAAATTGGGACAAACATATACCCTACTTGTTATTTGCCTATCGAGAAATACCAAATTGTACCACGGGAGTGTCACCGTTTAAGTTAATGTATGGGAGAGAAGTAAGGGGGCCGTTGACAGTGTTAAAATCGTCGTGGGCAGGTGAAATCCCCCTACCCATAAACATTGGGAAAAGTGCCGTGGAGTATTTGCAGGAATTAAAAACCAATTTAGAAACAGCCGCCGAGCAGGCTTCCTTGATATCAGAAGTAAAGCAAGGCGCGTACGCAAAGTATGCTAATAGAAGAGCAGTATACAAAGAATTTCGTCCGGGAGACCAGGTTTATTTATTGATCCCCGATTCCACAAATAAATTATACGCTAGGTGGACAGGGCCAGCAGAGATAGTGTCTCGTGTTAACGCAGATTCGTACAAAGTTAAATTGCCCGACGATACTGTGAGACATGTCCATGTAAATAAAATCAGAAAATTTTACAATAGAGTACAGGCAGTAGGTGTCATTTTCGAGAAAGAAGAAGAGTTAGGGGAGGTTCACCCCATTCCTAACCGGAATAATAGTTCCGAAAAGAGCAATTGGAGTGAAGTTAATATCGATCATTTAGACGATGAGAAAAGGAGAGAAATCTACAAACTACTGCAAAAGTATGAATCTCTATTTTCAAATAAGGTTCAAATCGCTAGAGTAGATGAGCATAAAATCCGCATAAATAATAGTGAGAGGAGGAAACCCCACCTCTATCGAATACCAGAAGCATTGAAACCTCGAGTTGATAGCCAGATAGCAGAACTATTGCAACTTGGACTAATCGAAGAAAGTGATGCGGAAATCGCGCACCCAGTGGTATGCGTGATGAAGAAGGATGGTACATTAAGACTTTGCGTGGATTTCAGAGCTCTTAATGCAGTTACCAAACCCGACGACTTCCCCATGGAGAATGCCACTGACTTAATGTTCGCTATTGGCAAAGCAAAAGTTATTTCCACGATCGATTTATTAAAGGGATACTGGGCTATCCCGCTCGAAAGGGAGAGTCAAGATTTAGCATCATTTAAAACGCATAGATCCCAATATCGCTTCAAAGTTATGCCGTTTGGGTTGCGCAATGCAGCCGCGACATTCCAGAGGGTAATTAATAAGGCCCTCGCAGACTACAAAGACTTTGCCCGAGCTTATATCGATGACATCGCCGTATTTTCTGAAAACTGGGACCATCATGTTGACCATTTAAACACTGTGTTTACAAAGCTACAAGAACTGCAATTTTCGGTTAATCTGAGAAAATGCACCTTTGGTAAGCCACAAATAAAATATCTGGGTCATATTGTCGGATCTGGCAAACACCATACAGACCCCGAAAAAGTGGAAGCCATCCGAAGGTTGGCTCGCCCGCAAAATAAGAAAGAACTGAAAAGCCTGTTAGGCTTATGCAATTATTACCGTGACTATATCCCACACTATTCCGAAATTGTGTACCCGCTGACAGAATTAACGAAGAAGAAAAGTCCTGAAACACTAAACTGGACGGAGGAGCACGAACAGGCCTTTGGCAGTGTCAAAAAGGGCCTTGCCGAAGCCCCTTGCCTTAACACTCCAGTGCTAGGGCAACCATTTGTGATAGAATGTGATGCGTCGTCCATAGGCATTGGTGCCTGCCTGTCACAGAGGAAAGATGGTGTCCTCTACCCAATCAGTTACGCGAGTCAAAAGCTGACTAAAGCCCAACAAGCGTGGCCGACCATAGAAAGAGAGGCCTTTGCCGTCATCTGGAGCCTGAAAAAGTTTGAGACGTGGATCTTCGGTTCAACCGTAGAACTCATTACTGATCACAACCCATTGACATTCATTACAAAGAACGCTCCCCAGTCATCAAAGTTGCAGAGGTGGGCACTAGCTCTGCAGAAATATGATGTGAGTATTTCTCATTGCCCAGGGGCAAAGCTAACGAACGCTGACGCTTTGTCTAGATTGCACACTCTGGACTCAGCTCAAGAATAATATACTCAACAACAATCTCGGTGACTTTGGTTGTGGTTGAACTAAAAAAAAAAAGGACTGTTACTTCTTTATTCGGACATGTGCTATTGTAGTATATACTGTTTAATTATGTGCTTTTGTATTACTTCCTTGTACGTAGTATAAGGAAGTAATGTGATCCCGAAAAATTTTGGAGGCCAAATTTCGACAAAAAATCCGATTTTGACTACCTCTAAATTTAATTTTAAGAATTTTTTCGATGCATCTCATCGTAGGCTAGCATGCACGATCCTATTAACGCGTCTGCAACTCATTTTGACCAGCGGCGAGTTTATTGTGGTCAGTTTTTCCATGCCGTCTGTACGTACGTATGTATGTAACTCGCATATCTCAAAAACTATGGGTCGTAGAATGTTGAGATTTGATATTTAGGATTGTTCTATGATCTAGTTGTGCACCTCCCCTTTTGGTCGCAATCGAATGAATAGTTTATGTACAGGACCGCCCAAAAGATTCGAAATACATTACGCTCTATGGGCCGAAATTCATTAAACTCGCATATCTCAAAAACTATTAGGCGTAGAATGTTGAAACTTTATATTTAGGATTGTTGTAACATCTAGTTGTGCACCTCCCCTTTCGGTTCCATTCGACTGGATAGTTTATCTACAGAACCGCCCAAAAGATTCGAAATACATTACGCTCTATGGGCCGAAATTCATCAAAGCGTTTTTTAGAGGTATTGGGCTATTTCAAAAGACTCAGAAGTGATATATCCTGTAAAGAGTTAGAAAATGAATTTCTCCATTAAAAAAAGTGTTTTTATCATTTACAGTTCTGCTACAGGAACACTCAAAAGATTTCCAATACATTACGGTCAATGGCAATTTTAGGAAATTCATCCATTTCAAGCACAATATCGTCCTACCACATAAGTTAGGTAATGGTCCGACCACGGTCACGTGCCTCCCTCAAGAACTATGCCAAAAGTCGCCAAGCTTGGCGACTTTTTTGTGTACGTGTCTGTATATTTAACTCTCAAATCTCAAAAACTATTATGAAATTTCATATATAAGATTGTTGTAACATCTAGTTGTGCATCTCGATTTTTGGTTAAAATCTACTAGAGAGTTTATTTACAGGACCACCGAAAAGAATTTCAGTACTTTAATGTCTATGGACATCTTCAATATAATACAACTGTAGACAGTCATTGTTTGGTACATGGCCAAAATCTCGCCGTCTGTCCTCGACCTTGGCGAGTTTTGCCCAAAAGGTCGCCAAATTTGGCGATAGTCAGTCATTTGGTCCATGCCCAAAGTATCGCCATTTGTCATCGTTCTTGGCGAGTTTTGGCGAAATATCGCCAAATTTGGCGATAATCTGTCATTGTTGGTCCATGCTTAAAATCTCGCCAAATGTCGTCGACATTGACGAGTTTCGCCGAAATATCGCCAAATTTGGCACCAAAAATTATTTCATATTTTGTATAACTCTAAAACTTTAACCCTCTTAAACTCTAAAACTTTAACTTGAAAGTCTGTGGTCAATGACTACTTTGGCTATCCCCAAAATCTCGCAAACTATTTCAAGTTTGTCAGCTTTTGGTGAAATATCGCCAAATAAAGTGTCAGAAAGAAATCTTTCAAATTGAACTCAGCTTTGCGATATCGAAATGTTTGGCTAGAAATCGCTATATCTTACTATTATTGATATTTTATATCTTTCAAACAAATAAGTTTAGAGGAAGTGCGTAAAAAACATTTTTGATTTAATAGACGTGCAAGGAAGTCATGTGTTGGACACATCAGATTTTTTTTTTTTCAGTTAAGTATCAATTGTAGCTACAAGTGTGCCTCCACTCGACTAATAAGTCATATTGGATCTAGGTAAGTGAACCCCTAGCTCCAATCTTGCATGGGGGGTGTGATGTCAGAGTGTCGGCTCTCAGCCCTCTCCGCCCCCCACCGACAGTGGAAGAGATAAGAGGAGAAGGATATTGACCTCCGTCGAGGGAGGACGTGTTTTGCTTGTGGTGGCGATACCACCGAGTTAGAAGCAGCGTGGTGCTGGCTTCCAAATTTATTTTAAAAGTATTCTTCATGTTATTCGTATGCAAATTTTTAATCCAGAGAAGTATCATCATTGTATATGTATATATATCTTAATAAAGGAAATCTGTGTTAAACCAAGAAGTACAAGGTGTATATTCGAGGAGGTGGAGGAACATCACACCATTTTTGTCTCTTTTTTCAGCTTTTTTGTCACGCGCGTTAGAGCGGAGTGCTGGCTGGCTATAGTATAATTCACACGGCCTTCTGTATTACAAGCGTTTCCTAAGCGTTCAGATAATATTTATTGTTTGAGATCGCAAGTGTAGGTAGAATTTAAAAGGGATTATGTGCTTTTTCACCGTCATATCGGATTATTTTCAACTCCCAAGAAGCGGGGTCGAATTATTTGGATGGCTTTCAATTTATATTAAGAACCATTATTAGGGTCATCCCATGTTTAACGGAGATGTATAGAAATTGTTTAATATGTAATTATTTTAGCCAAATTTTGGTGTATTGATCGCCGTTTGGGACTATATCCCATACTGTTGATATCACACTGTAGCCTTTTTAAGTGGATAGGCTTGTTTTGATAGTTGCCTTCTTGGAATGCGGCGTACGAGCATTGTTGTCAACTCTGAGAGATAAAATCGTTGAAATCAAAGTTAAAACTGCCTAGAAATGGCTAAAAAATGTTTTCAAGCTGATAAAAAAAAATAAATTACTAATCATTGGCATTTACTTCTAAATGCTTGTGCTGCTGGAACTATACTTGTCTGCAAGTGCTTTTTGAGTCATTTTGACTCACTTTTCACCTTTACAAAATATTTTGGTGTTACCACTTGACCAGATCTAGCCACAATATGGCTAAATTGTCAACCCTGTGTACGAGGAATGTTAGAGAATTCTTCGATTCTCCCCGGCATTGAGAAAAATTCGTTCATTTAATAGGGATTTAATCCAGGTTTTAACGCGATTTTCAAGAACTGTATTTTTAACCATTGTATTGTTATACTTATAATTTTATGTTTTGATTCAATCAGACTGCCACAATTTTCAAAATTTCGTCCTGTTTGACGGCTTCACATGCTTTCAAAATTTATCAAGTCATTTGCGCTTAAATCAAGAATGGCACGGCCGAAGGCTAGCATTTTTATACTCACGTTTTTGTTATTTTATTGTCTGTTCTCTTTATGCCGCATCTGGCTAATGCGCTGATTCAGTCTCGAATTTCTCGAAATCTTGGCTCATGCCTCATCTTCACAATTCTAACGCAAAATTTTTGGAGAAATTGACAGAATTTATTTTAAAAAAATGGGTCTGATTATATTTTAATCGAGCTTTTTTCCTGCTCCAGTCGTAGATGGGCAGTCTTTTTCCTGGGGGCGTCAATGTGGGATTGCCAGGTCAGGTTTTTATCGATTGTGAGGCCGAGTCATTTTATAGTGCTGACGTGCTTTGCACTTTTGCTGTTTATTTTCATTACTGGTTGCCTTCGTAAAATACGTGGTTTATTGAAAGTATTGTGTGGGATTTATCCTCGGAGATTTCCAAGCCCAGTTCCTTGACACATGAGGTAAAACGGGGGAGGTAGGTAGATGCTTGTGTTTCGGTGCCTTTCCTACATTCGTCAGTTAGTAAAAGAGAAAAGTCGTTAGCAAAAGCATATACATGAACCCCTACTGATCTCTGAATTCTTAAAAAAATGTCAGCTATCAAGTTCCAGAGTGTGGGCCCTAGACATAAGCCCAGTGGGCAGTCCTTAAAAATTGGAACCTCTTCTTGTCCTGTTCCCCACTTGATTGTTAGTCTTCTGTTGCTGAGATAGCTTTGGATTACTCTGAGTGTGTTGCTTGGACATTTTAATTATGCTAGGCGTTTCTTTGAATGTCCCAGTTTCGTTGTTAAACGCTCCTTTTATGCCGATGGTAACCAGAGTGGAATAACAATTTTCTTGTGTATTTTCTTGGATTTGTTTTATTAAATCGTGCAGGAGTATCTCACAGGAACGAAGGTTTCTAAAACCATATCGTTATGGTGCTAGTAAGTTGTTTGTTTCTATATGGTGCGTCAGGCGTTGATTCAATCCTTTCTCTAGCAGCTTGCCCAATGTAGGAAGAAGACAGATTGGACGGGCAGGATCTTTATTATTCTTTGAGAAATAAATCACTTCCCCTGTCTTCAAACTGTGCGCGAACATTCCTTTTTCAGGTAGTGAATTGCTCATGTCGTTAGTAGAAGAGGGGTGTGGTTCCTGTATTACCCTCAACATTCTTAGATCGATAGAATCCGGTCCGAGAGCTTATCTTGGATTGAGCTTATGTAGTGCATTTTAAAAGGTACCTCTTGGGTGTGTGAAGGAAACGTCATCTGGAGAGTGGTAGATTTATTCAGAATTGCTGATGCAGTTTGCAAATGGATTCTCTCCGAATAGTGTTTTTGTCAGATTCTTGAGTTGCTCTTCCCTTGACAGTGGTGATTTTCCCCATTCTGCCCTCAGTTCGCTTGGCCAAAAGACTTTGTCATGAGCCATTTTGTATATTATGCCAAATTTTTCCGTTGCCCACGAAAAGAATGTTCGCTATACTTCAAATTAGGTCTTTTGGATTTCTTTCCTACATAGTGCTTTAAGCTTGTTTATTTTTATTTTGTATTCTTTCTGAGCATAAGCGTCCAGTAATTTCTTTTTCTTAGTCATTGCAGTTATTTTATTTCTTTGAGTTTTGAAGTTTGGCGTTCACCATTTGAAGGTGTGTTTTTTCGCCACGGCTTTGAGACTGTTTGCCTGACTTTCCGCTTCGAGTAGGAGTGACTGCAGAGCTTCTTTGTGAGATCTTCCAGTTCCTCGCTAGTTTTGCTTATCTCTATTTGTTCTTTTAGGATTGGCAGTGTGTTTTTTAGTTGTTGCTGCAAGCGCTTGTGGTTGCCATATTCAGTTTTGGAGCGGCTTCTCAGTTTCTTGTGTGGGGCTACATTCAGGATGTAAGTAATGTACTTGTGGTCCGATGCCGAAAAGGTTTCTTCCACTTTCCATGAATCCAGCAGGGTAATGCCTGGTGCATTTGCAATGGCTACATCAGGCCAACCTTTGGCGTTCCCTTTGACAAAGGTGGGCAGACTTCCGGAGCTGTTTGCTATGGTGAGGCCATGAACTGCAAGATGCTCTATAAGGCTGATGCCTCTTTCATCCTCGTAGTCATATCCCCATGCCCTCGAGCGTGCGTTCATGTCTGCTGACATAATGTACGAAAATTGACAACGGGATGAGGTTAGACATCTAACGGCTTTATTATCAACTCATCAAACGGCTTTATTATCAACATTCGGCGAGTTCGCGGGTGCTGTATAAAAATAAAATAATTTTCTGCTTAGTTGAGGACTCTCTGTGTAAGGATCGAGATGGTTTTATATTTGTATGTATGTCCCGTTTGTCTTATAATAGCATTTAGCACATATACTATTTAAGTACATACTGCTAGTTTGTGCAATCTAGACACTTTTTGTGCGCTTTTACGGTTTTATCGGACGGTTTACAACCTAGGGAAGTGTGAAGGTTCCATGTTCGGGCCCATCGTGCGACCATCGATCAGACGGCTTGAAGTTTTAGGCAGTTTTTTCCAGATGTAACGTGAAAAGAAACCCCTAAAAAGTCCTCCGCCTAAGACACCTCCTTCTTAGGCAGATAGCCCTCCAGTAGCTTTGCCTTAATACATTTGGCAGCAAGCGGATTGGATGAACGTACAACAGTGGAAACGTCCAATGAATCCGATTCTAACACGCATTTTTTATGATCCATTTTTCCAAGTTTTGAACAAAAAATTTTGTGCATTTACGGCTTTTCGTTCGGTTATTGCTATAATCGAATATTGTGAGTTTTAAATATTTTTATGCCCTCTCCGTTGGTTTCTGCTACCTGTCTATGGAACGTACCAGACAAGCTTTTTCTAACTGACTGTATTGATTTTTACAATTGCTGTGAGGAATTATTTCATGCGAGATGCCTGCTGAAGAAACTTCTTGGGTTCTGAAATGTTTTGAATGATTTTGACGAAAATACGGTAATTTTGCCCGATTAACATTCCAGCTTTACAAACTATTACTTTGCCTGATAATGAACCTGCTCTTTGGCTGTATCGGAATATCTCATTTTTATTGTTTTGCTCAGTTTCCAGTCTTTCGTTATGAACCGCTCACTCTCAGGTGACCTATAAAATTAAACTAATTTGCTCCACAGGCAAGGGCTGTCTGTGTAGAAGCTAGAGATGGTTTTATATTTGTATGCATATTCCGCTTGTGTTCTGGTAGCATTTAACATAGAACTATCTAAGTGCAGGTTGCTTGTTGGTGATATAGGATAAACAGCCTGCTTTGAGGATACTTGAGTATTTCTGTATGAAACCCAAACTCGCAGGTGCTCTGTGTATATTACTATAGAATTTGAGCCACGGTGAGAATTGTTGGACGAAGGTAAATATTTTAATTTTAGCTTTAATTGATGTTCCATTTGTCTCACTGCTTTTTTATTGTAATTTTAAACCATTTAATCCTCTAATGGACAGATCTCTCGAATCTCTCAATCTATAAGAATTATTGCTATTTATTTAATTGCTTATTCTGGGCTTCGCTTTTCCATGTCATGCGGCGGCTTTTAGTGATTTCTCCAGAATATTTTTATTTTCAAATCGTAGTTTTTGTGTGGTATTTTTGAGCAACCTGCCACACGGTGTGCATGAATTGAAGGCCCGAATTATTTCATATTTTAGATTTATTTTTATGTTCTCTCTCTTAGTTTTTTCTGCCTGCATGCAGATAATTTTTCAGACTAGCTTTTTGCAACTGATATTTCTGAACATTTTTTAAATTGGTGCTTCAGTCTATTACACCCACGGTGAACTCGCGGTAGAAACCCTGGAGTCCTTGCGAGTTTTAGAATGATTGTAATCATTCAAAATCCACCTAATTGTGCCATTTTCGTTTTATTTTCGAGACTCTGCTTCTTTAAAGAGTCATTTTTCTCCTCAATCGATTTTCAGACATCCATTTCATTATAACTATATTAGATTTAGGTTAGTGAATGGGTCTAGCTCTCTTTCGACGGCCAATTGGGTCTGCTGTGCCTGAATATTTCGGGCTGTTCCGAACCTGACGAGTGCACTGGTGAAAGTGACACATTTCAGTCTCTCCGGGTCTGTCTAATCTGCTATTTTGTATCATGTTATGAGTCTTTCGTATTATTTAGAGCCCAAAGCGTTCGTTGGTAAATGATTCAGTCTTTCCACTATTTTCTGACTTTCAGAGCAATTTTATTCGCTATTCGAAAAATATGTGGAATTTATATCATATCGTCATGTTTTTGTATTATAAAGAATGCCTAGTCACAAACCGCAATGTTTGGCAAGGTGCCTGTGGACTGTTTTGAATTGGGTAAATGTACTGTTGTAAGTATCCAGTCGAGAACTAATTCTTGTCCTCTACACCCAGGCTCTTGACGCCATTTTTTAAATTTCACTGAAAGTATTTTCTTTTTATTCGCCATTTCGATTTTTTCTTTTTCGATTGAACTACATTTATGCCGCCCCCCTACACATCCTACCGCCTTGTTCTTCGTTCAAAAAGGGATACTAACCTGAAGTTCTACCACCTTTTAGAACAAAAATTTTTAAGTGACCCATTCATTTGTTTCTGTCGATTTTAAAATTTTGTGGGTCTTTGTATTGGCTTTTTCGAAATACAATCAACTCTGGTTATAGTGAACCTCAGGGGACCGGAACATTTCGTTCACTAGATCCGAAGTTCACTCAAACCGATGTTTCTCCATGTTGAACAAGCAAACGTAATACAAGATTATGTACTAGAAAACAGTATTTTATACAAGTACTGAATGTTTATTAAGTAAATCAAACATAATTGACCGCATTTATGGTTATAGAAATATTTATTAAGTAAAGTAAACATAATTAATCCCATTTATGGAAATAATGTACATTGCATTCACTTGGCAGAAGGTGCCGTCTCTTTTAAACTGTGATATCGCATTGTTTATCGAAAATGAAATCGTCCAAGGTCAAGCACGAAACTTTGTTTCACTTTTAAAAATATGCAGCTTTTGTTAGTGAATGCTTTTAAAGATTAGAATACATTTTTTTCAATAATTCAACTCATCGTAGCAGCCATTTTTGACTAATTTTAGAGACTTCTTTTTAAAACGGCAACCTCTTGAACTATTTTATGCTTGGCAAATTAGGCTGGTGTAATTTTCAAATGTTCCCAAGAGTTAGAAATACTTTTGCCCTCTATCACTACGTTGGTTACCTATATTGTACTCCCTGCATTAATTTATCGGACTAGCTTTCCTTTAACGCAATTTCATTCTTGTGAGCTTTTTTTATAACTTTTGAATACTTTACGTATCTTTTGGATACAGTGTTTTTCCTGGAATGAGACTATTTAAAGTGCCCTCAAGCATTTTGGTATGATTTTTGTTTACAAGAAAAGGTTTGTGAAGACAGCTGCAGGATTTTTCTTCTTTAATGGCTCAAATTTAAACTTTTTTTTTGTATGTAAAGTACGACGAGACTAATTGTGGTTGTTTTCTGTCTTTTGGCTGTTATGAGGACTGCTTCTAAAGATGCTTCAGCGAAAAGAAATAGTTAGCTTATATCTCACTTAGCAACCACAAATCTCTTTGTGTCATCTGTCAACCATCCGTAAATATGCGTCTTTTATTCAATATCCCCAATATTGGTAATTTTGGGAGCATTTTTCGGTTACTTTTAGATATATTTAAGATTCTCTTTCTGTCCCAACGAATTCGCATTAGCAATGCAAAATAATATATTTATTGTCTATCTTCCATTTTGCTTAGACAAGATTTTTGAGAAATTTCCCGGATGATTTTTTGTCTTTGAAACATTGAGTGTTTTTTTCTTTTCTTTTCGATCTTACTTTGAGACTTTTTCTCGCACGGGAGCTTGTGGAAGCTTTGAAGCTTGGAAGTTATGATTCTTTCCACTCTCGAAATATTTTGTTTTTCCACTTCATTTCTACTATTTAAATATTGTGTCTCATACTAGTTCTTTTTATTTTTTATTTTTCACTCCTATCGCAGAATATAACACAAAAAGTGTTTGCGCTGGAGTATAACTCTAACTTATGAGAAATTCAAGACAATTTTTATGAAAACTCGCATTTTACAGCCATTTTTAACGAATTTAAAGAAATCTCTTTTACTCACAATTTTTGACTGCTCAAAATGTTTCTCTTTTGGCTGTATCGGACTACTTTAACTTTTGACCATTTTTTTCTCTCAAGCAAGTTTTCACTATTTTCAGGAAATGTATTTTTTAGGGCTTTGATCACCCAATACCGGTGTGTAGGTGCTGTCTAAGATGAACCTTAAACTTCTATGGCAAGCTGAAGGCTAATATTCCTTGCTTTGACTGTATGTATATGATACTGCAAGTATAGTGCTTAAATTTATGCTGAAATAAAATAGGTCTCATTCAGACAAGAGGCAAAACCTCTGTCTCGTCTTGCAACCATTCGTAACTATTACCATACTTTACTGGAATATCGATGATTTTAGCCCTTTTTTTTGTACTATGTACACCCTGCTTTTAGTGAAATTTAGGACTATTCAAAGCACAGTAAATTCGCTCGAAGAATATCAAATAATAATAATAAAAATATTGAGCTTAGCAAAGGATGATAGGAAAGGCGTTGTATGTTAAAATGACTTATTTTAAATTATTCCACTGCTAAGGACCATTGGATGTTTGGTTAATTTCTCCTATTCGGACATTTTTTTATAATTTTGACCTGGTTTTTCGGATCTTTCGCATTATTCTATCTAAGACAATTTTGGTAATAGTTTTCCTTTTTTTTTAAAAAAAAAGATCGTAAGTATTGGCTTATTAGCTTGGTAGGAAGGATTTACTGCTACTTTATTGTCCTATTTTGAACCTATCAGATATAGGGTAGAATTTCTTTGAATCTAAGTGCTATTTTCATTATTTATATTCCCATGTTTAATCGCAATTTACGGAAATTTCTGATTTTATTTATTAAGTAATTTTCATCAGAATTGGACGTATTTATCGTCAATTCGGACTATTCCCATACGGTTAATATGTCACAGAAGTATTTTTTAAGTTGATAGGTTTGTTTTTATTCTTGCAGCCTCGGAATATGAATTTTGGGGGACGTCAGGTAGAAATTTTCTACGATATTTAAAATGATATTGTTGAAATCTTGTTTAATCTTTTGTCTCTACTTTAGGTGGTTTTACAGAGCAGCCTTTTCTAACCACTGTATCGTTATGTTTAATATTTTCTACTTTGGCTCAATCCGACAATGTTTACTTGTTCCACGAAGCTGGGTCACATTTTCGAACCTTTAGCCTGGTTTAACGGGCCTGTGGAGGTCTTCGTACTTCCCACCTGGCGTGTCATTGTACTTTCGAAAGCGCTAGTTTATACTCGAATTTCTTAAGATCTACATCTTCACTCACCTTGACTATGTTAAATTAGAATTTTCCTTTAAGTTTACAAAATTCATTTTCCTGAAACATTTTTTTTTTATCGTGAGATCGTGCATAAAATCCTGAACTTGTTTACTCTTTAAGCATTATACCCTTAATATCTGGTACTGTCTTAATATCTGCTACTTATCTATAGTTAGAGTTGTAGACAGCATTTTTTTGTCGTTTCTTAGTTTTTTTGTCACGCTGTCAATAATTGACAAATTTGGTTTTTATACTAGTCTGTATGGGTATTTACCGCACTGCAAGATGCACTACAGTAACACTTGCGTCTCTATGACTTATAGAATTATTTTCTGGACTCAAATCATCTTTCGTTGTTGTTTGTGCTGGATTCTACAGATTAGCACCATTGAGGCCTGTTTGTAGTTTTTTGGGAACTATCTCGTGAGCTGTGCTCCCCTGATTTATATAAAAAAAAGGAAAATTTGCCATTGTTTAGTCCATGCCTAAAACCTTGCCATATGTCGTCGACTTGGCGGGTTTTGCTGAAATATCTCCAAATTTGGCGTCAAAAATAATTTTGCATTTCACATAACTCTAAAACTCTTAACAGTAGAATGTTGAAATTTGGTATTTAGAACTATTGTAATATCTAACTGTGCATCTCATTTTTGATTGCAGTCGACTGGGTAATTTGTTTACAGGGTCAACCACATGACTTTAAATACATTAAGGTGTATAGATACATTCAATTCCTTGAAAGTCTGTGGTCTATGACTACTTTGTCCATTCCCAAAATCTTGCAAACTATCTCAAGCTTGTCAGCTTTTTGGTGAAATATCGC
Source organism: Cheiracanthium punctorium (assembly GCA_038373885.1). Lineage (NCBI taxonomy): Eukaryota > Metazoa > Arthropoda > Arachnida > Araneae > Cheiracanthiidae > Cheiracanthium > Cheiracanthium punctorium. The sequence goes on along the minus strand of JAWZYV010008792.1, from coordinate 7,290 downwards.
CCAATTTAGTGTCAGAAGCAAATCTTTCCAATTGAATCCAGTTTGGCGATATCGAAATATTTTGGTAGAAATCACAAAACCTTAGTATTACTGCAGTATTTTGTCTCTTTACAACGAAATAAGTTTAGATGAAGTGCCTCGAAAATGTCTTTAATTTAATAGACATGCAAAAATTCATTAGCTGTCCACATCTTTTTTTTTTTTTTTTTTTTTTTTTTTTTTTTTTTGATAAATTTCTGCCGTTTGGCTTAATACTTCTAGGAATGCTTGTGCGACGAGAAATAGGTCTGTCTGGTCTCGACTACAAATCTGTCTCTCTCTTCTTTTCCTAACATCCCTGAGCATAGTTCTTTTATTCAATTCTGAAAATGTCGGCTATTATAAGGAATTTCTTTTTTTCCCGTACTTCAAAGAGATATTTGAAATTGTCTTGCTATCACCGCGAATACGCTTTAGCAATGTAAAATAATACTTTTGCTATCAAACTTCTTCATGTTAGACAAGATTTTGGTCCATCGAGATTTATTTCTTTCATTTAAAGATAGGCTGTTTCATTTTACTAACTATCGGATTATTTTTCATGCAGTGTGGTTTTTGAAATTTTCGAGTTTTTCTATTCTTAAAAATATTTATATCCTGACTCTGTTGGGTTTTACTACGTACACAGTGTTTATGTGTCACAGTAGTTTTTTTTTATTTATTTAATTTCTTATTTTATTATTTAAAAAAAAATTCCTGTCATTGAATATAACACGCTGAGTGTTTGAGTTGAATTAACTCTTGAACTTCTGAGAGTTTTAAGTTTTAAAGCCATTTTTATGAAAATTCACTTTTTACAACTACTTTGGATGAATTTGTAAGAACGGCACTTCCAATCACAATTTTTGCCTGTTTATTGTATGTCTTTCGGTTGTATCCGGCTATTTCGATTTTTGTCAGATTGACCACTTTTTTATCGACTTCTGGTAAGTTTTCACTCATTTATGGAAATCTGTTCTCTCAGGTCTTTGCTCTAGTTTGCAGTGGGTGCCTAAATGCGCCTTCTCCTTGGATGGTAGGGTGGGGATGGAAGGCTGAAATTTTATTCATTACATTAACTGCTTTTTATGTTATCGTAAGCACAGTGCTTCAATGAGTGATGCTATCACAACTATCTCGTCTGCTTATTCCTTCCGTTTTACTGTTTACGTGGCAGTACTCGTTTGAGCTGGGGAAGGCTTAAAAAATTTGGGAATCTATCTCTCTCACAATTTTCGGCAGAATTCTCAGAATTCCTTTTGCAATTTTCTTTCTTATTTCATAATTATTCGGGTCATTTTATTTTTTTAGTAATTTCGTGGTTGAAAGCCTCCAGTTGTTCAATTTGAGACAACATTTTGTGTGCTTTGCATACATGTCTGATATGAACCCATGGTTGATCTTTGCTGCTGAATTTTTACTCATTTTTCTTTCTTTCATTAGCAGACGTTGCCATGTTGGATTTTTTCTTTCTTTCATTAGCAGACGTTGTCGTATTGGTATTCATAAGTCTATACCGGAGAATTTCATCGAAAAATTTATAGAAACTCTCGAATCCGCTATTATTTGAGCGATTTTTCTAGCTGAAGCTATCTATTGTTATCTTTTTGGGGTGGATTTTAAGATAATTTTTTTTTTTTTTTTTCAAATATATGCTGCATTGGCTATATTCCTTATTAGATGCAGTCTACATTCTATCCAATTTCGAAAAAGATTTTAATGGAATTTCATAGATTTTGTGTGTCTGTATACGATGTATATTTCATTGTCATTTTCATTGTCAGGTGTTTCTTCCAGTGTCATTTTTTATCTGATTTATTGATTATAGTTGCTTTCTCGGAGTATGCCTTTCGAGGAGTGTGAGCTAGAGATATTTTCGATTTTCTGCCATATTTAAAGCGATTTGTAGAGAAAACTGGTTTCATCTTTTCCTCCACTTTAGGTGGATGTTTCAGAACAGTATGTAAATATGTTTATTATTTTGTGATTGGACTCAATCAGATTATCACGATTTTTGTTTTTCCTGCGAAGTTTCTTCGAAATTTTAGCCATTTTTGAGGGGTTTTTTCAAAACGGGGGTTTCACAGGTCTCACTTGCTGTTTTACAGTCTTTTCAAAAGTGCTAGTTCGTACTACAATATGTTAATGCTCACCTTGACCGTGCGAATCTGGAACTTTTTGTGAAATTTACAGATTTTTTTTCTATAACCTTTTTCTATATGGTTTGTGAAATCGCATACTGGAATTGTTGGCTAGTCAGAATGTTTTAATGTCGCCTCTCTTCATATCTGTTACTTACTTCAGTTAGTGTTTTAGGCACGTTTTACTTCTTTTTTAGCATTTTTGCCATGCTATATATGTATATGACGTAGTCAGTTTTATATTACTGTGTCAGGAAATTTCACGCATGGCAAAATGCACTAAAGATGTCTACGAGTTTCTGTGAGTTACACAATTCTTCATTTTTTTTTTCTCAAATCTTATTCGGTTGCTTTTTGCACTGCATTTTTAAGATTAGCCCTTGAGATTGGCACTATTTCGTGGATTGTGAGTCCAGTTTCTATGCAATTCTTAAAATAATTTGGGTAAATTTTCGCCATTTTTAGTAAGTATAATATTTATTTTTCTTTAAACTAAACATTTTTGATCTGAATTGTAAAGGACTATTACACTTTTGGCCAATGCCCAATATTTAGGCGAACTTTCAATGTTTTTATGGAGTATTTACGAGGTTTTCTTATAAACGCTCGGCGAGTTCGCTGGAGCTTTAAAAAAATAAGTTTTTCCTTAGCCAAGGGCTGGCTGTGGCTAGAGATTGCAAATTGGTGAAATGGAATCATGCAGGTTTTTTTTTTTTTTTTTTGGCCTTATCAGACTCTGGACTTGGCGAATGTACTGTTGTGCAAACATCGAACATATCGGAATCTAAAACGCATTTTTATGATCCACCTTTCCCAAATCGTGAGGGAAAATGTGTACTTATGGTCGGTTATTGACAAAATCGATTATTGTGAGTTTTAAATATTTTTATTCACGTATCATATCAACTTTCTGCTTTCTATTAGAATAATACAAATTTATTGAATATAGTCAATTTTTGTCACTTTTGTATAATTCGGGCTAGGGTTTAAGGATATTTAGCACTAATGCTGACTAAAACATAAAATTTTAATTTTTGTGTTAACTGTATTCATATGCTTTTGTAAATGTATTCGAAGAATTGTATTGATATGCTGTTCCAAATGTTGCCAGTTTGGTGTTGTGACACCAGCAACATTTGGCGTGCTAGGCATTTATATTTGTAGTGCGTTGTAGAATAATTTGTCTCATGACAAGTATGCTGCAGAAACTTTAGAGTGCCTGTGAGTATTTTAAAGATTTTTATGTCAATGAACTAATCGATTGCAGCCTGTGCTAGTAGATATGGTGAAGGATTTTTATGAGTTCATGAAAAATCAAATGAAAAAAAAATTGCACTGTTTTGGTCGGACTATGCTCTTTTGGCCCTGTTGCGTAAAGGTGCAAAACTTTATTTCTTTTTCCCCCAAAGTTCGAAGAATTGTTTAACACTTATGTGGTTAGTATCTTCAACTTTGATTATTTTTCGTTTTTGGAACCGGTTTTTACAGAGCTTTTGTGTCGAGTGCGGAACTAAGCCAAAAGGCTTCGCTGATTTTATGTCCTTCCTGACTATTTCGCATTCGGTTAATGCGTTGATGTAAACCTCAAATTTCTTATAGTTTAAAAATTACTTTTAGGGTCCGTCTTGCATAAATTTTCAGGATTTTTCAAAAATTCCTTATTTCCTTACAACGAGAAATGGATTGTGGTCACTTTGGACTATTTGCTGCAGGTGTGAATTCTCTCTTCATTTTATTTATAATGATGCTTCTTTATTTTCTCTGTTCGCTTTTGTTATTAACACTAAAGGATAAAATATGAAACTTTGAATTTTAAAAATTCACATTACTGGAGCGTGCACTAGATAGACTGCATACTTTTGGAAATATTTTTATGATCCCTGAATCAGTTGTGCAGATTTCTAATGGATTTTCCATTTTAACATTCTTGATTTTGTTTTGGCTTATTTATGAAGGATTTCTGCCCTTTGCCTTATATTCGAGACAATTGTGCCTTATCCAAGTATGGTAGGGAAGGGTTTGTCTTGCAGTATGCTATAAGCTTATAAGCCTCCCTTTATCATGTTTATATGCTGTTGTATGGCTAAGGCTTGAGCAAATAGGCTTCTTATCGCCTTTCTGCCCTTTTATTGCAGATTCTCTGCTCTTTCTTGGACGAAGCAAATCTATTCTTTCTTTTCATATACTTAAACTACATATAAGAAAATCAGACATTTTTTTTGCACGGTTCATTTTCATTGTGTGTGTGTTTTAACACTTTACATTTGTTATTTATTGTTTTGATTTTCGATGATACAAAGGTCTATGATAGTTAGGGATGTTTGCGATACAATTAAGGCTGTCTCAACAGACGTAATATTTAAATACTTCTGTGGAATACCAATAAAGTTGGTCATTTTTTTCGTAATTCTAGCTTTTTACTTAGTATTTCACTCCCGTTTCATCATTCACTGAAGCAATATTAATGAACATCATATATGCTTAGAAAATGATAGTGGCAAAGGTGCTACATTCTTCAAAATATCTATTTTTAATCGCTTCAGCGTAAAGGACTGTTACATGTCCATATATATAATTTTCATATTTTTGACCTTTTTATGACGGGGTTTTCGCATTATGCCATACAAGTCCAGTACATTGGTGAAGATTAAAAATAAAATTATTTAACCTTTATCCGAAGGCTGTAAGATTAAAACGACCTGCTTATTTATATGCATGAATTTGTATTTTGATAATAGTTATTTGAGATCCTAAGTATTGATTTGTAAGTAAAAGAGATTATCTGGTATTTTTCAGTCCTATCGGACTATTTTTAAGCTAGCAGTACCAGGGTTGAATACCTTCGAATCTGTAACTATCTGTAAGGTTAATCATCCACGCCATGTTTCTACTCTTTCTGATTTTTTCTACACATGGCGAATACGCTGGTGGAGAATAAAACAAAAATATTTGCGCGCTAGCCCAAGGCAGTCTATCTCTATAACTGTTCTTCTTAATCATTCAGCATTTTATATGAATTCCATAATAGCAATTTTTTCGAGATCGTAAGTACTAGCTAGTTAATATTGGCTTATTGGCCTGATAAAAAAGATTCACTGCTATAGTATTGTCCTGCTATAATTTTGTCCCTTTTTTGAATCTATCGGTACCAGGTTAGAATTTCTTGGTGTCTAAAAATTATTTTCAGGGTTATATCCCTCATGTTAAATCACGATTTAAGGCAATTTCTGATTTTTATGTTTTTTAACCAGAATTTCGGTGTATTGACCCATATTTGGGACTATTTCCCATGTCATTAATATCGCACAGGAGCGTTTATAAGTTGAGACGTTTATTTTTATATTTTCCTTGTCGGAATATGTGACATTTGAGAAGTTTCATTGACATTTAAAACGATCTTTATAACTTATAAACGATCTTTATATCATTTAAAACGATTTGTATTTCCTTCACTTTACGTGGATTTAGCAGAGCTGTCTTTAACCGCTATATTAGTATGCTTGTTATTGTCTGTTTTGGCTCAATCAAACTAACACTATTTTTGCCCTTACTGCGAAGTTTGGTCACATTTTTCAACTTTTAGTCCGCTTTGACGGATTTATACGGGTCTTCACATGTTTCACTTGCTGTTTTATTGTGCTTTCGTTAGTGCTGCTTTGCATGAATTTCTGATCTTCATTTTGACTGAGCTTGACAATGCTAAATTAGAATTTTCCATTAAATCTACAAAATTCGTCATTTTTGACGCCTAACATTTTGCCCGATACAAGGCTGCCACAGGCGACTAAAAAGCGACTATTTTGGCATCGGCCGACTACGGCGACTTTTTAAACAAAAATACCGCGAAAAACGAATATTTTGCGAATTCTGGGAACTTTTTTACTGTCTAGACTACAATTTTTCACAATGTGCTGAAAAATATAAATGTAAATTTCCATGAAAAAAACTTTTGCTTTCGTAAGCACCGCTCCGTGGCAGAAAGAGGACGATCCTCTGCAGAGTCTTCTGTGGTTGAAAAACGTGCGGAAGACCACTTTCTTGTCTTCCGCGGATGTGTAATCATTTAAATCCCACTTTTTGTAATGTAAACAAATAGAGAAACTTAAAGAAATTTAGCGATCATTTTTTAACTCCATGTATATTAATGAAGTAGATCGGAGTAAACTACGAGCTCGCGTTCGCCATATTGGATTCTTTCTGCAAATGTGTGTTTTAGCGGTAGCTCGGCTCGTATGGCACGGCGGTGTAGGAAGATGCGATGATAATACTCGATATCAATATTGATGAACGCGCGAGATCCTTTTAAATAAGGCAGTGTAAAAGTTATTTGGATTAGTTAATATTCATTAATTAAATATAATTATTTACAGCGGGAGAGTACAGGTTTACGGTCCGGACGCCATCTTGGATTTTATTTGCCGCGGCGCGTTGCAGGCGCAATAACGGCTGGCTAAGTGCAGCAGTTCGTGACTGAAAACAATACATGGATTGACTGCAATTAATTAATGCAATTTCGTGAAAAAACGAAAGAAAATTTATTTATTTATTTATTTGTGTGTGTGCGTGGGGGAAGTTACATTAGCAAAACGTCTGGATTTTGGGAAAATCTAAATTTCGGACTTCCCGCCTGTGCACAGGCTGCTGTTTGACCGTGTACGCTAGTGGGAGCTGCTGCATGTAAAATCGGTAGTGGCTCGACAACTTTCAATTTTTAAAGTTATTTTTATGCTCACTTTCTCTCATCGTTTCTTTTACGTATGCATGGTTTGTTCTTGAGTCTAATTAAATTTCTAGTGGCTGTTTTTACTCTTGTTGTCGTTGAATATTACATGCAAGACGAGTAATGTTAAAAAGTTCTGGCATCTGAGAGTTTTAAAATGACTTTTATGATTAATCACATTTCGCTTCCATTTTTATTAGACTTTCCACAAAAACTTTTTTTTAGCACTCTGTTTTCCCATTAGATCTTTTTACTACTTGCTGCACAGTCAGTTCGTGGATAAAAAATTCTCGTCGTTTTATTTTTAATGATTTTATGTTCCCTCTGTTCGTTTTTGTTATTTTTACTTGTATAAATGGCTAACATGTCAAACTGTATATTTTTAGAAATTACCATGAGTGTTTGTTTAAT
>JAWZYV010008791.1:0-14127 GCA_038373885.1 Cheiracanthium punctorium | reverse complement strand
ATCCGATGCGGTTTCTGGTACACTTGGAGTTCCGTGGCCATCGCGCACGCAAAAGCAAGACCACGTAGTCCGAATCTATCCGCTCTCGCGTCTGAGAACTTACGTGGTCAGCTTCGCCGGTTTCACTTCAGTAGGCAGGTTCACGTCACGCGGTGAAGGCGGAAGTAGCGCCTTTTATCGAAGCAGGGAGTTTCGCCAAGTACTACTTTTTCACCCTGTGAGGCTGATGTATGAAAGGGTTACTTCCCACACATCGGCACGCCAAGAGATCGCCAACAATTTCACCCCCTTTTCAAGAACGATCAGTGCGTGACCCTGCAGATCTAGACTCACGGAAAATATCACGAGGATGGCCCCCGTTCTAAAGTGGGGATGGCAAAAGCGGGAAGATAGCAACCCATAAATTACTCCAGCCAGTGTCATTCGGAGATGTCTAGCAAGGGTATAATAAGAGTTCCTTTATCAGCAGCAATAATTAAAACTTGTCTTTAGAAAAATATTTTAAAACGCTAGAAGCATCGCACTTACTATCGCTTATTTTGAAAAAAAAAAATTAATATTTTATTCTTTTTTTTTCACGATTTTAAAATACGCTAATTTTAATTTAAAATGCGTGCGCTCACTGTCTCAGGAAGGAAGGAAAAAAAGAAAAGAAGGGAAATTTGAAGGAAGAAAATTGCGTTAACTATTTACATATATTTACCTCAAAATTTACTTATTCGTTTTAGTTGTGGACGCAGGATCTTATTTTAGGCTGGGTATTCGGAGCACGTGACATGGCGCTTCCATTTTATAGTTGTCCTAGAAACTGCACAGATAGTATCAAAACACGTACTAAAATAATCTTTCACACATTATGAAGGTTTAATTTCTACCTGAAAATCAAAGTATATTATCTGAATATTTTAATTGAATCCAACAAATTATTCGAAGAGTTTAGTTTCATAAATTGACATTTATTTTCCTATTTTATAAAGATAGTTGCAAGTTATGCATAAATGTATAAATTTAATAATATCTGATGCTAATAACTAATAAGTAGTTCGACAAAATCCTCTAAAGTTTTAGACATTCTAAAATTTAAACTTTTGGTCCGAGAAAAGAGAAAATTAGATTTTTTTTTTTTTTTCGGAAACATATATCGTAATTTAATGTGTTCTCTTGAGTATTTGTAGAGCCTGAAATATTTGACCCATTAACCGTATATAGAACATTGTAAAAGTGTAAAAAAAAAAAAAAACAAAAAAAAACCTGTTAAATTCTTTTTAAAAGCATTTTCTTAAATTCATGTTAAATATTTTTTGCAATTCCTCTAAAGAACTCTTGAGCAATGTGACAGAGGCGTTTACAAGTTTAATGTTAAGAAAATCTTCATGCACGGGTGATTTGTGAAACGTAAATTAATTTCATTTAAGTAATATTCCACAACAATTTTTTTTTCGGGTTTTCCCGCAAGTACCCTACAGAGGGTGTTCACACATTTTTGTAACGATTTTGCAAAGATATATATAGAAATAAATATAAGAATTTTATTTTCTAATGTGTTCAGTCTGATAGCCCTTTCTTTGAACCATCATACTGCATCTTGATTTCAAAGATGAAAGTCCTTTTCTTAAAACATCAAGGCTGATATTGTTCCACTCCTCCATCACAATCTTGTAGTAATATAATCTTTTGTAGTAATATATGAATGTATCTTGTGTTTGCGTGATTATGGCAACGCTATACTAGGGCAATCTGCCAAGGATGGGAAGGTGCCTAGGTAGGAGAACTTTCTAAGGGGTTCTAAAGCGTATTCACGTTACATCTGGAACAAACCTACCAAAAAACCAGACTGTTAGATCGACAGCTGCTCGATGGGACCCGATCTCGGGACCTTCACTCTTCGGCAGTCTACCATTTTCAGTGACATAACTACTGTGCGATGGTAAGGCTATAAATATATCTTAAAGTAGAAATAAAATTCAACTCATCTTCGTTTAGAAATATATTTAATTTTATATTTCAATTCCATTCATTATCACTGAAAAATAACGTTTAATAAATACTTGTCACACATTTTTGCTTTCATGCCTTTTAAGATGCAATTTATTCCAGGAAAAACTCATGTATATGTAAAAAAAAAAAAAAGTTACTATTACATTTGTTTATTCATCTTAAAATACACTGGAATAAAATAAACTAGAAGTTTCTGTAGAAAAGTTTACTTAATTGAAGTTTTAGACGTATTTCGTATGTATTAAGAAAATAAATGTATTTTGTATTTTTTCAATTTAGAAAGCATTTTGTATTTTGTAATTTTTTGTGTTTGAATAAATGTAATTTGTATTTTGCAACGAAAATACATTTTTTATGTATTTTGCCCAACTCTGCTTCTGTAGATGCTTTCAAAGACCATTGCCGAGCAAGCAGTAATTATTTTTATTTCCAACGGATGGGAGAGTATGAGGGAGCGTCCTCTAAGTGAAACTGTACTCCCCCTCTCTAAACAACGGGGGATGAGGGGGAGAAAAGCAATAAACTTTAGGTTTACCATTGCCGATCTCTGGGAAGATAGGGTATGGAAGTGGAAACTGCAACGGGTCAAGAGTTCAATTGCCTAGGATAGCGATGTGCCATTCGAATGATTTTCAAAATCGATTTCGAATAGTATCAATAATTGGTTAATCGAATAGTAAATACTCGCGATTTTTCTATTCGAATAGTATTCGCAATTAATCGCAATTTATCTGAATAGTATTCACGATTAATTGCGATTAATCGTTTCACAATTCGAATAGTATTTGCGATTAATCGTTTCACAATTCAAATTGTATTCGCGATGAATTGTTTAACTATTCGAATTGTATTCGCAATTAATCGTTTCACTATTCGAATTGTATTCGCGATCAATCGTGTCACTATTCGAATTGTATTCGAAATTAACTGCAATTAATCGTTTCAGTATTCCAATTGTATTCGCGATTAATCGTATTCCAATTCAAAATCGAATGTCACGAATGTATCTAATAATCGATTCATTCGAATACTTTCATTTACTCAGGACCATCACTAGGCTAGGAGACCTAGTGTATTTTTAGTACAAAGATCTGGCACCAGAATCTCCTGCACGACACTAACGCAAGAAACGTACGGTATAACTGCCACCGATGTCTCTCTGTCGACGCTTGACATAATATTTTTATTTTGTGCTTTTTAGTATATTTCGAGTTTGCTAATTATATGTGCAGTGGGTGATCGCTATTTCTAACTAATCCAAAGGCCCCTTATAACTTGTACTGGAATTAATGTTTAAAATATATCATTAACCAAATTTTTATCACTTCGGTTAATTCGAACTAAAAATTTAACGGAGAAAATACACCTCGTCCGTGTCAGAATCATTTGTTTATTAGCTATTGATTTTCTCATTAGAAAAACCGGATTTAGTATAGATTTCAGGGAGAAAATGAATTGAAATGCTTACATCACAATCGTGATAATCGAGAAGCTGGCTGAAAAGTGCAGGCATAATAAACATAACCAAACATATATTTACAATTTTTCCTACAATGCATAAAATTTACCTGTTATTTACCTACCTGCAGCATACAATTACCCTGTACGGTCACTCCTTGTTGACACATATTGTCATAAGGTAGAAATATTTGTTCGCAGTGCCGTATATAAAGAGAATGTTACCCCCCCCCCCGCCGCTTTGTCCAAAAATTTTTTAATTAAATTCCATAAATTTTTAAGGTACAAAAGTTACGCTTCAAATGATGTCACGTCAAGGAATACTCCATGGTGGATTACTGGGATATTACGTTTGTTCTATTCCCGAAGACAGTGTAAACAAACGTTTTTGCCGCCGGCATGTGCTGTTTATGTTTTGCGCCATTTTTATATTATTAATTATGGTATTTTCTCTCCATTTATAAAATACTCCTAAAAAATTTTAAATGTCCAAGACAAGCTACGCCAGAACTAATTTTGCAGCAGTCAGTTTACTTTTAAAGCAATTAGAGCAAGATGATCACAGCGCTGAGGTAACGTGCTGGCCTATGAACGGGTGCGTCGAGGGTTCGATACTGGTACTGAGCGCTCCTTCCGTGAGAGTTTGGTGCTGCCATCTAGTGCACGTTACTCGTTAATTTGGAAACCTTTGTGAAATGGACGGAGAGGTTTCTGAAAAACACAGAAACGTTACTCGTTAATTCGGAAACCTTTCTGAAACAAACGGAGAGGTTTCTGAAATGCACAGAAACGTTACTCGTTAATTCGGAAACCTTTGTGAAATGAACGGAGAGGTTTCTGAGAAACACAGAAAGGTTACTCCCCAGACAGCACATAAGCTTAAATCAAGCTTGACATTGACTTGAATTTGACGTATTAATACAAGCTTGACATTTCAATCCATTAGCTTGATTATTGCACTGATGGCGCCATCTGTCGCTGTAGGCGAGAAGGAGAATGGACATTGAAAAGTCTAAGGAGAAGGAATGAATGGGATAAGCCCCTCTAAAGTGTAACACGAGGGGAGTTTTAGTTTTATTTACATCTAATTAACATTAGTAATTCCATTAACTAATTAATTAGCCCTAAAAATAAATTTTAATATAATTAACACAAATTAGTTAGTTAATATACTTCACTTTATGGGTGGTAGAATGAGGCGGTTTTCAGCCGCTACAAAATAATTTAACATCAGTCATAAATGTGCTTGACTATAGAATTAAAAAAAAAAGATTCTATATTTTCAAATATGGAAATTCTTCAAAATAAAATACAATTATACTACGAAATTGATTTTAAAATCAGCCGTTTGTCTCGATTTTGAAAGTTTTAAAACGCGTGCTGCTGTTAAGTTTATATTATGTTTATTTCCCTATTAGTAGAGTCTCTAAATCACACATAACATTATTTTAATTTTGATGCATCCCATGGAAAAATAAAAGAAACAGATCAACACATCGGCCACTTATCAATCTGGCCAGAAAACGCCGTGATAACACCCTAACAGTCACTTCAAACTTTAGTCATATCGGCCCGACCGAGAGTGGCCGAGTGGTTATGACGCGGGCCTTCCAACCCAAAGGTCCCGGGTTCTATTCTAGCCGTGGCATCTTGATGGAAGCAAATTAAATTGAAATTTCGGTGTAGAAGGGAAAATGCGTGGCAAAATAAAATATGTGGGGCGAGTTCGCCGACCGGCGCCCCGTGTAATTAGGAAATTTTTTTTTAGGAAAATTTTTTAAGCTTGAAATTAAGCTTGCTATTTCAAGCTTGATTCAATAGCTCAAGCTGCTAGCTTGATAAATCAAGCTAGCTGCAAGTTTGATGGAAGTTTGCTGTGCTGTCTGGGTCGTTAATTCGGAAACCTTTGTGAAATAAAGCGAAAGGTTACTGAATATTTTACCAAAATATACAGAAACGTTACACATCTTTACCAGAAACCTTACCTAAAAAGCAGGAAAATTTGTAAATATTTTCCCGAAATATGCATAAACGTTTCTAAATACTTTACCCGCATGGTTCGGAAACGTTTTGGCAATTTTAAACTACAAGAGCTGCCCCAAATTCTGGGGTAACGTTTCCGAATTTTTTTTTTTTTTTTTTTTTTTTTTTTTTTTTTTTACCGTGTACATGTTACCGTGTACCATTGTTTAAAAAAAAATTTTTTTTGGGTTGAAACATTCTTGAGGTCATCTCATGCAAACACCGTTTAAAAAAAATTAGTTAAAAATGAGTACTTTAATATACTCATACTTGTTAAGGAATATATCTGCGTGATAAGGGAGTACGCGATGGCTTAAATGTAAATAATTCAAAAAGTGAGCTCATCTGTTCTCAGATTCAAGATACCTTCCAAGGTATCTTCCAATCGAACAAAAATTCAGGATACCTTCCAAGAGTAAAGTACTCGCAACTATTACAAGATGACAAAGTATTGAAAAATGAGGATACCTTCCTTATTTCTAAGTAACCTCGTTTTTGCAGTTTAGTGTGTGTACCAAATTCGGCTGCAATCCGTTACTGGTTTCAGCTGTAGCACCCAAGAAAATTCAAATTATAACAGCTGTGTACAATTCTATCGATAACATCGAACAAAAATTCCTAGTAGGAGGTAAGGAAAATGCCCTTTTAAAACAATACTACTAGCCGTACAGCAGGGACGTAGCCAGTGGCTGGGCCGTATAGGGGGTCTTGGGCATACCCCGAAATTTCGAATTTTCGTTAATCGGGGAGCTTTTTGGGAGAAATTCCACCTTTCCCACCTTGTGGACCCTCCCCGAATTTTTTTTTCTCGCTACGTTCTTGCCGTGCAGAGAGAGAAACCAGTTCGATGTCGGGGAAATTGCCTATTTTCTCGAAGTTTCTCTTTATTCTAAAAAAAAAAGTAACGGCCACTGTCGCCGCTGTCAATAGCATGTTTGACTATCTTCTCCTAAACCGTGGGGGATTTGAATTTCGAGAAACATGTCCGCGGATTTGGAAAATTCCGAGGAACCTGATATGCTGACTTAAATTTCGAAAATCGAATTATTTTAGAAGATATTAATAAAAAACTGAAAAAATAAAACATAATGGTTGCCAGATTTGGCATAAAATCATTCATTCTTTTGCAACAAAGCAATTCCAAGTATGTAGAATGGAGTGAAATTGACAAATATGAAATAGAACTACACCTTTTTTACGCCAAATTAAAAAGTATATGAAATAAATAACTCAAAGTGTGTTACACAAAGTTGACAATTTTCAAATAGTAAGTTCGCTTAGACAACAGGAGTTTAGAATGAGCGATTATTCGTTTTTCCTAAACAGAATAACTAATTGTAACTGATTTTAAAAGCGCCGTCTTGGCATTAGGTACGATCTGACAAAATGGTATCTTTCCAAGCAGGGTGAATCTACACCGCGAATTCAAAAATGTTAGAACCCAATATCATGCAAATGAAAAATAATTAATATGCAGATTATTTTAAAGCCGGTTCGGTCCAGCTGGAGTATTTGCTACCAGTAGAAATATTGGGTGGCGTAAACTGTGCCATTATAGAAGTTATAGTACACTTTGGATATTTGCCAGCGCGGCGAGATGATATAATTCGTGGTGCTCAATACGCCAATCTGCAAAGTATTGTGTAATATATGGATAACTGTTTTCTGGGAACCTTAAATGAGCAATAATTATTGGTTGTGAGCATGTGTAAATCGCCAAATAAGGAAAAGTCGCCATTAGTGGCAAGCAATCCTAGCTGTTCCGTAGTTTTTATCAAAGAAAACATACGAAGTATTGTTTTCTCACAGTTAAATATTACCTATACATATACGCAAGTCGCCAAATTAGGAAACTTCACCAATAATTGGCTAATACTCAAGGTGTTCCATGGGTTTCACATAGTTGAAAATAGTGCGAAGTTTAAATTTTTATGTTCCAATCAACATGCAAGAACCAAGCAATGTGTAGCTCGGTAACATTCAATCTGATCCAACCTCTGGGTTTTGTTTGTTGAAATTATGCCTTATAAACGAATAAGCCTGATTAGGGGCCGAATGCCTTATACGTAAAGCGAGTCTAGGGGCCTTGGCCCCTCGTTCAGTAAAAGATGACCTTGAGGATAAATCCTCCCTGCTTCTTTCGAAAAGTTATGTAAACACCGAATATAACAGTGTAAAATATTGTCGCGTTTCAAAAGATGAAAACTCCATGGAAATTAATAAAAGAAGTACAACTGATTTAGCACTATTAGTAACAGAGATCAGCCTGTGAATGAAATAACGCCTATGACCATTTTACCCTACCTTACTCTTACGCTTATTCGAAGTCTCCACCGTGGCCGAGTGGGTAAGACACTGAATATGTTAGATGACTGACGTGTGTAGGTCCCACGTTCGAGCCTACCGCGTGGCTGTCGATCCAACGGTCTGGACTTTTGGTCGGTTTTCTCCATCCGTAACGTGAATATGCGTTAGAACCAGGGGCGTAGCCAAGGGGGGCGGGTTAGGGGGTCATAACCCCCCCCATGAGGAATTTTTCCCATACAAAATGTATATTCTTCACTTCATTATCACACACACATATACATATATATGAGTTGTAGCAGTCGTAACCCCCCCCATGAAAAATTTCTGGCTACGCCCCTGGTTAGAACCTCTTAAATTTTCCCGACCAAGGCACCCACTAGGCAGAAAGTCAGTCGTGTAAGTTTGCCCAAACACAATACTCATTGCTCCAGTCTTACTCCAGAGACAATAAATAAGTTATATCTAGACAAAACACCTCCAAGAATATTCAGAAATCAAGAAGGATAAATAAATTTTTGACAAGGCATTATTTATACAGTTTTCATAATATAAGGTCATCCCAAGGCAAAGTATCAGGTTGTAACGAAAGTTTTCCGCCATATCTGCCTGAAAAACTAACTTCTCACTCCTTAGATAACTTTTTTTGAACTTTCGGTACCAAACCTGCACAGTGTCACATGATACAACAATAGTACTTAAAGCTGTACTCATAATTCGTTGATATTATGTAGCTGACTTTTTGCAACACAACTGGAAGTAAATGATGGTTCTAATCCTCTAGAGTGATAGTTCCATTTGAGACACCTTATACTTAATGATAACTATATTTTTTACAGATTTCACAACACAGTGTTATAAAGTAAACCTCTTTCTGCCAAAATCGTTATAAAGTAAACCTCTTTCTGCCAAATGCCAAAAATCGTTTGACAAAATATGAGCAAATACGCCAACGAGAACTGTGTGCTGACGAAGTTTGCGGTGGCGGGAAACTTTCGTTACAACCTAATAAAAAGCTGAAAATGAAAATGCTTTTCATTACTGACTATTTAAAGAGGAAGTTCGAATTTTTCAGCTTTACAGAATGCGTAATAGGATCAGAAATAAATAAAGAAACAATTATTTATGCGTTGAGTTAAATCATGGATAATTTTGATCATTTAAGAGCTATGACTAAAGTAACAGTGTGTTAGTTAAAATGTTACGTTAGTTGCATAAAAAATGTTGTACTTGTCACCCCAAACATTCGCCAGCATTTTATTAAAAATCAAAATTAAACTGTATTACATCCTTGTTAATGATCTTTAAAACTGAAAAAGTTATCTTAAATGTACTTTATATGAATAAATCATTAACACCATTTTCCTTTTCAGCTACAAATGTTATGGTGGTCGCTATGGAATTTTCCTATAATTATAATTAAAGAAAAATTATCTATGCATAGAGAGTAATGGGTTAATCTTCACATAATCCACGGTTATGGTCACAGACGGGAGGCATAAATAGCACGTGATCAGTCACAGGTTAACGGTAACTATCTTTTTAATTTCCGGTTACCTGTTATTCATATTTGCATGTTTACTTAAATAGGTTGGTTGGAAAAACAATGATTAGTACTGTACACTTTTTTGCGTATTTCGGCTATGTTCAAATTTAAAACATTCAATAAAAATATTCCAGTTTGAATACGTTAAAGAAATTTTATTACAGTTTTAATATAAAATTCATACATCATTATTTGAGAAGTATTATAAAACTATTATGTAGAACACGGTGTATTTTTTAATATTGCTTAACAAAGTTCAAAATTCAGTTAGTTGCATTTCATCCCGATTCGTTGTATTTAACTGTTTTATATTTGAAGAGATGCCCATTGATAAACTCTTGCTTCTTCCATATTCTGCTAAGCTCCAATACACAAAGCATAAATCCATTGTCTTTCATTTTTCTGGTAAAAACTTCGTGAATTTGAATACGAATGAGAGACGGAGGTCTCTTCTTTTACATCCTTGACGTGAAAACTTTAATTTAAATCTGAATGCATCATCTTTGCTTTGTGACGAAAGTCTATGTCGACGGTAAAGACTATTTGTCCGTAGTCCCATCTATTTAGGCTGTAATTCTTCCTCTTAACCCATTTATGCCCAGTGTCCCGTTTTTGGTATGGCATTTTCGCTATCAGTCGAAAACGTTATTTATTTTTCCTAGCCTTTATTCACGAGTATTGAACCTCAACTGCACAAAATATTTTAACATGACCCAGTACGTTAATTTTCATACATAATGATTTTAAAAGAAATCATCCCTTGTTCAAGAAATTGACATCAGAAATTTATCTATTTTTGCTGGTGTTAGAAAAAATCGAAGAAAGTCGCAAAAATGTCTGGGCACAAACGGGTTAAAAGCATGAATATATTGTCTTTTCTGTTAAAATCTGCATACATCGACGGTGAAGACTATTTGTGCGTAGTTCAATCTCTTTAGGCAGTAGTTCTTTCATTTGAAGCAGGAATCTATCCATTGTCATTTCTATGAAAGTCTGAATGCATCGATGGTAAAGACTATTTGACAGTAATTCCATTTCTTTAAGCTGTATTTCTATACCTTGAAACATGAATATTCCCTTTTCTATGAAAGTCTGCTTATGTGGACGGTGAAGAATATTTGGCTGTAGTCCTGTCTCTTTAGGCTTTTCATCTATCTCTTGCAGCATGAATGCAGTATCTTTTCTATGGAATTCTTTTTTATACATAAGGATGGTAAAGTCTGTATAAATTCAAACACGAATCAGGGAAGACGAAAAAGTCTATGGTGATTTTTAGGCATCTATGATAAACACTCATTTTGAGCACAATTGCGCAGTCCCGCCTTCCGAGAAATGTGGAAATTGAACAAGGGTAAAAACTCAATCAGAGTTTACTGTTTGACTATTACAATAAAAGTTTGTATTTTCCAAAAGGTAAGTGTGGCTTCTCGTCTTCAGGACGAGGATGATACAAAAAAAGTAAAAAAAAAAAAAATAGTGCGGAAGAACATTCTGATTCGATTTCCCCCCTCTTAAAGATTGTTCTCTGATTAGGTTGCACTGAGGAAAAAAAGTAAAAAAATCATCAATAAGGAATCGATGAGTTCATCCGGATTGACGGCAATTAGCAGGAGAGGTGTGTTTAGAAAATCTATGCTTATGGATTATTAAGACAGAATTCCTCTCTTTAATTGTTCTGTGAGTTTATCAGTTGTCTATTTGAAAAGAAAAATCGTGCAGTTAAAATCCAATAAAAAAAAATTCATTGCTCTCGCCACATGGGCACACACGCGGGGGGGGGGACAGTGGTAAGAATTCCAGGTACGGTAATTTTCATCAGGATCCTGCTATCTGGAAAGAAATGGCTTATCTATTAATACTAAAAGTTTATCTACAGTAAGTGTTATACACACAAAATAAACGCATCAATGATATGGTTTAGGTAATCTACTACAGTGATCTGTTAAGCAATCCAATTGGGAATAGGCAGAAAAGTGCAGTTCATTGAATACACAATTAGTTGTGAAAATAAGACAAGGATGGCTAGCTATTGAGTTTAAAACACCCTTATTGGATCTATATTGAACCTATATCTTGCTTTTATTGTCCACTATGTACATTGCAGCAGCAACCTTCATATCCAAGTCAAGTCCCAGTTTCTGTTGGGAAGTTTCAAAATGGCGCAAGTGTTGTTCATTGCCTGATTATGAAACTGGCGCACTAGCTGATCATTGCGTATTTATCACGGCATTCGAACAGATTCGAAGTATTCATGGTGAGTGTCAGTAACTCTCGGGCCACTTGATCGCCAGCTATTACACTACTTGGCTGAACAACATTATTATATGGAACTTGAAAGACTGGTTATAGACCATATTTCTGTCCCTGATATACCGTGTAACAGCCACCTAGCCACCTTCATAGCCAAGTCGCAGTTTATGTTGGCCAGGCTAAGAACAGCGCAAGTGTTGTCCATTTTCTGGTCATGAAATTGGCCTACTAGCAACTGGCTCATCAGGCTTTCCTTATTTGTCTCCGTATTCCAACAGAAGTGTAAAGGAGTTCACTGTAAAACTTGGCAACTGTCCGGCCGAATGCTTCCAGGCAATTAAATTACTAAACTAACGGGTCGCGTACAACTTAAAAGAATAATCGTAGACCTCAAAGGCCAGCCGTGGATGTTCCGCGCGAAATGCCAACCAGATCTCTTCGTTCAGGGGAATCTCACTGTCCACGATGTACGCCGTGACGGCAGACTTCAAGTCCAAGTCCCAGTTTCTGTTGGGAAGTTTCAAAATGGCGCAAGTGTTGTTCATTGCCTGATTATGAAACTGGCGCACTAGCTGATCAGTGCGTATTTATCACGGCATTCGAACAGATTCGAAGTATTCATGGTGAGTGTCAGTAACTCTCCAGCCATTTGGTGGCTAGCTATTACACTACTTGGCTAAACAACTTTATCGTATGGAACTTGAAAGACTGGTCATAGACTATATTTCTGTCGCTGATATACCACGTAACAGCCACCTCGCCACCTTCATAGCCAAGTCGCAGTTTATGTTGGCCAGGCTAAGAACGGCGCAAGTGTTGTCCATTTTCTGGTCGTGAAATTGGCCTACTAGCAACTGGCTCATCAGGCTTTCCTTATTTGTCTCCGTATTCCAACAGAAGTGTAAAGGAGTTCACTGTAAAACTTGGCAACTGTCCGGCCGAATGCTTCCAGGCAATTAAACTACTAAACTAACGGGTTGCGTGCAACTTAAAAGAATAATCGTAGACCTCGAAGGCCAGCCGTGGATGTTCCGCGCGAAATGCCAACCAGATCTCTTCGTTCAGGGGAATCTCACTGTCCACGATGTACGCCGTGACGGCAGACTTCAAGTCCGAGTCGCAGTGTCTGTCTGCCAGGATCAAAATGGCACAAGCGTTGTCCGCCGCCAGATGATCCATCAGGGAACTGGCGCATTCCCTCTTCAAACGTTCCACGCCGTACTTGTCTCCGCACTCGTACAGGCTCATTGCGGAATCCGCCGTCAGCCGGGGCAACTTCCCCGAGTAGAGATATCGGAGAAACAGTTCGAACACGGAATCCTCCATGTCGTCGACGTGCACTTGCCCAGTTTGCCCTTCCAGCATGTTGCTCTGGAGCATCGCTTCGAAGACGGCCGATCGACTGCCCAGCAGACTTCTGTGGGCCTAGAAAGTGCGACCTCCGTACCTCAGTTCCACGTCTGTGTCCGATCTCCTGTTGAACATGCTGTCCAGGTCTCGGGAGAGGGTCTCGAACCTGAAGTGGTCATCCAGGTGGGTCGGTGTCTGGGTAGATTTGTCAGCTAAGAGAAAAAGTAAAACAAAAGAAAGGTAAGTCAGGTCCAATAGGGCTATTGTAAAGCACTTCCAACACTCTCCTTCAACCCTAAAATGCACGATTTTTTTAAATCGGCTGAAAATAAAACTTTGACTTCATTTAGACTTACTTATGCTAGGAAAAATAAATATTTATGTTCTGTCCCAGTAAAATCGTGAAAAAAGTTCAAATTCGAAAAATTAGAATGTCCATACCCTATAGATCCTATAAAACAAAAGAAAGTAATACAGTCTAATTCTACTTTACTGAGTCCGAAACTACTATTTTTAATAGTTTTGAATTTATATTCATTTAGCAAATAAAAATTGCAAGAAATAAAATAAATAAATAATAAATAAATAACACAAAATAGGCAAAAATTGATTCCTGAAAAAGTGCCAGAGATAGGAAAATAAATATATGCTGACTTAAACCACTTTTCAATTTACTTTACGCACTTAGGTGCGTATTTAAAATCTGAAAGTGTTTCAGATTTTCTTACTTTTTTTTTTTTTCACTCTAGCAATAATCGTGTTCACTCAATTCTTGTATAGCCTCTGATCATCTATGTTCAAAAGATGGGCCGAGACATTTTAAAATGAAAGCTTGAAATTTTGTACATAACCTCATTAGTGTATTGGGCACATTTTACTAATTGAGAATTTTTTCTCACGAGGGTGGTATGCAAATTAAAAAAGTCTAACTTTTTTAAAACTTAACTAGGGAAATTTTTCTTACCGTAGTCTTTATTCTTACCTCACTTTGAGCACTTTTTAAGTTTACGTTGCCCACTTATCTCTCATAGATAAAGAATTAAAGGAGCGCGTTACCGCCTCTTTGAGACACCCTGTATACGAGCAAACATACATGCGTATGTCGAGAAGTCTCACAAAAACTCTTCAAAATAAATTTAGAGATAATCAAAATCGATTTTTTCATCAAAATCTGCATCACGAAATTTTTCGCTATCACT
>JAWZYV010008788.1:0-11741 GCA_038373885.1 Cheiracanthium punctorium | reverse complement strand
GAGATAAAATATCAATAATAGTAAGGTTTAGCGATTTCTAGCCAAATATTTCGATATCGCCAAGCTGAGTTCAATTTGAAAGATTTCCTTCTGACACTTTATTTGGCGATATTTCACCAAAAGCCGACAAACTTGAGATAGTTTGCGAGATTTTGGGGATAGCCACAGTAGTCATTGACCACAGACTTTCAATGAATTCAATGTATCCATACACCTTAATCTATTTAAAGTCATTTGGCTCACCCTATAAATAAATTCCCAGTCGATTGCTGTCAAAAAAGATGTTGAAAACAGTTAGATATTATAATATAGTTCTAAATACAAAAGTTCAAAATTCTACGGGTTAAAGTTTTAGAGTTATACAAAATACGAAATAATTTTTGGCGCCAAATTTGGCGATATTTCGGCCAAACTCTTCAATATCGACGAAATTTGGCGAGATTTTAAGCATGGACCAACAATGACAGATTATCGCCAAATTTGGCGATATTTCGCCAAAACTCGCCAAGAACGATGACAAATGGCGATACTTTGGGCATGGACCAAATGACTGACTATCGCCAAATTTGGCGACATTTCGGCAAAACTCGCCAAAGTCGAGGACAGTCGGCGAGATTTTGGGCATGTACCAAACAATCACTGTCTACAATTGTATTATATTGAAGATGTCCATAGACATTAAAGTACTGAAATTCTTTTCGGTGGTCCTGTAAATAAACTCTCCAGGAGATTGGAACCAAAAATCGAGATGCACAACCAGATGTTACAACAATGTTATATATAAAATTTCATAATAGTTTTCGAGGTTTGAGAGGAGAGTTAAATATACACACACGTACACCAAAAGTCGCCAAGCTTGGCGACTTTTGGTTGCCATTGACCGTAATGTATTGGAAATCTTTTGAGTGTTCCTGTAGCAGAACTGTAAATGATAAAGACACTTTTTTTAATGGAGAAATTCATTTTCTAACTCTTTACAGCATATATCACTTCTGAGTCGTTTGAAATAGCCCGATACCTCTAAAAAACGCTTTGATGAATTTCGGCCCATAGAGCGTAATGTATTTCGAATCTTTTAGGCGGTTCTGTAGATAAACTATCCAGTAGAATGGAACCGAAAGGGGAGGTGCACAACTAGATGTTACAACAATCCTAAATATAAAGTTTCAACATTTTACGCCTAATAGTTTTTGAGATATGCGAGTTTAATGAATTTCGGCCCATTGAGCGTAATGTATTTCGAATGTTTTGGGCGGTCCTATAGATAAACTATCCAGTCGATTGCGTCCAAAAGGGGAGGTGCACAACTAGATCATAGAACAATCCTAAATATCAAATCTCAACATTCTACGACCAATAGTTTTTGAGATATGCGAGTTACATACATACGTACGTACGTACGTACAGACGGCATGGAAAAACTGACCACAATAGACTCGCCGCTGGTCAAAATGAGTTGCAGACGCGTTTATATGATCGTGCATGCTAGCCTATGGTGAGATGCATCGAAAAAATTCTTAAAATTAAATTTAGATGTAGTCAAAATCGGTTTTTTTGTCGAAATTTTGCCCCAAAAATTTTTCGGGATCACATTACTTCCTTATACTACGTACAAGGAAGTAAAAATACATATATTCAAAATTGATAGCTGAGATAACGAAATGTTTTAGCAGACGGTTGTAATGATAGCACTGCACTTGATCCGTTTTGCTCCTATCATGAGAGATCTGTGTTTTTTTTTTTTTTTTTTTAAGTAAAACTTCTTTAGGCGCAACTAGGGAGTAACTCAGATATTTTTTCTGACGGAAGTAACGCTCACGTGGTTTTGGAAAAGCGGAAGCTGCCTGCGATCGAACCCAACCAGCATTCGAAAACTACGGTTTAAGAACACGTTGATAGAAAAACATGAAGAAATGAACATACAAAGTAAATGTTGCACGTTAGGATTACAATACAACATAAGAAAAATAAGTAAGCATACATTAGAATTTATAAACTATCTTATTTATTATTAAGATTCATACAAGATCACAGATACTACACAAGTATTATTACAGATTACCGCATACTAAAGTTCAAAAATATCGAAAAACTTACTTCATCCTTCATCTACACTAGCCTGCAATATATTACGAAAATGGCGGGCGGTAGCGGCACCGTTCACTTTCCGACAAGCGCCAACTGCGTGCCAAGAGACTTGGCGAAATTTGCCTTTCGCATATTACCGCTGAAGTTTGGCCAATGAGCATGGAGAATATGAGCACCTTTGACCCGTATAAGATCCTAAGCGTGGAATCGGCATATATGCAATCGAGCCAAACTAGCAGACGAAAACTACATTTCAAGACCACGGAAACAGAATAATACTTCGAACAAAACCAGCAGAGGAAAACAAAGGTTTAAGAACACTGCCATAGAAAAAGGCAATAATAGACCCTATGTGCATTCGATACCAACCAACAGAAGAAAACACTAGTTTAGGAACACAGTTAAAGAAAAATACCACAACATAGACATTCTCTCGATTCAAATCCTACGGAAAAACGTTTCAAGAAAACAGTGAAAGAATAATAGTCCAACATGGACACTTCCTGGATGCTAACCTAAGTTGTATTTCTAAACAGTATTTTGGGGACAAATCAAGCATTGTCCTGGAATCCAAGGAAAACTTGGGGACACTAGAAAATATCTTTGGGGACTTATTCGAGGACACAACATATTACCATGCTAATAGCTCTTTATATCAATTGTGTATTCTTATTTCTAATGAATTAATAGAAGTATTTATAAATATTTATTTAAACCATAAATATGAAAGGAAAACCATGTTGAAATATTGCAATTTATTCATAATTTAATACTTGGCATAGTATTTGTATTTTTCAGAAGACATTGCTTTTTACATTGGCTCGTTTTGTGATCATTTTTCATGAAACCTTTTACACCCTCTAAAAAAAGTATTCGAGTGCAAGAAAAATTTCGTACTTCAATTTCATATTTAAAGCATGGTTATTCCTGAAAAGTGATTAATCATTAACAAAACTGAAATGGGAAATTTGACTCCAATACTTTATTGAATGTCTGTACACGCTACACATACAACGGTTTAAGAACAGAATAAAAGAATAACAAATGGATACTCCGTGGATTCTAACCCAACCTCAAGACGGAGGTAGTTTAACACGGGGATGGAACACAACAAAGAAACGGACCCTGGCTGCAATACATCCTAAACAATAAACAGAACCTGCAGTTTAAAAACACGGATGCAGAATGATAATTTGAAACCTACCAGCAGACGAAATCAACGCTTAAGAACACTGTGATAGTAAAACACACAAATAAATGTACACTACCTGCATTCGAACCCAACAAACACAGGAAAACATCAGTTAAAGTACACAGTTGAAGTATAATACTAGACTATGGACATTCCCCCCATTCAAACCCAACCTCCAGACGGAACAATCGCATAAGAAAACAGTTAAGGGATAATACTACAACATTGACACTGCCTGGATTGTAACCCAATTTCCAGACAGAACAACGGTTTAAGAACACAGGTATGGAACAGCACAAAGAAACAAACCCCGGCTGCAAACGATTTAAGAACACAGTTAAAGGATAATACATGGACACTCCCTGGATTCTAACCCAACCTCTAGACGGAACAACGGTTTAAGAACATGGGGATGAACACCACAAAGAAAATGAATCTGGCTGTAACTGAATCCAATGTCAAAGAAGTTTTACTTCAATCACGCGTAAAGATTACACGCACACACTTTTTTTATTTGTTTGCTTGCTTTTTCGATTTTAGATCAAGGTTATTCTCAAACTTCTCCCAAAAATGGACCCTTTGATGCTTAATCAGCGTATAGAAACTGCTCCGTATTTCAAATATTTTTCGTTATTCGTTGCGACTGTTATTGCTATTGTAAATGCTATTGCTAATATAATGTTTTAACAAGTTGCAATGGTAGCAGAAAACTTCATTCGTTTTGCTCTTATCACGAGAGATCTGTTTATTTTTTCTTTCATTTTTTTTCGATTTTAGATCAGGGTTGTTCGCAAACTTCTCCCAAAAATGGCCCCTCTGTTGCTTAATCAGCGTATAGAAACTGTCCCGTGTTTCCTCATCCTTCAAATACTTTTCGTGATTCGTTGAGATTGTTATCGCTATTGTAAGTGCTGTTGGTATTTAATATTAAACTTGGTGTGATACGAAAAAAGTGGACTGTAAGGCGAATGATCAACAATTAATTTCTTTATTCTGTGAATATTAAATGAGTCAAGAGGGTACAACGATGCCGCGCTTACGGCTTACAAAACGAGACGATACAGGCGAAAATCAACGCTACCACCCAGAAACCATCGATAGGGTTGCCAGGATCGAGTTGGCGACAAGATACAATTATGAATGAAGGAATACAAGCAATAACATTTCTCCCCCGCCTTGCAACAACGGAGGCGTTCAAATTAAAGATACAGGTTATATTATCAAATAACAATCAAAATTGGTAAATGAGATTAAATGCCATCACAATTAAATAAAATACAAATATTTTCAGTTTTCAAAAAGAATAAAGTGAAGAAAAAAAACATACATACATATTCAAATTTTAAATACTTTCAAATAGACCATAAGAAGTAAACGTAGCTTCTACACCTGTATGGAAATATAAGGTATGAAAATAATTAATTACAACATAAGTAAAATGATGGTTAGAAGAAAGCAATACTGGGTGCATTTGCGAAACAGGCAAGTTAGAGTTTTTCAGTCGTCCTCCAACACGGAGGATGTCATTACTATCTAAGAAAGGGTTTAAACTTAAAAGTTTACTAGATTTTGGAATCGGAGTCCCTTTGCTTAAGCACTGTATTTCCTTATCAAAGTTGGTTCCTTGAATGTTTTTCACTATTGTCCACAAGGATTGACTAAGTTTATAACTCTTAAGGCATCCAGTCTCTCGTTGTAAAGGGTTTCTTGCGTTGTTTACAAATCTTTTGCACCAAGCAAGCACTCTCTGTAATTTGGTGTACGAAGAACAGCTACTGATAAGATCTAGTGGTTCGACTGTCTCCAGCAGCCCACACATTTCACTGGTCGCGTTTCCTTTATTTCTCGCGAAAAGAGGTCATTGTTCTCAATTGAAGTAGGGTTAGAGAATTCACTTATTTCAACTTGACGTAGAAATGGCGGCCCAAGCCGATACCCGAAACTAAGGTCTTTATTTTTCGAAGCCTTAATCCTAAAGCAAACGCAGTATCCAACGTGACAATATTCACCATAGAACCACGGAGGCGAAAAGGGTGGAGAATTCACATTTAACTCGGAATTTATTGCTTCCGTTTTCAAGTGGTTAGTAGTTTCTTG
This sequence comes from Cheiracanthium punctorium, assembly GCA_038373885.1. NCBI lineage: Eukaryota > Metazoa > Arthropoda > Arachnida > Araneae > Cheiracanthiidae > Cheiracanthium > Cheiracanthium punctorium. Next base: position 6,364 of record JAWZYV010008788.1, on the reverse strand, counting down.
TGGCGAATGCTTATTATTATCAACACTCTTATTCAAACTTCTACACAATAAGGAATTATGCCGTTTAGAACAGAAACAATTTCGAACACTAGGACAGTTCGATCAAATCTTTCATTAACTTTCATTGAATTGAAGCGTTTACATTTAAACAAACTGTGTGCTTGTTTGCATAAAGCACAATTATTAGGCTGAGATTTCGAAAGAAGCACCTTCGGTTTAGAATGGAGGGGAATGTTCTTTTGTTTGTTTTGGTTATGAAAAGAAGCATTTAAACCTTCTAAAATTTGACATCTTTTTGAAAAAAAGGAGAGAAAGTCGTCCCAGTCGGGAAATTCAGTACTGTCCAAGGTCAATTCGTATTGCCTACGAGTCTCATGATCTAGTTTGTTTAACACAATATTAACCAACATTTGCTGAGAAAGTTTGTCGGGTTTCAAATCAAACAATTCTAAAGAACGAAAATGCTTCTGAATGTTATCAAGTAGGGTTCTTAGAACCCTTGCCGATTCATTATTTAATTTATTCAAGGTCAAAATAGAATTCATGTGAGATGATGCAATAACACTTTTATTCTCAAATCTTTGTTGCAAAGCACCTAATAAAGAATCGAATGTATCGTTCGGCGTTTGCAAATGTTCAGCTTCTCCTTTTAACGAAGCTTGCAAATAGTGCAGTTTTCGTTGATTTGTTAAACTTTCATTAGATGTGATAAGGGAGTCAAATTTTGATTTAAAGAGTCTCCTTCTTGATACAATCCGAAAAATTTTGGTAAATTTATTTGGGGTAATTTCACCTTTACATTTGTGCATACATTATTCGAAATAGAATGCTCTATGTTCGTATAAGAAATGTCAACAACTTTACGAATAGAAGAGAGGAAAGATCTAATTCTTACCTCCTGTTTTTGGAATGCGTCATCGAGGATTTCCAAATCGTGTTCTTTATCTCCAATATTTATTTCTTCCGGTAACTTATAATATTGGAGTCTTAGTTCTTCACAATCGGTTTGTGTTTTTCTTAAAGAGTTCAATTTCAAGTCGAGTTCAATGGCTTTATCCGATGCGGGGACAAAATTATCTAAATACTTGGTAAGGTTGGTTACCTTTGTTTTCAGGCTACCTAATTGCCTGTTCAACGTTACGAGAGTTTGTTTATCCATAGGTCCTCCGGCTCGACGGACCAGAAATGGTGCGATACGAAAAAAGTGGACTGTAAGGCGAATGATCAACAATTAATTTCTTTATTCTGTGACTATTAAATGAGTCAAGAGGGTACAACGATGCCGCGCTTACGGCTTACAAAACGAGACGACTACAGGCGAAAATCACAGCTACCACCCAGAACCCATCGATAGGGTTACCAGGATCGAGTTGGCGACAAGATACAATTATGAATGAAGGAATACAAGCAATAACAAAACTATACACCGAACAAGTATCTAATAGCTTATCAAATATGACCACACATGTTATATAAACGTGCGTTAAAAAATAACATGGAATATGTTTGCATGACACAGTTTATATTATTATTAACAACAGAATTAGAGTAGCAGTTGTATTTAAGTAACGTTACTCTCAACATACTACACAGTTTTCATATTCTTACAAAATATGTTTACCTTGTCTAATTAATCTAATTATGTGTTTAGTCAGTATAAACAATCTTTCGCTCTTTTAAAATAATTAGTTCAGCGGTTATTTGTGTGCATACTACCTAAATTTACGACTAACGGTTATTTTTGATTTCTTACAAGAAACGCTTCTTTTACCGATACATATTGGTTGTTTTCATGTGTACGTGATAAATACTCACCCAAATTTTGACGTTAAATTAGTTTGAATGTCATTACATAATAGAAAAACTCACTCATCATGAATTTTGAAAAATCTGACTGTCTTACTAAGCTTGTCTTATGCAGAGGGGAATTTTTTTTTTAAACTGACTTTGAAGTTGATAACATTTAACTTCTAGGTATATAAAAGCAACTCAAATTAAAATGTAAATTTGGATAAATAGATAATTTGTTCATTTTAACAAAATTCGTTGTTTAAACTGACAAAATGTTTTGTTGAAATAAGCAAATAATTTTAACAAAATAATTCTTTTAAATTAACAAAATTTTGTAGTGCTATTTCAACCGTATAATTTTGTTGATATAACAATTTTTTTTTTTTGATTCAACAAACACTTTTTTCAGCGCATCATTGTTTAATTAAAACCATTTAGAAGATAGTATTTGTTTGTCTTAAAAATTCATTCAATTTTTAAACAAATCATAAAACCGTTATCAGTTTTTTTTTGTTTATTTTACAAATCGATATAGTAAAAATCTGATGTGTCCAACACATGACTTCCTTGCACGTCTATTAAATAAAAATGTTTTCTACGCACTTCCTCTAAACTTATTTGTTTGAAAGAGATAAAATATCAATAATAGTAAGGTTTAGCGATTTCTAGCCAAATATTTCGATATCGCCAAGCTGAGTTCAATTTGAAAGATTTCCTTCTGACACTTTATTTGGCGATATTTCACCAAAAGCCGACAAACTTGAGATAGTTTGCGAGATTTTGGGGATAGCCACAGTAGTCATTGACCAGACTTTCAATGAATTGAATGCATCCATACACCTTAATGTATTTAAAGTCATTTGGCTCACCCTATAAATAAATTCTTAGTGGATTGCTGTCAAAAAAGATATTGAAAACAGTTAGATATTATAATATAGTTCTAAATACAAAAGTTCAAAATTCTACGGGTTAAAGTTTTAGAGTTATACAAAATACGAAATAATTTTTGGCGCCAAATTTGGCGATATTTCGGCGAAACTCGTCAATGTCGACGACATTTGGCGAGATATTAAGCATGGACCAACAATGACAGATTATCGCCAAATTTGGCGATATTTCGCCAAAACTCGCCAAGAACGATGACAAATGGCGATACTTTGGGCATGGACGAAATGACTGACTATCGCCAAATTTGGCGACATTTCGGCAAAACTCGCCAAAGTCCAGGACAGTCGGCGAGATTTTGGGCATGTACCAAACAATCACTGTCTGCAATTGTATTATATTGAAGATGTCCATAGACATTAAAGTACTGAAATTCTTTTCGGTGGTCCTGTAAATAAACTCTCCAGTAGATTGGAACCAAAAATCGAGATGCACAACTAGATGTTACAACAATCTTATATATAAAATTTCATAATAGTTTTTGAGGTTTGAGAGTTAAATATACACACACGTCACTAAAAGTCGCCAAGCTTGGCGACTTTTGGCACAGTTCTTGAGGAGGCACGTGACCGTGGTCGGACCATTACCTAACTTATGTGGTAAGACGGTATTGTGCTTGAAATGGATGAATGCCCCTAAAATTGCCATTGACCGTAATGTATTGGAAATCTTTTGAGTGTTCCTGTAGCAGAACTGTAAATGATAAAGACACCTTTTTTAATGGAGAAATTCATTTTCTAACTCTTTTCAGCATATATCACTTCTGAGTCGTTTGAAATAGCCCAATACCTCTAAAAAACGCTTTGATGAATTTCGGCCCATAGAGCGTAATGTATTTCGAATCTTTTAGGCGGTTCTGTAGATAAACTATCCAGTCGAATGGAACCGAAAGGGGAAGTGAACAACTAGATGTTACAACAATCCTAAATATAAAGTTTCAACATTCTACGCCTAATAGTTTTTGAGATATGCGAGTTTAATGAATTTCGGCCCATTGAGCGTAATGTATTTCGAATGTTTTGGGCGGTCCTATAGATAAACTATCCAGTCGAATGGAACCAAAAGGGGAAGTGCACAACTAGATGTTACAACTATCCAAAATATGAAGTTTCGAAATTCTACGCCTAATTGTTTTTGAGTTAGGCGAATTTAATGAATTTCGGCCCATAGAGCGTAATGTATTTCGAATCTTTTGGGCGGTCCTGTACATAAACTATACATTCGATTGCAACCAAAAGGGGCGGTGCACAACTAGATCATAGAACAATCCTAAATATCAAATCTCAACATTCTAAGACCAATAGTTTTTGAGATATGCGAGTTACATACATACGTACGTACGTACGTACAGACGGCATGGAAAAACTGACCACAATAGACCGGCCGCTGGTCAAAATGAGTTGCAGACGCGTTTATATGATCGTGCATGCTAGCCTACGATGAGATGCATCGAAAAAATTCTTAAAATCAAATTTAGAGGTAGTCAAAATCGGTTTTTTAGTCGAAATTTGGCCCCCAAAATTTTTCGGGATCACATTACTTCCTTATACTACGTACAAGGAAGTAAAAAGTTAGAGGTGACCCCATAGCCCCGAATCCTGTCTCTTAAAATAGGTCATACACACAATTAGACAGCAAAAAAAGAACTAAGAACGTTATATTCAGATTTGAAGAGCTACTACAATTACAGAAACATAAAACTATGTAAAATCATGAATTTGATAAGCAGAAGAAGTAACGAGTTGTCTATGACTACGAACCAAGTAGTTTAAACAGTAGCAAGTTGCATGTAGTATATCTGTCGTAGTTACTATTAAGAACAAGAAAAAAACAACAAAATATATGCATATAGAATCATTTCCGTTTAGAAAAAGTTGGTCAGAGCTTTCAAGGCTCCTTGAATTCAAATAAAATGTTAGAATTATCTTGTTTATATTCTACCACTGTTCAAGTAAAACAACTCTAACACAAAATGCATTTTCATTGAACTGTATTTAAAAAAATCTGATGTGTCCAACACATGACTTCCTTGCACGTCTATTAATTCAAAAATGTTTTTTACGCACTTCCTCTAAACTTATTTGTTTGAAAGAGATAAAATATCAATAATAGTAAGGTATAGCGATTTCTAGCCAAATATTTCGATATCGCCCTGTTGAGTTCAATTTGAAAGATTTCCTTCTGACACTTTATTTGGCGATATTTCACCAAAAGCCGACAAACTTGAGATAGTTTGCGAGATTTTGGGGATAGCCAAAGTAGTCATTGACCACTGACTTTCAATGAATTGAATGCATCCATACACCTTAATGTATTTAAAGTCATTTGGCACACCCTGTCAATAAATTCCTAGTCGATTGCTGTCAAAAAAGATATTGAAAACAGTTAGATATTATAATATAGTTCTAAATACAAAAGTTCAAAATTCTACGGGTTAAAGTTTTAGAGTTATACAAAATACGAAATAATTTTTGGCGCCAAATTTAGCGATATTTCGGCGAAACTCGTCAATATCGACGACATTTGGCGAGATTTTAAGCATGGACCAACAATGACAGATTATCGCCAAATTTGGCGATATTTCGCAAAACTCGCCAAGAACGATGACAAATGGCGATACTTTGCGCATGGATCAAATGACTGACTATCGCCAAATTTGGCGACATTTCGGCAAAACTCGCCAAGGTCGAGGACAGACGGCGAGATTTTGGGCATGAACCAAACAATGACTGACTACAATTGTATTATATTGAAGATTTCCATAGACATTAAAGTACTGAAATTCTTTTTGGTGGTCCTGTAAAGAAACTCCAGTAGATTGGAACCAAAAATCGAGATGCACAACTAGATGTTACAACAATCTTACATATGAAATTTCATAATAGTTTTTGAGATTTGAGAGTTAAATATGCACACACGTACACCAAAAGTCGCCAAGCTTGGCGACTTTTGGCATAGTTCTTGAGGGAGGCACGTGACCGTGGTCGGACCATTACCTAACTTATGTGGTAGGACGGTATTGTGCTTGAAATGGATGAATGCCCCTAAAATTGCCATTGACCGTAATGTATTGGAAATCTTTTGAGTGTTCCTGTAGCAGAACTGTAAATGATAAAGACACTTTTTTTAATGGAGAAATTCATTTTCTAACTCTTTACAGCATATATCACTCCTGAGTCGTTTGAAATAGCCCAAAACCTCTAAAAAATTCTTTGATGAATGTCGGCCCATAGAGCGTAATGTATTTCGAATCTTTTAGGCGGTTCTGTAGATAAACTGTCCAGTCGAATGGAACCGAAAGGGGAGGTGCACAACTAGATGTTACAACAATCCTAAATATAAGGTTTCAACATTCTACGCCTAATAGTTTTTGAGATATGCGAGTTTAATGAATTTCGGCCCATTGTGCGTAATGTATTTCGAATGTTTTGGGCGGTCCTGTAGATAAACTATCCAGTCGAATGGAACCAATAGGGGAGGTGCACAACAAGATGTTACAACTATCCAAAATATGAAGTTTCGACATTCTACGCCTAATAGTTTTTGAGTTAGGCGAGTTTAATGAATTTCGGTCCATAGAGTGTAATGTATTTCGAATCTTTTGGGCGGTCCTGTACATAAACTATAC
>JAWZYV010008785.1:0-14205 GCA_038373885.1 Cheiracanthium punctorium | reverse complement strand
TAGTGCTAAGCAGCTCTTTTTACGAATTTGAGTTGGTAACATTGAGTTACATTGATCGAATCCAATTGGTAACGAAATAGCTTGACATTTGAGTGTGGGGGAAGGAAGGGGAGGGAGTAACCCCATCTATGCTGAACTGTACGGGTTGATTTCTCCACATACTCCTGACATCCAGACGCCTACACTAACTCTTCACTAATAACGTTAGGCGTCTCTGTTGCACATTGTCTGTCAATACAATGGAAGGGGAAAGAAGATTGATACCAGGGTCGTACCCAGAAAAAAAGTTCGGGGAGACAACAAGAGGTGAAAAAGGCTAAATTTTTCACAAAATGGCTTCATTATTATTGTTTTGTTAACAAAATTTTAAATTTCGGCTTGATTGATACTGTTTGAAGCTGGTGTTTATTTACTCCAATTTTTAGTATGTCTAATTGTTCATGAGAATCTATTTCTTTTTTTCTTTGTGTATAGTCTGTTTATTCACGCAAAAATTTTGTCTCAATATAGATTTTTGAATTTTTCCTAGAGAATATGTTTAACTAAGATATTCAATACCTTCAATCTTACAAAGCCACCGTTTGATTGTAAAATTTACAATCAGGGCGCACTAACTTTACTTTTACCTTCCATTAAAATAATTAACTCGCTCCGTTTTTAGGTTCACATTAAATTTACATTTTTTATTTATTTACTGGATTTTTCTTGGCCCTATCTAGGACCCCCTTGTTCACTGGGCCCGGGGCTGCACCCTCCCCCCCTTCACTGAACTCTGCATTACTGGCATAATTATTGTCATTGCTTACATGATTGCTTGTTGGGCAGGCGGACAAGTGAAGTGTTCTACCCCAGAAATATACAGTATTTAATGTGAAGCATTTCTGCACGTATATCATAACAATATGGGAGCTGGGGGGTGGGTCTAAGGCCCCTCTATGCCCACAGATCACTGCCTCTTATTCTTCATCTTCATTCCCTTTTCTTATGTTTCCATCACCTTTTACTACTGCTCTGATGGTGTGAGAATGCAATCCCTGACTGATTTTGGGTTCGCGAGATTTTGGGATTAAAATTTATTCATCCGGCTGTAATGCTGGATCTCATGTGTGAATTTTGCTTACCAAACTTCGGATGAGTATTTAGCTCAAGTTTAGAGATAATTTAAAACGTATTACCGAGAGAGATAAGAAAAGGAAAGATATGTGATACGAAGTTAAATTTTATGTAAAGAAAATAAATATAAAATTCACAGAAATTAAAATTTATAGGTACACTAGCTGAAGTACCCGTTCTTCGCACGGGAATGAATGGACTTTTTGATATTAATATTTGTTGTGATTACTATTTATTGTAATAAAGAGATATAGCAAAATGGATATCGCGTTATATTGTGTTCAATAATCATGCATACTGAATTTCAAGGCAATCGTTTTTACGGTGCAGAAGGCGATGCGGCGTAGCACAATCTAGTGGCGAGTTTTAGCAAAACAGATACGGCAAAAATATTCTTCGCATTCACATATCGATGTATACGAATTTTCGTGACGATCGGCTGAATAGTCTTGAAGTTCATGTGTTGACGCGACATCTAGTGTCAAGTTATAGGAAAATGGATCGTGCCAAACTCTTCCCCGTGTTCAAATATCTATGTATACCTATTTTCATAGCAATCATTCGCACAGTCAAGAAGTGATACAATGCAGGGCCATCTAGTGGTTAATTAAAGTAATGATTTGCTACAGCGCCGTCATGTGGCGATTTATATCAAAATGGATAACGCCAAAATATTCTCATTGTTCAAATAGCTATGTATACTGATTTTCATAGCCACCGTTTGAATGGTCAAAAATTTGGCCTGCTGCAGCGTCATCTAGTGGCGAGTTAAAATAATAATGCATTGCAGTGCCATCTAGTGGTGAGTAACATCAAAAGTAACGCAGTTAGAATATATTCTTCGTTCTCAAATGTGTAAGTATAAAAAATTTTATGCCGATCAGTCGAACGGTATAGAAGTTGATGCGTTGCAGCGCTATTTAGCGGTAAGTTACAGCAAATGGATAGTGAAAAATATTCTCCGTGTTCTAATATTCGCGTGTACCAAATTTCATCGAAATTGGTTGGCCGATATTCGCATAGCAAACTGCTAAACGGAATAGAATTCGACGTTCTGCTGCGCCACCTACAGAAAAGTTAGAGGAAAACGGATAGCATAAAAACCTTCTCCATGATAAAAGACTTAGGTGAACCAAATTTCATGGTGATCGGTGAAACGGTGCTGGAGTTTTTCAACCTCCTACACACATACCAACATTCATTTTTATCTATAACCAGTCTTATTATACGTATATACCAGTCTCAAGTAAAATCCAGTTTCAAATCTAAGCCTCGCCAAAGTGCCAGCATACGCCATTTTGCAAGAGATTTTTCAAGGAATCATTCGAAGCATTGACTTAGCAGCAATCAAAATGGGAAATGGTTCGATCGCCAGGCATTTATTTGAAAAGTGGAATCCCTTAATACAGCCGCATTTTTTAAATTATCAACTATAACATGTTTTATTCATCGTTACCTCGATGTACTAAATGCGAAGATTTCAATTTTCTGAAATTTGGCGGATTTCCCCCAAGTTAAATCAATGTACTCAATTGGCGAGAATTCTGAAGCTACATCGCTTGAAATGCCCTAATAACTGCATTATTTCTGCACGGATAGTTAAAATTTAATGCTGTATTCTAAGAAAACCTATACACTTGTTTTCAAAAATGCTATTCCCTTAAGCTCTCAGTAAATTGCGCCAAAAAGCCTAAAACTGTGCAAACCGCTAGATCTCACTCTCTAAAAATCGGCCTATCAGCCATTTTTTTTTTTCGCCAAACTAAAAAAAATTACATATTAGTCTCGGATATCTTCGATCCTCATTGTTTTGCGTATAAAACATTTCATTCCTGCTCTCATTTCTTATGCGCACACGATATTATAATTAAAAAAATAACCCAAAAAAATAAACTAAAAAAATCATTATTATTCTTTTATTTTTACTTTAAGAATTTAAAACATTTTATTCGGCAAAATCGCCACACATGGCAACCAAGATGCTTATTTCACACACTTTTTTCACTACAGGGGTTAATATTACGTAAAGTTTTCTGCGTGGAGAACATAAAAAATTTCTTAAATTCCGGGAACGGAAATTAAGAGAACCATTCAGGAGGAAAACGTTTTTAAGTGGAGTTTCAAAGTTTTAAAGTGGACAATCATTTATTCTATATTATTTTACATATCTGTGTAAAATTTCAGGCTGACAGGTCCATTTTTGTGGAATTGTATACTACCCCAATCAACAAATTGACAAACAGAATTTCATTTTTATTTATAAGATAACCTACGCTTGTTTTTAAAAATACCCTCTCATTAAATTGCGCCAAGCGCTAGAGTCATAGAAAATCTGACACACTTTCAGATTTTTAAATACGCACTAAAGTGCTATATATAAAAAGAGTTATAATCCATGGGTCTTCCCTATTTTCGTTCCTTCTTTCATTAAGTTGGAAAGTGTATCATTATTCATGAGTGTGATTAAACAAAATTAAAATTGATATTTCTAACATCCTTTTTTCTGGATGTAATACATTAGATGCAGAAAAGCTGCTCAGAAAACTGTACAATTCCAACTGAATGAAAATTTAAAAAACTTATACGCAGGTGTATTCATAACCCAAATAGCAGACGATTAAATTACGATAAATAGCGCCAAGCGTTAGAATCCTCCTCAAAATCGCGAGAATGCTGAAGATAGATCGCTTGAAATCCCTTAATAACTGCATTATTTTCGCACGGATCATTGAAATTTAACGCTGTATTCTAATAAAACCTTTGCACTTGTTTTCAAAAATCCGTTTCCTTAAGCTCTCAGTAAATTTCGCCAAGCCGGAAACTGTGCAAACCGCTAGAACTCACTTTCTCGGCATTTGAGCCATTTTATTTTTTCGCCAAACTAAAAAATTTTAACATATTAGCCTCGGAAATCTTCAATTCTTATTGTTTTGCGTATAAAACATTTCATTCCTGCTCCGATTTCCCATGCACACGATATTATAATTAAAAAAAATATAACCTTACGAATATAAACTAACAAAAAAAAAATCATTATTATTCTTTTATTTTTACTTTGAGAATTTAAAATATCTTATTCGGCAAAATCGCCACACATGGCAACCACGATCCTTGTTTCACACTTTTTTCACTACAGGGGTTACAATTACGGAAAGCTTTTTGCGTGGAGAACATAAAAAATCTCTTAAAATCCGGGAACGGGTGGACTTTCAAATTTTTAAAGTGGACTATTATTTATTCTATATTATTTTACATATCTGTGCAAAATTTCAGGCTGATAGGTCCACTTTTGTGGATTTGTATACAACTCAAATCCACAAACAAACAAACAAACAAACAAACAAACAAACAAACAAACAGAATTTCATTTTTATTTATAAGATTAACATACTTAACGTTATTTTCTTAGTTGTTGAAAAAAGAACGTAAAAATCGAAAGAGTCCAATGAATCGTTCCTTAGTCTTGATTTAATTATAATAAAATAATTAAAAGCGTGAATTGAAAAATTAAAACCTGAAATGAAAAATTTTTTTCGACATAACCGCTATTGAGATCGATGCGTTTTGTCTACGACATTGTAATTAATATCAATTTCTATTCTTTTCAAGCCAGCTAATTGTTACCCTTTCTTTTAAGCAGGTTTGGCGCTGCCACTATGCTAAAATTGTTCCGGCTCCAATTATTTATTGTGAGTCTATTTCAATCTCAGATTGTGACCCAGATACAGTGAAACCCCCCAAGTGGGACACCTCCATAAGTTGGGACAATTTCTGGAGAACGAATGTGCCACTTACATTACACTAAAATATACCTCCATAAGTTAGACACCTCCGTAAATTGGACACATTTTGAGGGAACCGCAAGTGTCCAACTTTCGGAGGTTACACTGTAATTTTTTTTTTTTTTCGATTGGAATCAGGGTTAGGTAGAAGGAGGTAGTGGCTTAGTTAATTTTCTCTTATGCAGCATAATTTCCGACAGTGGCAGTGAACAACAGTTATTAGAGAAAAATTAAAATAAATGAAAAAACTTTAAAAGTTTAAAGAAATGAAATGTTCTTAAAATTAAAAAAAATATTTTAATAGTTTTATATACATACATATATAAATGGTATATGTATGTACATAGGTATAATGAGCGTATATGTTGTGGGCCCACCCCGAAAAAAAAATCCTTCAAAGAAACCTTCCAAACTTTGGACAAAAATTCTTTAGGTCTTCATCAGACAAGCCCTTCCGTCTTACTGAGCAGAGGGAAATGAAAAAGATAAACAAACAAGCATGTTGCCACAAGGAAACAAGAAAAGGCGAACAAATAAAGGAGAGGGGGGGAAAGGGGAAGGGATAAAAAGGAAAGAAAATATGGAAAAACAAAAATGCATAAATAAATAATAATAACAATAATAAAAATCAAAAATGAGAACACAAACATACTCACACACAAAAAAGGAAAAACAAAAGAAAACAGAACAAACAAACGAACATAAAACATAGATAACATAAAAACACATTTTTTTATAACAACATACAGGATAGCACAGAAGACCCTTTTTTATTAATAAATAAATAAATAAAATAAAATAAAATAAAGTAATAAAAAGCATAATGGAAAGACAGAAACACAGACAGAAACCAAAATAAAATAAAAACGGACAAACAAAATAAAAGAATAGCAAGGAAAAAAAAAATAAATAAATAAAAATAAATAAAAAAGAGGGGTAGAAAAATGGTAGCAGAAGAGAAATAAGGAAAGTGAATATAATCTTACAACAACAGCTTCCAAGCGGCATGAACGAAAGAAACCGAAGAACCATCGTTCACAAGACGTTCTAAGTGCTAGGTAATGGAAAAACCATCTTTCCATTAGTCTTAGCGCCTCACCATGGCACAGTGGTTATGCCACTGAAAATGGTAGACGGCCGAGATGTGAAGGTCCCGGGTTCGAGTCCCATCGCGCGGCTGTCGATCTAACGGTCTGGAGTTTTGGTAGGTTTTCTCCAGTTGTAACGTGAATACGCGTTAGAGCCCCTTAGAAAGTCCTCCTACCAAGGCACGCCCCATCCTAGGCAGATACCCCGCGTGCAGGTTTGCCTTAACACACAACAACAACCAAAAAATCAAGATGAGACAAAGATTGAGGAGTGCACAATATCTTAGCCTTAGAAAGCTGAAAACGATGATTAGAATTCCAACAATGGGATGCAATAGAATATTTGGAAAGTTCGTGCTTAGAACCATATCTCTCACGCTCTTTGAGCCTAAATTTGAGAGCTCTTCTGGTCTGACCAATATAGCCCGAATCACAAGATCCTGAAGCAATATAATAAACGGTTCTCAATAGGAATAGGATCTTTAAGGGAAGAAAATTTAAGTTTATTAACAGGTTTAAAAAATATTTTTTTTCCATTTAAATGGTGTTTTTTTAAGTTGAAAGATGTAAAGTCGTAAAAAATTATTTTTTATGGGTCAGTAGCACTGCGATTTTAAAACTCTTCTAAACATTGTAAATGAAACCTTTCAAAATAATTATTTTGTATCTATTGAAAAAGCGTATATTTTCTTACATATAAATGGTAGTTATGAATTTTTCTTCATCCTAACTAATATTATAAATGCGAAAGTGAGTTTGTTTGTTTGTTTGTTTATGACGCTTTCACGCCTAAACCGCTGAATCGATTAGGATGCATCTTGGTTTAGATATAGAAGGGACCCTGGAGTTGGTTATAGGCTAATTAGAATTTTAGATTTTTAATTACTATTTTAATTATTAATTAAAAACCTTTTTTACGTTGCCATGCTTGGCGAGTTTCGCCCGTATCAATCAAATGATTCATGTTTTGAACTAACAAGAATGCTATTGCTTCAATAAAGAAGCGCGTGCGTGCATCCGAAAAACATTAAATTCCACGGAAATTATGCCAGTTTTATGCCAAATCTATCTATCAATAATAATAAAAATGAATGTTCTCCAGACAAATCTACAGAAAGCAGAGCTTTGAAAATTTGAGCATAGAAGCCCATGACTGTGCACCTGAGGCTAAGAATGTTGAAATTTTAAATACTTTTCTAATTATTAATTAAAAACCGTTTTATCGCCCGCACAAAATGATTTATGCTTTTGAAATAAAGCTGAAATTCTATTTTCAGATAAACATGCACTTGAAAAACATGAAATGGTATGGAAATTATGTTGATTTTACGCCAAATTAAAAAGCATTAGAAAGAAAAGTCCAAATGTGTTTCTTAAATTTCATAAATTTCCAAATCCTACCGATAATATAAAAACTCGGCTGTTCGAGCCTCGTCAGGGGGAGATCCCCCTGAACCCCCCTAATTTTTTAGTTTTATTATTGCCATATTAAAACTATATTAATTAACTTGGCATTTTATCGCTCATCTTTCGCGTATTTCGCCTGGTAACCCTATGTTGAAATTTTTATGAGTGTAACCTATTTACAGAAAAATACATGTGGTGCATATTCTACAGCTTACGAAATATTGTAACAATAGATTAAAGCTGTTGTGAACTAATAATATTTGAATATATGTAAAAAATACATGTGGAGCATATTCTACAGCTTACGAAATAGTGTAACAATATCGAGACTAAAGATTGCTTTAATCTCGATATTAAAGCTGTTGTGAACTAATAGTATTTAAATACATGTAAAATTATGTCGCTTTTTTATGTCGCTTTATTATGTCGCATTTTTGGGACACATTTTTGAATAAGAGTATTGAGAGATAAAATGACAGTCATTAAAAAATGTGTACGTTTGTGTGTTAGATGTTTTTGACTGAATCAGACACAAATTGCTGAACGGATTTGGAAAAATTCGTAATGAAGATAGCTTATGCCCTGGATTAACATACAGGCAACCTTAGCATATAGCATAAATAATTCTTTTACAAAAACATTCAAAATAATTCTAATGTATTGCGCTCGATGGAAATTTTATAGCCACTAAACCGATTCTAAAACTTAGTTACACTATTCCTGAGTATTATTGTTTGTTTGTTTGTGGATTAAGACCGATTGACTGCACTAGGGTCCTAGGCCTATATGGGTTATTCCTCTGTGGGGAACTTTCTAAGGGATCCTAGTCCGTATTTACGCGAGGTTTTGGAGAAAACCGCGAAAAACTGCGAGCGACTAGGTCGACAGGCTCGACCAGGGGTTGAACCTGGCACTTTCAGCCTTCCAGTTTTGAGAGTAGAACTTCTTAGACACTGGTGGGACTCTGAGTGTTATAGGCTACCTTTTATGCATATATCACAAATAGTTCTTTTACAGGGATACTCATAAGAATTACATTACGCTCTATGTGTATCTCTGTAAGTACTGAACCGATTCCAAAACTTTTTTCACTGATAGTAAGCTACACTATTCTTGAGTATTATAGGCTTAAATTCATGCATGTAGCGCAAATAGTTCCTTTACAGGAACACTCAAAATAATTATAATACATTGCGCTCTCTGGGTATCTCTGTAACTATAGAACCGATTCTAAAACTTTTTCGCTAAGAAAAAGCTGCACTATTCCTGATTAACGTAGGCTAAAATTCATGCTATAGCATAAATATTTCTTTTACAAGAATAACAAAAACAGTTAGCAAATACTGTCGTAAATGTATTCGCCACATGCCTGAAAAAAATCTAAATTTAGTAACTCTGCTTACTCTCTTATTTTAAATGAAGTATACTACCACGCATTATACTTCACATAAAATAAGTAAAAAGCAAATAATATTTAAATGCAGTTTCTTTTGTCGCAAACATATGTGTTATTCACACATGCTTCATTTCTTTTGGGACCTAACTCTAAAGCCGACGCGGACGAAGTCGCGGGTAGCAGATAGTATTAAATAAAGTATTAATATAGTAGAAAAACTTGATAGTAGAACATGTTGCGAGTAGAAGAAAAGAGTATAAATATGTTGGTTCTAAAATATTTTGCATCCATCAGTGCTGGCAACTGTGGATCTAAACTAATACAGGTATTAATTAAGGTGTAACAGTTAATGGTTTTATGACTTGAAAAGTACATTTTGAAACATTTTTCCCATAAAAAGAAGCGTTTAAAGGATGGTAGCATATTTGCTACCATGTGCATAAGAGGCTTAAGAAAGATATAAAAATTTCCTAATGAATATTTACTACACTGGACCTGCAAACTAAATTTAATACTTAATTTTTGAAAGAACGGAAGAATGACTATGTTTTAAAAAAAAGAAAGCAATCGTTAATGCGGTACTGATCGTTTGTTAAATTATCAGTAAAACGTAAATGCTTTTTATCGTTCATAATTTGGAGCGCAACCATTTCCTAATGCTGAAAAAAGGGCAATGGGATAGACTGCTCAATACTGAAAAGATCAACTGTTGCCATCGCTCGATTTAACTATTCTTATTGGCTGACAACAGTCAACAGTCGGTTTTGTGTCCTCACGGTGAGGACACCGTGCGTTAAAGGGTTAAACGTGTT
Source organism: Cheiracanthium punctorium (assembly GCA_038373885.1). NCBI lineage: Eukaryota > Metazoa > Arthropoda > Arachnida > Araneae > Cheiracanthiidae > Cheiracanthium > Cheiracanthium punctorium. The sequence goes on along the minus strand of JAWZYV010008785.1, from coordinate 4,607 downwards.
CGAAAAATATTTGGATTGTTCGGGGAATAGGGTACCAAAAAAGGAACCGAGTAACCCTTAAAACTCGAAAAGTGCATAAATTAACACAATTTTTTTAAAGATGTTTATCTAAAACTAGCCGCCTCCGGCGATTTGGTTCGCCATCTTAATAAATTTTGTTCGGAGAGCATCCTGTTCCTCACCGGCTTCCTTGGTAGTGAAATCTCTTAGATTCTGAATGGAATTTAAAATTAAGATGGTTACAAACAGGAGAGGCCCTACGGTAAGTGTCGATCCCTGCTAATGTAAAAAAGACGCCCCCTTTTTAGCTCTACTTAGTTTCTGAGCTCGAAAGGAAGCCCCTTCGAAGCCGGCCCCCCGATACGGTGCTTACCGTGTAGGGCTTCCCCTCGTTACAAAAATGAAATGGTTTAGTGATAAAAACCTACAAAAAGGTACAAATCATTTTCGTCCTATATTAATTCTGAAGAGCATCTGGATATATTGGTCTTTATCAAAAAACGGAAAGGGGAAAAAAAAAAGGTAACAAAATCTGAAACACTTCCAGATTTTTAAATACGCACTAAAGTGCTCTATATTAAAAGCATATTATAATCAATGGGCCTTCCCTATTTTCGTTCCTTATTTCATTAAGTTGGAAAGTATATCATTATTCATGAGTGTGATTAAACAAAATTAAAATTGACATTTCTAACATCCTTTTTCCGGATGTAAATTTCTTCTAAGCACGCCTGGTCACACAAAATATGCTAAAAGATGAGTAGGAATCGAGATTTCAATAGAAATTTTTAAGGGCTAATTTATTCAAAAAGGAATTCAGAATTTGCCCTTTTTCTACACTAAATAATTTTCTTAGCCATGGCAAAAATATTAATTATTCTCCGACATACATTTATTTGATCACTCTAGATTTTTTGTATTACTGTAGCATGATAATTTTTGAACATCAAACAAATACATTTTTGACTTACCAACTTCGATTGTCTTCCGGCGGTCTAAGTGATCGCGAATCTTGTTTTTTTCTTTTTAAATTTTCATTTGATTGATCCCAGAACAAAGATTTACATTCAATGACTAAATATTCCAGGAACAAATAATGTAATAATGTTGCCTTACGAAACTCAAACCTAATTCTAAAACGCAAAGTCACACCGCCGTGAGTTGAATTTTTATCCCAGCGGTTCTCATGATCGAAGTCTGGGAGAAAATCCAGTTACCAAGGTAAAAAAGCTGTTGTTGTTTATGTCATTGGTAACTAAGGTTTTATAGATTGACACGCGTCATCAGTTTCTTTTTCCCTATAAAACCGATCAATACTTTCCATTGTGTTAAAATAAAAGTCAACAGTAGGTTGCGGAGCCATGATTGAAGATTTAATTCTTTTAATAAATTGTAACAGTATCCCTCTACTATACATCACGGTTAACCCTTTAAGCGGTCAATTTTTTTACCGAAATGCTTCCAAAAAAGGCATATTTTGAAAGGCATATGATGAAATATTCCCGCTCTCTGGCTAGGAAGAAAAACCCGGATGAAAAGCATTTCAGTTACATCGACAAGCCACGCCATCTATTGAAAAATATTAATACTAAATAGTCTCTTCACAATAATGAAATATACGGGCAAATCAGAAAAGGAAAGGAGAAAATATCGATGCCCGTACGCTATACGGGCAAACCAGTTGAGGCCAATTTTAGGTAGCACGTACACTGTACGGGCAAACCGCTTAAGGGGTTACCCTAGTAGCAATAACCCATTGGTTGATGAGAGGCGGGTGAGTTAAATCCGAGGAGAAGGAGCAATGGCCGATCACCTGCAAGGCCCGTTGACTATAGAGCTGCAGTTTCGGATAAGATATTGTTTTTCGGTTTCCCATCGGCGAAACTGCTCGTCTAGATCACTTCTATGCATGAATAAAAATTCATCTATTGCAGATAAACAAAAGTGCACTTGCCGATGACTGAATTCGAGGAGTCGATGAGTTAACGATGAGTCGATGAACGACCGAGCAGAAAACAAGCAGTCATTGCTAGGGTAACCTTTCTCGGATTCAGGGGAGGCCAACCGGGCCTGATTCCCTGGGGCTTCCACAAGAGAGGGGACCCCACAATAGATAGAACTTCCTAACGTATAACGAATATCAAATGATATACATTTTTTAAAACAAGCATTCTATCAGCGGGAAAGTGCTTCCTTAACTTTTCATTTTGGGCATTCGAAAGCGCGTTTGGTATCCTTGCAAAATGAATGGTTGATATTGATCTTCGATCCCATAAATCATGCGTACATGAGTGCGGGGGAAACAGCCTCAAAGTAAACCATCTTACTGTTATTATACGGGCTGCGAATTATGTTGAGATAAATCCGCCTTTCCAAGTTATCGCTGCTTTTGCAATGAAAGTGATTCACTCTAACGAAAACATGAATGCGGCTTTTCGTCAATAATAATAATAAAAATAATAATAATTTTCATAAATAAATCATACTACTGTGTAATTCAGGTATGGGCAACCTTTAGAACACTGCGGGTCAAATTAAAGGATGTAAGCGGAGTCGCGGGCTGAACTTTAGAATTTTAACGGAGTCGCGGGCCGTACCATTGGGATTTATATGGGATTTCGAATGGTTTATATGGGCTTTTGATATGCTCCGGATCAAAAGCCTTTGCGGCCCACGTCCGGCCCGCTGGCCGATGGTTGCCCATATTTGGTGTAACTGAAAAAGTCACTAACAACTTTATTACACTTGCAAATTGCAAGTGATAGGGACTGCTGCGAGAATTTGCATAAAGACAACTACTCCCTTAACTATTTAATATTATTTACTGTATGTATTTTAAATCTTAGAAACATTTTTTGAACTATTAAAAATTCATGACCACATTTTTTTAGAATGATCCTATATGGTTAAGAATCCGTATAAGATTATAAATCCGAATGCATGTAAAAGTAATTATTATATTCTTTAGTTTGTTTTTAAAAATGTGATATATTGATTTTATCTTCTTTAGATAATTAACAAAACAAAATAAACAAGCAGACAAAATTAAAATTATAATTTTTTATTCCGTTAGATAACTCGCTTTGTTCAACCATCATTCCATTCTGAGATGTGTCAAAAGATTTGATTCGAGTCTTCATTTTATCAAGAAGTTCGCGACAACTTAAAAGGTGAGGATAGAAGCAATAAAAAAAATCTCCCTAAAGGAAATTAAGGCACTTTAGAATTTAGTAAAGAATAATTTTTCCAATGCCATTTTTTGAGTTATTTTCACCGCAAATGATGATAAGAGAGAATATCGGATAGATTCAATTTGTGTGAAATAAAAAGTACAAGTTTGAATACATACGTCTTAGACTGAGAATTTCTTCGTGGCATCAGTTTTGTTTTGATGACAAAAACCATAGATTATAATCCAATTTTCGAGCCCCCCCCACACTTAAAAAGCTATTGTTAGTGATTGAGACCAGGAGTACCTACATAATCAGAGGCCTTGAATTGTACTTACAAACTAAAATAAATGAAAAAAATAATAGTTTTAATGAAACTTTCTGTAAAATATATAGAACGAGTTGTAAAACGGTATTTTAAAGATTTGGGGACTCTTCACACATTTAGATTTATTTTGGGACTTACGCATGAAAATAATGCAATGTTTACAAACACGCCGTTAATAAGTCATCGGTCCAGTAAAACTTAAAGTTAAAACATGAAAACTCCTCACCATGGCACAGTGGTTATGCCACTGAAAATGGTAGATGGCCGAAGTGTGAAGGTCCCGGGTTCGGGTCCCATCGCGCGGCTGTCGATCTAACGGTCTGGAGTTTTGGTAGGTTTTCTCCAGATGTAACGCGAATACGCGTCAGAACCCCTTAGAAAGTCCTCCTACCAAGGCACCCCCACCCCCTTGGCAGATCGCCCTAGTGTAGCGTTGCCATAATCAGACATTAAAACACGAAAAAAATGAGCTGTTTTAATTCCGAACAATTTTAGCCAATCTAAATCCAAAGAAATTTTCCTTGCAGCGAGTTGACATTGTATCTGCATCTCTCCATTGGTAGAGGAGAAAAAGACACGTATGCATCCGAGTCCACTTAGTAAAATATCGGTTAAAGAAACATCCTGCACTATGATGCGTTTTCAATGAACCGAACCGTCGTAAATAGTCGATGTGATCCCGGATAATCGAATATCTCGCTTATTAGAATAATTGTTCGTGGCAAATTTGCTTTGACCATTAAGCTGACTGGACAGTAAATAAAAGAAGGATTATTAAGAACTGGCTTAATATAAAAGGAGTCAAAACGGAGTTAAAATGTGTTGTTAGATGGCTTGATTCCCATGGTCCCGTTTGATTCCGTAAGTCCGACTATTCGTCAGCATCCACGTTATTTTTAGTTTATTTTTTGAAGACCGCAATATTAAATCATGCAAGTCCGTCAAGTCCGAAGTAAGTCCTTTAATAAGAGGTTTTTACTCAATAATGACAATCTATGCATAAACTTGTACTGATCTCTCATCTCGGAATCCTTTTGTTTAACTCTATAATCTTTATCATTACAATAAATGAAGTATCAACTTGGAGCCAGTATTCTTTAGATGTTACT